>CALNXJ010000100.1:45000-427756 GCA_942486045.1 Pocillopora meandrina
ACGGGAAGCTACCATCTTCATATCTCTGGCCCAAATCTTTGAGCACATTAGCATATATTTCTGCGTTCTTCGAATTTTTCGTGTTCGTGAAAATCAACTTCTTCTTATAGTACTCGCTACGGTATATCACATCTACTAAATCATTGACATGTCGCTCTTCCCATACGCTTCTCCGTCCCTTTCGCTTCTTTTTCCTCGAGCTGCACACTTCACTCTGTTCACTGACTCCTGTGTCGGATTCGTTTGAATCAGTCTATTTGTCGTTATCTGGAGAATAGCTGTCGAATGATGCAAGTGAATATCTCTTTAAAAAAGTTCGGGAAACGTCGGCGGAGCTATTGTCACCGTCGGATTCCTCTTCTCTCAAGCTTTCGCGGGCAAAACGGGTAGATTTTTGCGCCACGACGCCATTTGTTTTTTTTATTAGTGCGCATGCGTAATAGTATGCAAATAATGCAAAATACGTTAAATTAATCTATGAATTGAGTTCGGCGCGACAGTAGCACAACGTTTGAAACCAAGTCGTGCTACTGCCGTGCGGCACGGCAAGGTCTGCCGTGCTAAGTAGTCGTGCCGAACCTAATTCAGCCGTGCCGCGCTTAATAGTTTCAAACGGCGTGCTACTGCCGTGCTTAAATCGAAATAACTATTTCATTTGAGTTCGGCACGGCAGTAGCACGACGTTTGGAACATGCCTCAGGATCCTGTTCACGGTTCGAGATGTTATCGGATGTTAATTGACTTGATACCCGATAGCCTTTCCATATTTGTCCTAGTGCGCTGATTAATTCTAAACAAATAGATAATGATTTGGCGAATAAATGATTGTGTTGCGTTATTTTTGGGATTATGTTGGGGAAAGTTTTGGTGGTTTGGGTTAGGTAACCTAAGTGCAATAGTCATTTATTTTTACTCATTATCATTTGTGGAGATGTCAGGTGTCTTGATTTTGATAGATGGTAATGACCTCTCAGCCTAGAGCAAAGTCACTCTCATTTCACCAGTAGGGCTCAAAGTAAAGCTCAAGACAATCTCTGGGCCTAGAATACCAACTGGTTGGCAATTCACCTCTATAATAACAATACTGTAACATGTTAAAGAAAAGGTGTGCGGTTGAAAAAGTAATCGGTATTTAAAGGTATTTTCATCTCGTTGGTTTGGCGGTTGCGAAGAAAATCCATATGTTTGACTGGACAGAACTCGGCGGTGAACTTAGCCAAGCTCTTTGGACAACACAGCCAAATTCTCTTATTAACTTCCTTTGATCAAGTGTACGATTAGGAGTGAAGTTTAACCAAATTTTTTGCCATTCCTGAGATAATTTAGCCTACTTATTGGGCATTTTGATATGTGTCTGATCTCTTTTCACTGCGATTTTCTTTTAAAATCTCAGGCAGGATGGAGTGAGAGGATTTTAGAAAGGATTGATTCCCATTGTCTTGAAGTAAGATTCAATGTAATGGTTAATTTTGGTGGTACAAGTAGGTTTGACGATATGTGAAATTCCGATATTTCTTTGAACACGATTCCTGTATATTTTTTGTTGTTTTCCAAAGTATGTAGAATCGCATGTACGGAGCATGTACAGTCGCATTCGTGGTGTGCGGAAACAATATTCACTTCTTTCTTCCAAACAGATGACACCGAGAGGATTAATAATTTAATGAGACTAACATGCAATAGAAGAAAATGGGTAGAATTGCAGCTCATGGTTTTATTACCAAGTTTTATTTGGCAACAGTTCTGACCATTCCAACCATCATAAAATAAAAAGAACACAATTATGCAAATGTTACGTAGTTAACTGCCTTGTACGTTTATATCACTGACTTCATTCACCAGGGGGCTTGTGATTATTAAACATTTTTCACAGCATTTTATACACAACAATCCAAATTGATATCCATCACTTTTCTTAGCTCTTTAAGATAACAATGATCTCTCCCATTGTTCTTTTATAGGGAACTTCTCCCTACGTAAATACGTAATGAAAAAGCTCGAAAACCATTTGCTTGAGATTTCGTGTCTTGCAGATTTTACTTCAAGATTACTTTGAAGATCCTTCGGGCAATTCTCTTCGATGACAGAAGCTATCTGCTGAGAATTATCATTCAAATGAAATAAATTCCTGTTTGCGACCAAAGTTAAAATCTGCTGATAACGTTCACGATAGAGAAAAGAGGTTAACTATCTTATATGTTAAAAACCTTCTGCACATGTACCCACGGAGCGATTTAGGAGTTCTTCTTTATACGCTAAGTATATTTGCTTCATATTCAGTGTGTACCACAGTAGCGTGAGTGCCAAGGAGTTGGGCGGTGAAGTTTGTAGATGAAGTAGGATCCACAGTTTTTCACGGGAATATCTGCAGAGTATTTGCAACCGGTGGAACAATCACTTAAGCAGACCCTCCCGTAAACTTCACCATCTTCCACTGTAGGATGAGCACCATTCAACCAGCCTGGGAAGTCTGCATCACAACTGCCAGCTGACACATGCATTGTTGGCATTTTTGTTCCTGCAGCTCCCACACAACGATACCATCCCTCGGGGAGTAAGTAGTCACACAAAGATGATCCATGTATTGGTGTAACGTAACTGCTCTTTCTATCGGCATCACTCAGGTCTCGTCTATTGAAATTAAATAAAAATTACAAAAGGTTGTGGTATCAAAGATAAATTTTTTTTGTTGTTGGCATTTTTCAAGTCAATAAGATCGAAAACAACCAGACAGGAATTGTGTTTTACGAGAACAACTATGCATTGAGTAAATTTGCGTTGTTTAAGACATTTTTTATCCTCTCGCCTCCTTGGTGCGGTTATTTAGTTCACATATTTGGTATTTTCGATTACAGTTATCGCTTTAGCACGTGATCTCTTGTCCACATTTGACATCGTAGAAGTAAGGAGCCGTCACTAACCACCTTCTGAAGACCGATCACCTGAGAGCCATTCCTTCTATACATCGTTCTTACATTGATCTTTAGCTGTGACGAACTCCATGGCAAAGGCGAAGAGGAAGAATCTTAAATTTTGGGATATCCACAACATGCTTTTTACTTATATTTAATCTGCAAATATTGAGGATAGGACACCATAAGTACATGTTTAATTCCCGCCTAGTTACAGCTTACTTGAAAAACTATCTACCTAACCGATAAACAAAAATAATGTTCATAATAAATGTCATGCACTGACTAATGGCCCGCCTAAAAATGGGCGAGAAAAATTCATAGGAGCTCGACAGGATGCTAATCGAAATGTCAGGAAACAACGATAAGTACAATTGCAAAGTTATGTTAAAATATTTGAGGTTTTTTAGCTTCTCTCAGATTTTGTGGAATAATGACTTTGATGTGCTTATCTAGTGTTGTTAACTCGCGAAGATAGCTTTACTAAATTGGCTGGTAAAACAATTATCTCTTAGAGTGTGTTTCTTCTCCTTTATAAAACAAAGAGTCCAGTTATCAAAAAGTCTTAGTTAAAAATTAGGTATAGAAATAATCTAAAAAGGTCTGGTGTGTAATTTCCCTAATTAGTTTGCCGTCAAAAATTTACCAAACACTTCTTCGGGATTTAAGCCAAACTTATTCGTCGTAGCTATAAAGCTGATAAATATCAGAAATGCAGTCCTTAAGCGCCTGATTGCTTCTGAGCTAAAATGCTGTCTTTCATCAAGGTATTATAACAACGTTTGTTTTAAGTCATTGTATAATAATTAACATTAAGAAAAAAATCATCTTTTCTGTTTGGCTCTTCTTAAGGAATGAATTCAACAAAGTTCGGGCCGGAATTTAAGTAGTATAATTGTTCTGTTTGCAATTTTTGCCAAACAATGGCGAAGATACTTGTTTCATTAATCATAAAGTGAAATTTCATCGGTATAAATTGTTAGCGTCTTGGCACGAATTAGGGTTTGGTAAATTTTGAATACAAACTTACGAAAGCTACTTTAAAATCAGCTAGTCGACAGTTGTATAATTTTAGTCTGGAATCTTCGAGCAAATATTGATGATCTGTGATGTAGTTCATTTGTTCAATGTAAACAAGATTCCATTGGTCGAGAAAGACATTAAAACTGAGGGTTCAAATGAAGCTACGATTCGAATTTAAGCTCAAGATCAGGCCAAGTAAATCTAGCAACATTTTACGGAAAATGCAAGCAAACTTACGAGATTGCAGAAAAATTTTAACCGTTTACCTCTAAGCATAACGCAAACAATTCGGCGACTGTAAAGTTCATTTAAGTTAATGACGCTGCAAATTTGACAGGTTATTTTTATCTAACGTGTCCAAGTTCTTTTTATCTTCACGTTACTTAGATTTATGATGTGTGAGGTTTCTCTCAAATTATACCACTTAAGAATTTCTCACATTTCTTCCAACCCCTTCCTCACCAGAAGTGCATGTATAGTTTGTTTTAAAATGAGATACAAGACAGGTCCTAAAATCTGTTAATGACCATCATTTAAATACAAAACTTTTAAACTAACAGAGACTCGATTTTCGCTCTCATTTTTTCTGGGTTGCTTGTTTTTGTTTTTTTTTTTTAACGCGAGGCTGCTCAATCTTCATACATCTTTTAAGTGTGACATGCGACTGAACAATAGAAGAGAGCTTTCGAGTAAAGTTTTATTAGAAATGACTTAATTGAGTTGGAATTGCGGGATCCTAATGTTTTCTAGTCTAAAGAACCTTTTATTTGAATTTGAATTTGAGACCATGAACAGGCGGTCTAAATTCTGAAATTCAAAGCCTTTTAGACAAACTTTAGCGCTTTTCCACGGACGAGCTTTCCTTGGCAATATTTACACTCTTGTTTTGTTTATACTGCTAAGAACTACAGAAATTCGAAAAAGGCACTCTGGAAATGGTGTTTCTCCTAGGAAAGAGACTCGAAGTTTGATGCGTACTCATTTAGCGTCACTCTTAACTGCATGTCCACTAAATGTTGTTACTATCTGAGTTGTTACACCTTTGTTCACCCGCTTCTTTGATATCGCCAACTGTTAATTACTTGCAGTTATTTGGGAATCATAAGGGTTTTTCTTAGACAGAGTTGCAGCTGAGATGTTGATCGGCGTCACGATTTAAAGATGAAAATGAAAACGAGTGAGGCAAACTCCAAATATTTGTTGAAATGTCTATCAATTGCTGTTTTGAGTTGTGAAATTTGGCGATACAAAACATACTCGGACCGTTAGATTTATGAGAGAGTATATTCATATTATGGTAAGTTTATAGGAAATAAACGTTAAACAAGATTCAGTTTTTTCCCTTACCTTAATATCACTGTGCTTGCAATTTTCCGTCAGCTGTATAAAACAATTACGCAGAACATTTGCGCTAAAGATTCAGTTTAAACAAAATGATTTGATTCCTGTTCCATATCAATTTAAGAGACACGATATGAGGTTGACCTTACATTAAGAATCCATCGATTTAAATGAGGCTTTTTAATTGAAGGTCAGTTGAAACAGAGCAAAGCTTTGGTATCGATTTTATTTTTAACGTTATACATGGCAGAACTTGATTTCTCTACCGTTTACTCGAATCTCAAAGTTGTTCTTTAATGGAAAAAAATTGTCTTGTCAGTGATTTGTTTGGATGTAATTTGTTCCTAAATTTCTCCTTCACTATTCAGTTTCTTTGAGAAAGCAAAGATAATAAAGTTGGAATCTTATTCATAAACGCAAAATATGTTTTCTTTCCCTGAAGGATGTAGTCGCATTCCTGTACCAGTTTAGAGTTGCTTTGCGAAAGAGGACTGAAAAACATTGAAACGATTATTTTACCAGTATTTGTCATTTTCCAGCTACGTGTATGTGCCAAGCTGTAATAGAAAATTTAGGGTGTGCTTGTAAAAGACGAGTGCTCCCTCCTTTGAAGTCCTTAATAAATATTTTGCACCTGGATATGTTTAGGCTTAAACGCTTGGATTTTTTTTAAATGTATCAATACACAGAGAAAGCACGTTCGATTTTACCGTTGTATTAGCATAGAGTAAATATATATATTTTTTTCATATTAATGATAACAGAGAACTTCACTCACTCTGAAAAGGAATAGAGAATGATAAACACAAAATTATTCCTTGGAGCCCCTGCGCTCACTAACGTCAGGGAGACTTGATTATCAGCTCTCAGAAACTCTTAAGCCTAAAAGATATATATTATACCACATGCTCAAAAAAAATTGCCCTAAATATTTCAGAATGATGTGTTGACTTACTTAAGGACGGACGTTACTTTACGAGCTCCGCTAATCTTAATCAAGTTTGGATAATTTTTCGTTTCGTTTTGGATAATTTTTCGTTTCTTTTTTCACGATCGTTTTTCTTTTTTTGCTTTCTGAGAGATTCAAGAATGCCCGAGTCTGTTGCTAGCCTTAAGAGAGAGAACAGTAAGCTTAAAGATCAACTGTCTGTCATGGCGGATGAGATTGCTAAGATGAAGGTGATGCTGCTGGAGCAGTCAAAAAAACCTGCAGCGACTAATGACGAAGTAGAGCAAAGCTTAGAATTCATGAGTAAAGAATATGATGACTTTGAGCGATTCAGGGTCTCTGCTGGTAAAGAACTTGATCGCTTAGGTGCCATGCTTGATGAGATTGCTGTTGAAGTTAACAGAGTTTCCAGGAGCATCGATGAATTTCAAGAGTACAGTTATCAATATAATGTTAAGATTGTTGGTGTCCCTCAATTGAGTCAAGATGAATCCTCGGCTTCTACGAGTGCGCTATGTGAATGTTTATTTAAGGCAATTGGATCCGCTGTATCAATTCATGACATTGACACAGCCCATCGAGTCCCAACGAGAAGCAATGACAATGGCGGCCCGCGGCCAATCATTTGCCGATTTATTAGACGATTGTCAAAAGATGATGTCATGAATCATAAAAAAGAAATGCAAGTAAAGTTGCCCCATCTGCTGTTGGTTTACCTGACGATGCCTCCCTTTCCGCTGTTAGAATTTTTGACCATTTAACGCCAAGGATGCAAAAGGTTTTATTTGAAGCTAAGAGGTTCAAGGAGCAGTTTCACTATCAGTATTGCTGGTCGAAGGGATCGCTTGTTTATCTTCGTAAAGATACCACGTCTCGAGCCATCAAGATTAAGGATATCACGGACCTGCACCGATTAACGAATGGACGTGAAGGCTAAGTATTCATGTTGATGTAGAGTTGTTTGTCTGTTTTTAGATAATAAGTATGAGTGTTAGCAAGAAACGTGTTCGTTGTACAATTAAATCTACCCTAAGCGAACTTCCATACGCGAATGTTGAAATTATTAGAGCTCATGGACAGTTTAATAACATTCTCAACAGTGACTTACCGACCAAGAAGTACTTAGACAAACTTCATAGTATTTATGATTTAGATTTGTTTCGCTTAAATACCGAATCAACATTAAATCCCGACAGAAACTTAAGCATGCAACAAATTAGATGTAAATATTTCTCACCCTATAGTTTTTCTATGTTTAAAGAGTCTTTGTTGGAATCAGATAGTCAATGTCCTTTCTCTATGCTTCATACTAACGTAAGAAGTTTGCGGAAAAACATTGATAATTTTCAAGTCCATCTTTTAGATGAACTTGACTACCAATTCAGTGTAATCGGTATTACAGAAACAAAAATTACAAATTCATCTGGGCTAGATTTCAATGCCTGCATACCAAACTATCAGTTTGAATATGTCCCAACACCTCTATCATGTGGAGGTGTTGGAATGTACATTAATAATTGTTTGAAATATAAGGTTCTGGAGAGAACATCTAAAGACGCTTTTCAGGCTTTATGGATCGAAATTGAATCCCTAAAGAGTAAAAAATATCGTTTGTGGAGTGATTTATAGGCAGCATAATGATCCGGAACAATTCCTCCATTATGTTGACTTTACTTTAGAAAAACTTAGCTCCTCTGATAAAGTTGTTTATCTTATGGGCGATTTCAATATTGATCTCCTCAAATCTGAAATTTCCGATTACTCCCAAAATTTTTTGTTATCTTTACAATGTTATTCGTTCTTCCCGGTAATTGATAAACCAACTAGAGTCTACAATAATTCTGCCACACTCATTGATAATATATTTCTGAATAGATTTGATCATAAAATCTCAGGTGGAAATATCGTGTCAGACATTAGTGATCACTACTCCCAATTTTGTGTTATCCACAGTCTTATACCAAAAAATTTTACTGCTAAACATAAAATTCGCGATTATTCCAACTTCTCTGAAGAATGCTTTATTAATGATGTCTTGGATACTGATTGGGATAACTCAATGACATATGGATCTGTAGACAAATGCTTTTCTTCCTTTTACAATAAATTTAACAAGCTCATTAATAAACACGCTCCTCTCAAAATCTTATCTAGGCGCAAGGCTAAACAATTTTCCAAACCGTGGATAACTAAGGGCCTACGTAAATCTATCAAAATAAAGAATAGACTCTTTTATTCAGGAGATATCTCAAAATATAAGCTGTATAGGAATAGAATTGTTACTCTTTCTCGTCTCAGTAAAAGATTGTATTATGAAACTTACTTCACTACAAATCTAAGAAATGTTAAAAAAACGTGGGAGGGGATTAATGAACTATTGAACAGACAGCGTAACAGAAAAACAGTATCAGCCCTTCAACGCTCTAACAACTCTGGAGTAACACAAAATCCGTCTGAAATAACCAATATCTTTAATCAGTACTTTGCGTCTATTGGACCGCGGCTTGCACGCAATATATCACCTTCCAGGATAAATTTCCAGGACTACCTTGTCGGCACTAATCACTTTAAGTCTTTCTTTTTTGATCCCGTCGTTCCATCCGAGGTGGACTTGGAAATCTTGGCTATACCCAGTAATAAAGTATATGGCCTATATTCTTGCCCGGTTCATCTTTTAAAATCTGGGCGCCATATCCTTTCTCCACTCTTAGCTGCCATGATGAATAAGTCTATCTCAACGGGTATTTATCCCCATCTTTTGAAGCATGCCAAAGTAATTCCTATCTACAAATCGGGGAGACGAAACTGATCCATGTAATAACCGCCCAATTTCCCTCCTTTCTGTCTTCAATCGATTATTTGAGAAATTGATGGCTAAACGTCTTAAATCACATTGCGAAAAAAACGGTATCTTTTTTACTTCTCAATATGGATTTAGAGACAAGTGTTCAACCCAACATGCAATTTTAGATATCTTAAGCAAAATTCAAACTAATATTGATGCAAAGTTATTCTCTTGTGGTATTTTTATTGACCTAAAAAAGGCTTTTGATACGGTGGATCACTCAATCTTACTGCACAAATTATATCATTATGGAGTCAGAGGAATAATTAATAACTGGTTCTCTTCGTACTTGTTGAACAGGAACCAGTCGACTCAAATTGGTTCAACCGTGTCGAATATAGAAGAGATAGTTTGTGGTGTCCCTCAAGGGTCTGTACTTGGCCCCCTTCTCTTTTTGATTTATGTTAACGACATTTACCGTTGCTCCCAGATTTTTGAGTTTTACCTATTTGCTGACGATACTAACTTGTTTTATTCAAACAAAGATCTTAAGGATCTTGAAAAAGTTGTTAATGATGAACTCGCAAAAGTGGGTGACTGGTTGGACGCAAACAAACTTTCTCTTAACACTAGTAAATCTAACTTTGTTATTTTCCATCCTTACCAACGCAAATTGGACTACATAGTTCACTTGAAAATTTATAATAACGATCTTAAAAAAAAGTGTATCTCTAGAACAAAAACTTTTGTGAAATATCTAGGAATTCTGATAGATAATAACCTCTCTTGGAAGTATCATATTGATTATATCTCATCTAAAGTTAGTAAAGGAATTGGTATAATTGCCAGGTTAAGACATCTTGTCCCATTTGCCACACTTCTTAACATCTACCGCTCCTTAATTGAACCCTATATCTCTTATGGTCTTATTGCCTGGGGACAAGCTGCTAACACTCATTTAAATAAGGTTCTCATTTTACAAAAACGTGCTCTACGACTAATGTATTTTGCGGATAGCAAATCTCATAGTGCCCCCGCTATTTGTTAACTCCAGAATCTTACCAATAACTATGCTCTATTCTCATTTGGTTTCCTCTTTGATGCATGACATTGATAATCACCGTGCCCCGTCTAATATTTCTATGCTCTTTATCCACTCCGAGCAGGTTCATCACCATTTCACAAGATTCTCAGCAACGGCTAATCTGTACGTTAAAGCGTCTAGAACTAACCAACTTTTATTTTCTTTTGCTAGAATAGGTGTAAGATTGTGGAATAGCATCCCAAAAGAACTTCGTATTAAAAACAGAACCCCGTTTAAGCGTGAACTTAAAAATCGCCTGTTAAAACTTTTGGAAATTGAGGAGATGAATGTTGATATACGCTGCTCTGAAATTTGTAAATATCTCTTGATAAAGTAACTCTTCGTTTAAGTCTTGTTTCAATTGTATTATATATCTTGATAACTTTGCAATTGATTATTTAATTATTCAACGGACTTAATTTTATTTTATTTTATTTAACAATTGTATTTTTATTAATGATTATCTTTGTTTAATTGTATCGGTATGTGATCCTTAGCAGAGACAGCACTTGTTTTAGAAGGGTGGCCCGCCTAGAATAGCTTGCTAATTGCGGGTCACCTAGGTCTGTGATAATATTGTATTGCTAACAAATAAAATTGAATTGAATTGAATTGACTTAAGAGAAGCCTTCGGAAATTAGATATGCACTTTGCGTCAAATCGTCGCCAAACAGCTTCGTTTCTTAACGCACAGCCTGTGTGCATTGAAACTTGAGTCCGAATTAAGTCCTTAAAAAAAATGTTTTAACTGTAGTTCCGTGACCAAAAATTGATGCATTAAGGACATTTATTTCTTCTGAGGTTTCTATTGTAGGACAGACACTTTGTGGACGCAAATAACAACCGCCGAACCTGTGCGGCTTGAAGATAATAAAGTCCTGAAGATTCACCTTTTTCAAGCAGAAAAGAAGTACAACCAGTCAAGCAGTTTGAACTTTATTCTCTTGACAATTATTCCCAAAAAATATTTTTGACTTAATTCAGTTAAAAATTGGGAGAAACGTTGTCTCGAATTATTTATCCAAAGTGAGCCTCATGATTTATGCTAGCAATTGTTCTTTTTTTTAATGTCATTTGTCGTAAAGACTAACCCAGCCCTCAACACATAGCAAATAAAGACAGTTCCTGCACTAGATTTGGATCAATGTTTTGCTTTTTTTCATTTGATCTCCTTCAAGGCACCTCGAGGGAAAGTAAAAGAACCAAAGTGGAATTCGACCATCATCGTTTTAAAGCAAATACTCAGGTCTTCTATGGTTGGCAATTGAAGGTGATATTTTAGAGAGAATCCTTGTAGCCTTTGTATAAGAAAATGTCCCTATGGAAATATAATGGTTTTTTATGTTCTATATGATAAATTTTGGCCATGTTTTGAAACTGTGAGATTTTGGAAAGCGATATTTCACCGACTCAAATAACTGAAAAAAAATTACCGTGAAACAGCACTTCTAACCTGAAGCGAGAAAATTAAGCAGTGCACCAAGTAGGCCTTCTAAATCTAAGCTGATATCAAAGAAACTATTCAGTTTTCTTTCCGTTTCTAAATTATGTGGCTGTGCGAGTCGAGATCCTAATGACTTCTAGTCCTAAATAATCTTTTATTTTGATTTTTATTTTAGATCATGCGCAGGTGGTCTAGATTCTGAAATTTCAAACCTCTCGGACAAACTTTGGCTCTTTTCCACAGACGAGCTTTTCTAGGCGGTCTTAATAATCTTGTTTTGTTTCTACCGCTAAGAACTACAGATATTCGAAAAAAAAAAAAAAAGAATTGTGAATATATTTCTAAAAAAGCGTCTGGGACATGGTGTTTATCTCCGATAAGAGACTCGAAGTTTGACGCGTACTCATTTAGTGTCACTCTCAGGGTCTTGTTCACAGTTCGAGATTTTATCAGACGTTAATTCATTCGATGTCTTTCTAGCGCTAATTAATTTTGAACAAATAGATAATCGTATGTTTTACGAGTAACCCATCGTGTTGCGTTATTTTTGAGATCATCTTGGGAAAAGGTTGGAGTTATCACGTTAACCTGCTTTCCAACGATTAAGGTCCATCTATTTGTTAATTAGAATGGTGAATCTAACTTTTGGTGGTTTGGGCCAGGTTACCTAACAAACCCTATATGGGTGGTCAAAACTCACTTATTTCTCTAATACTCTGTTCCCTTTGCTTAAAAAACACAAACACCCCAGTATAAATGAATGTTTGGTAAGATATTTGTTTGCAAAGATGAATGACACCTTTTTACCAAAGAGGGATAAAAGAAAAGTGAACCCTTTACACCCTTACATCAGTATGTAAGGGTGTAATAATATATACTGTTCTTGATACATTTCACACATGCCACTTATGAGGAGAACGTAGTTGAAAATCAGGAGCTCTCTCAAGTTTGTGATCATTTCGTTAGATATTCATAAGCCTGATGTTTTATCTAGCAGTGAATGATAAATTGTTTGACACTTTTATCAATCATAATTTCACTGTGAGGGAATTGAACTGGAGTCAAGGTGGTGGTGCAAGTAATTTTGCTCACCAGTTCCTCACTTAAATGAAATCCAGTTGCATGACTTATTTTGTACTCTTTGTTCTTTACAGATGCTCTGTTAAAGTTGTGGAGACATGAGGGGTTGAGAAGTTTATACACGGTAACCTTGGTATGTATCTATTGACAGCTTTTTGACTCATTGATTGATTGAGTTTAAAATGAACATAATTTTGACCGTTTGCTGGACTTGTGGTGAAGTGTGCAGAGTATTGGTCCTTAGGAAAGTCACTCAAATACAAAAACTCACCAGTGTGTGTACCGCTCCATGGGTACATTAATACCTTGGGCTTAAGATAAAAACAAAATGGAATAAAAAATAGTACAAGAAAGGAAATAAAAATGTGTATGAAGGTTTGGTATATTTTGATTGCTGCATGTACACTCAGCAAACAGTGGTTTTCAAACCTCCTTAGAAAAAGGAGGGAAACAATCAAAAAGATAAATTAGAAAGGAAAGAGCAAAATCAAAAGAGAAGCATAAACATCAGTTTTGGAGTCAGCAACCATGCAAAGCTATTTCAGCCTTTTTAAGGCCTCGCCAACTTGGCATAGCTAAGATAATGCCATTGTGAGTGATTAACCTGAGTTTACAGTTTGGATGGAACTTGAAGTCCGCAAATATCATTTTATTTTTACTTGACCAGGGTTACGTTCCAGGTATTTTTGGTGTATCACATGGGGCACTGCAATTCATGGCCTATGAGCAGCCGAAGAAAGGCTATAGTCACTATTTTGGAACATCAATCAACGAGAGGCTGGTGAATACAGTCTGCACGTGTTTGTGTGGTTGTTTGTATGGTAGTTATTTTTATATAAATTGTTTGCTCTTTAATTTATGTCTTGTTAACTTTCTTTTTCTTCGTAGAGTTCAAATGAGTACCTTGTAATGGCTTCGCTGTCGAAAATTTTCGCCGCAACAGCGACACATCCTTATCAAGTGGTTAGAGCAAGACTTCAGGTTAGAATGGGAGATTCATAAGCAAATTACTAACTTTTTGACTTTCAGATTTCGTTTTACTTTTGTATGTAATTATCTCGAAATAAACTTGTAGTTTAAGTTTCAGGCTGGTTATCTTATCAGTTGGTTTGCTGGACTGCAGGTTGATGTAGCCTGTGCTCGAGCCTCGAACCAATTGAATATACCAGGAGCTGTCTCTGAGTAAGTCAGCTTTGTTAAATCGTTCAGTATTTACAGTTTCCTGCTGTCATTTATTGTTCATGAATTTTACTTTTTCTAAAGAATCAGTACACGATGGTGGAATACAAAGGCGCGTTGGATGTGATTAGTAAAACATTCAGGTAAGTTGAAACGTGATATGAGAACTTAAAGCTTTCGATACGTTATAGACTAGCTTTCTATCTCTCACGGCAGGTTCTTTTCAAAATCTTAGGCATGAAGGAGTAACATGATTTTACAAAGGATTAATTCCCAGTGTCCTCAGGTAAGGCAGAATGTTGAAGATAAATTTGATGATACAAGTAGATTTGCTAGTTAGTTTTATGTGTTAAACCGCATTGTATAATCTAGAATTGGCCAAGGGGGCTTAGTGGGCTCCCATCTTTAATTTTAGGTGGCGCTGTGTAAAGGAAAGGGTCTTAAGAGGTGGGGTACCCCTATAAGGTATTTGAACTTATTTGCACATTCCAGTCTGTGAGAAACTGGGAGGAAGAGACACGCAATAGTTACATTAAAAGGCTATAAAATTAGGAGTAGGAGTCATGTCATTGTTTTCGTCAGTTATATGTTCGAATACTGTGAAATAATTAAGATACTTATCATTATCACAAGTATTTGTTCGTTAGTGTAGGTTTTAGCGGTTTTCTATTTTTTTTTTGTTTCAAATCCAGCAAAGAAGCGCTTTAGAAGAAACCCTGAAACCGTAATCTATGTAAACACGTTCATTGTTGAATTTTACTGTGTATTATGTATTTGATTGTTGTTGTTTTTGTTTCCTTTTAGAGTAACGCCAGCATGTGCACTCACATTTGTGGTGTACGAAAACGTTATTCACTTCCTTCTGCCGGACAGATGACATCAACAGGATAAATAATGCAACCCGGCAACGGGCGACGATGGGCAATATTATAGAACGTGGTTTTATTACCAGGCTTTATTCTGCAACAGTTCCGACGGATTCATTCATGGAAAAAATATATTAGCCGTGCGAAGTTAACTGCCCAGTGCGTTTACACATTTTATCGGTAACTTCATTTACCAGTGGCACGTGAATATGATATTTTTTCAGAGCAATTTATGTACAACAATGCAAGAGGTATCCATTACTATTCTCAGGTCCTAAGGATAACAATGATTTCTCCCATTGTTCTTTTATGAAGAACCCTCCCCCCTCCCCCCCCCTTTGTCCCTTGCGGGTATGAAATTTATGTACATTCCCTTGGCACTAACAAAGTCATGAACTACAAGAGATGCCTTTTTGAAAGGTTTTTTTTTTTATTACTTAATAATTCAAACATTACTTGCGAAAATTACTTGCAATTTATCAAGAAAAATGTTCAATATTTAGTTAAGAATTATCTTATTTTCCTTTTCTGTTCCTTACGTTAAAATCTTTAAAAACTTTCTCCGTTTGTTACTGAATCGTTGCGATGTAAAGTTAAACCCAGTTTTGATTTATGGCTCTGTTTTTACTTCACTGAACCTACTCCGACCCATGGATTACACTGCCCTTAAAATTTACTGTCGTGTTTGTGTTATGAAACTCAGCTGAAAGTAGTCCGTGTAAGGTAATTGTATTTACAAAGAGATACACAGTTTTTGTTAAATAATGAGAGAATATACACGATGCCCTTCTATTTACACCACTCAAGAAGCTGAGCCACAACTTACCCACCTCATATCACTTTGCTTTAAAAAGTCCATGACGATTTTTCTATATTTTGATACGTTGTCAAGAAACTCGCCTTGCTTTGCCTCATTTGCTTTCTGTTAAACGTTTCAAAATATTAAGTCACAATTATTACGATAACTTTATGTAATTTCATAGGACATCAGATTTTGACTGTCATCACTTTTTTCTCTACGCCTATAACGTAAGATTGCGCCTGTTTTTATTCCACTAACCTACGCTAAAGTAATCATGGTTTATAATTACAGGAATTGAAGGATGAAAAAAAAAACATAAATAAAAGGCTCGAAAATAAGCTTGAGAGTTTGTCTTACAGATTTTGCTAGAAGATTACTTTGAAGATCCTTCGGGCAACTCTCTGCGATGACAGGCGATGTCTAATGAGAATTATCATTCTAATGAATTAAATACGTGTTTGCCACTAAAGTAAGGTTGAATACGTCACATATCAAAACCATATACATACGTACCTACGGAGCGATTTGAGAGTCCTCTTGCTAAGCGAAATATATTTGCTTCACATTCAGTCTGTACCACAGAAGCGCGAGGGACAGAAAGGTATGTAAAGTGTGTAGATGAAGTAGGATTCACAGTTTTTTACAAAAATATCTTTATAATATCTGCAACCAGAAGAACGATCACTGAAGCAGACCTTCCTGTGAACTATACCACCTTCCACTGTAGGATGAGCACCATGCAACCAGCCTGACCAGTCTGTACCACATCTGAATGCTGGCACACGCGTTGTTGGCATTTTTGTTCCTGCATCTCCCACAAAACGATACCATCCCGTGGGAAGTAACTTGTCACACAAAGATGGTTCGTCTATCGGCGTAACGTAACTGCTTTTTCTATTGGCATCACTCAGGTTTTGATAATTATAACAGGGGTCGGCTAGTAAATGAAATAAACATTACAAAAAGGTTGTAGAAACAAAGATAACATTTCAAGTCAATCAGTTCGACAACAACTAGATAGGACTAATGTTTTACAAGAACAACTATGCGTTAAGTAAAATTTAAAGAAGAATTTGGATTGGACAGTGATGATGCAAATAGGAACTAAAATGAAATGATAGCATTATATAGAGTTATGTGAACTCTTGCTTTAATCGCCCATCAAAGCCTGTAGTTCTTTGTACCTCAACTTGAAGCTACCAAACGCGTTTAAGACATTTTTGATCTCCGGTTCCCAAACAACGACACCAGCCTAGAGGTATTTGGTAGTAACACAATTAAGTCCCAGGAGTGTGCAATGACTCTCTGTCTATTAGCACCATCCAATTATTTATAATTATAACGCGAATGAATGAGTTTCCAGTAATCGGATCCTTGCGTTTGCACAAAGATTTCCTAAGCAATTACTTTAATGCATCGCGATATTATTCAATGCCCAATCACACCATTACGATCTCCTGGTGCTTCAAGGTATCGTTGTAGCGCTCTTTTGTATTACCAAGCCAAGAAAAAAACTAGAAGCTATAAGTAGACTTAAGACACGTAAACAAAGCTGAAAAGGCTAATATGTCTAAATTTCGAGACCAGAACACGATGTCAATTTCACAATAAACCGTGCGCATGGTGAAAAGTCAATCGGCTCATTTTACTTCATATTTCATGGTTGTTCAAACAAAACTTACGCTTCCCTTGAATCAACATTACCCACTCCAATTCTGATAAAGCAGCGGCAAAAAAGCGATGATCTCTCTTCGTAATCGCTTCTTTGGACCTCGAAACAGCCTTTCGCCATACATTTATTTCTAGAGAGATGTAATGTTTGCCCCGTGGCGCTCCCAGAAATCTTTGCGAAAACACAAGGATCCGATTACTGGCAACTCATTCATCGGTTTGCATAAGTCAAATAAGGATCATAGCTGCTATTATTATTATTAGGGAATCTTTAAAGCTCAGGGATTCTTGAAGGTTTTTTTAGTTCCACGGAGAGTTTCATGTCTGCATCACGTAAAAGTTCGTGTAAGGTTGTTAAATAATTTAAAACATAATCAAAAAATGATTCGTTTTTGTGCTTAAGGTAGCATAAAATTATGCCTCCTCGATGTGAATTTCGGATAAAAGTCAACACTGAGGAATTTACTGCTACTTTCAACGCGGGAAACAAAATAAAAATTTCATCGCCTTCATGAAAAACCGCTGCTTATATTACGAGTTATGAGTGAACGCGGCTGAATGGTGCGGCGCTGGAGTCAATTATGTCATTTCGGAAAGAGATAAAATTCGCCTGTGCAGTTTTGTTCATTTCCAGCATATCCAGGGTGACATTCATATACATGTGATCCAAGGGTGTTCATGCATGTAGCATTCACGTGGTAGGAATGATTTCCTTCACACTCGTTAAAAGAGTGGTTTAGCAAGAGGACGGAAACGTCATTTCAAAACGGCGCGCACAGCAAAAATGCCGAGAAAAAACTGGGTCGAGAAGACCGTCGCGTTGTGTTGAAAAGTGACTTAGCAGTCGTTTCAACGAACCGTCCACGTTATATTTTTTCTTGAATATCCTAACCTTGGCTCTTTCGGATCATTATCAGCCTTGAATTTTCGGTTTCATAGACCACTTGAAGGACAACGAAATTATCCTCTTTGAGAGTGTAACGACAAGCACAAACCGAGGAGAGTTTACTACAAGTGAGTTGTTAATATGAATCCACATGGGCGATGAAACTTTGAAATTATTTCATTTCAGTTAAGTCTCGAGTCTGCAGATTCATCTATCAAATTTTGAAGCCCACTAAATATATATTTTTTCTATGATTTGTATCGCTGTCATTTCGTTTCGTGCTTTTAGATTTCAGCACTACTCGTTTTTCTTCATAATTTTGTAAAGTATAATTTGGAATTGAAATCGTCGCCGTTTTTTCCCTTGTTTACTGAATATTCTTCTCAATCATGACAGTACACCTCTTTTAAGCAGGAGTCATGGCGAAACATGTAGAGATCAAGCGACCCAACGATGGAGTTGTTTACAATGAGTTCCCGTTTAACCATGAACGAATGAAATGCACTCAAACTAGTCACCAACGAAACGGTTAGACTGAGGAATCAGACTTCGTTCCTGTTTTATTTTGTTTTTTTTTTTTAATTTAATTTTTCACCGGCGCTGATCAAAACTAAAGACATAAAAAAGTGCAGCCCGAGCTATTCTCAAATTTTTTTTATCTCTGACTTCAATTCGCAGAACAATTAATCACGGTTAAAACGACAATGACAACAAATAACACTGAATAATACAGCAGGTAACCTTCGTGTTGTTTCATTTTGATAAACTTCAACATGAAGCAAGTTTAATTTATTGATGAATTAATTCACGATAAAATTAACAGCACCCGTTCTTAGAGTTTTCATATATGGTTTAAGAAATGTATCAAAGAAAAGCCCCAACGTTGCTTAAAGCCACGCTGAATTACAAAAGGTAACTAAGCCCTAAAATCTTAGATCGCTTGCTAACGATCGTCTTTAGTACTGGTAGGACAATAGTTCCTGCTAAAATTGCTTTATTTAATGCTATGGATCCACAGATACAGCATGCAGGTCATTATTGGTCTGTTATTCACTCACTCGATTGTAGATAGCAATTGCTTAAATGTACCTACAGTGTTTTTAGGCGAAAACGAATTAAACATTGTAACTCGCATGTCTTTAACTACTTTAAGGCTTTGAGACTAAAACAGTGATATTGGAAATCTAGATAAACTCATCAGGATCCAAATTTGAGCTCCTTCTTTTTCAGACAATGCATTAAAGGACAGCTCTAGGCAGACTTAGGGCACAACCGGTATCGTTTACATATGAGAAACTAATAATATGGCCACCTCAGCAGCTTCAGATAATATTCGAGCAGGAATATTCTAAATATTATAGCAAAGAGATTAAATTCACCTGTGCAGCTTTGACCATTTCCATTAAATCCAGGGTGGCATTCACAAAGATAGGATCCGTTGGTGTTCGTGCAGATAGCATTCACGTGACAAGAGTGATTTCCTTTACATTCGTCAATATCTGAGGAAACCACATATATATTTGCACTTCATCATGTTTGTCACTTTAAAATGAGCGGACTCTCAGTCGAGTGATTACTTTGATAATCATACATAATAAAACAATTTTTTCTCTTTTGTGTTCCACGAATTAGATATTTGAAACGTATATTTTATCACGAGTATTTCAGTTTATCAAGCTATCGGCTCTGAAACAACTGGCTTGTTCCTGCTGCTCCCCACAAAACGTACCATCCCTTGGGGATAGGTCGTCACAAAACACTGGACCAAATTTCGGTGTAGAGTAACTACTCTTAATATTGGCATCACCCAGGTTTTGATAATTATAGCAGGTAATTTAGTGTTAACAACCGAGTTGAAAACGTAAATTTGCCACCGTAAAGGGTAAAAAAGCTGACGTTTCGAGCGTTATCCCTTCCTCAATCACTGATAGCATTACAAAGAGTCATGTTTCCTTTTGCTTTAATCGCCCATTTAAGTCTGAGTTGTATGTACCTCTACTGTATGCTACCAAATGCGTTTAAGACATTTTTGATTCTCAGCTCCCGCGCAACGATGCCAGCCCCGAGGTATTTGGTAGTAACACAATTATTTCCCAGGAGTGTGTAATTTCTCTCTGCCTCCTTAAGGTTTCCTTTCGTTCTATGAAAAGGATCAGATAAGGTCGTACAATCCCTTCAGGACTCAACCTGCCATTTCTTTTAGATTTTTTTCCTTCCCCATTATTTTTCTCACCTTATCAACTGAGTTGATAATGCAAATTGGCCTCTGTAAAGAGTTTCAAAGGTGACGTTTCGAGCATTCGCTGTAACACTCTTTACGGAGGCAAATTTACCTCGTCAACTCAATTGATAATACTAAATTACCCTGTTGCACTCTCCCACCGACGCAGCACCGCAGTTCTTGTAGAACCTTTATTTATCGCTCTTTCTCTCAGTTTACTGGCGATATAATCCACGCTGGACTTTGTGAGAACGAGCTGGAGGCGATTGATCTACTTTTTTTTCGAATGGTTTCCCAACATCTGAAGACGTTTTCTACGCTGGTAAACCGATAGAAAGTGCGGTCTGTTACTTTAATAACATATATAAACTTCAATTTTCCACAGGTTTACCGGTGCAATCAACGATTGTTTTTTAACCAATCAGGGCGCTCGTAGTATCTTGACTATTTTATAAAACTTGATGATAATAATTTTCAACTTTTTCGCTCAAATGTATCTTGAGTGTCAACGAAAACGTAGCGTCTTGGAAAATCATTTACATATCCATCCTTTTCACAGGGTTCAGAGCCAAACGAGCGATTTCATTTTCATGCTCCTGTAAGTCATTGTGATAAGTTTAATTTTAAAGCAGAACAACGCATCAGTCACCAAAATTGTTCATTTAAGAGTCAGGAACATTATCTAAGAGGTTCTTAACACGAGAAATGGCTGCTTAAATCAAAACCAGTTATAAGTAATAAATTGTCTAGTTGTCTTGCAACGCGGCTAAATGATGCGGCGCTGTAGCCGGAAGGCATATAGGACTATTAAAAATATTGTAGTGAAGAAATTAAATTCACCTGCGCAGTTTTGTCCATTTCCAGTATATCCAGCATGACATTGACATACATGTGATCCAAGGGTGTTCTTGCATGTAGCATTCAAGTGACACGAGTGATTTCCTTTGCACTCGTTAATATCTGTAAAATCATAAACATGACTTTAAAAAAAAAAAAAATATATGTAATTGTAAAAAAGTCTCCGATCATGACGTAAGAAACCCTAGTTGTTGTCTTGTGGTTCTAGACGCAAACACTTCACATTACCACTCACCAGATTTTTTATCTCGGTCCCCCCAAGTTCAAATCCGTTGTTCTGTCCTGTAAGCCTGTCTATCAAATCTCCCTTTACCAGTGGAGATTTTTTACCTTGCACTGAATGTTTACTTAACCACCTAACTCCCTTTAATGACCAAGAAAGAAATTCTCCTTACCAAATCATTACAATATCGAACAGAAAAGTGACGAGAATAAGGAAAAATATCAGCTCGAGGATTATCAGTTGATTCAATACCAAATTCTTAGAACTGACATCATAAGAATTATATGGTAGACAGTAAGGAGAATTACTAATGAGATCTTAGGAGTGAAAGGGTCAATACAAGGTATGCTGATAAAACAAGTCTCGCAAATGTGATAGTGCTTTTCTTTCTGATGGAAATGGTTTCAAAAGAAATGCATCAAGTACCTGTGCAGTCGCTTCCATTTCCAGTATATCCTGGGTGACAAGTACAGACATACGATCCTTTGGTGTTCATGCATGTAGCATTTACGTGACAAGAGTGATTTCCTTTACACTCGTTAATATCTGTAAAATGATAACATAAAAAAGAATAAATTTTAAAATATGCAATTGGGAAGAAGTTGCCGAGCATAAGCTTAGAAACCTTAGTCTTGTTTTCTTGGGTCCTAGACGCAAGCACTTCACAAAACAGCTTACCAAATTTTGATGTAGCTTAACTGCTCTTTCTATTAGCGTCACCCAGGTTTTGATGAATTTGGGTTAGACAATGATGATGCACAAAGGAACTAAAATGAAATGATAGCTTTATGAAGAATTACATTTCCTCTTGCTTTAATCGCCCATCAAAGCCTGAGTTGTTTTTACCGGCTCAACTGGATACTACCAAATGCATTTAAGACATTTTTGATCCTCAGCTTCCACACAGAGATACCAGCCCAGAAGTATTCGCTAGTACCCAATTATTTCCCAGGAGTGTGTAATAACTCTCTGCCTACTAGCATCATCCAATTATTTGTAATCAAAAGGCCAATTGGCTTGCGTAAGTCAAATAAGTTTGATTGATCATAACTGCTCTTTTTATGAAGGAATCTTGGAGAGATTCTTTTAGGGTTTTTAAGATCCACGGAGAGTCATGTCTGCATCACATTAAAGTTTGTGTAAGGTTTTTAAATCATTTAAAACATCAAAAGTTGGTAATTTAGTGTCCACAACTGGGTTGAAAACGTAGATTGGCCACCGTAAAGAGTAAAAAGGCTGATTAGCTTTTTTTACTCTTTACGGTGGCCAATTTATATTTTGAACTCAGTTGTTAACTAAATTATCTGCTATACTCTCCCACCGACGCAGCACCAAAGTTTCTTTAGAAACTTGCCCCCTATAACAATTAATTTTGACCAATCGGGACGCTTGTAGTATCTTGACTATTTTATAAAACTTGATGATAATAATTTTCAACTTTTTTCTCTCAAATATATCAACGAAAACGTAACGCCATGGAAAGTCACGTACATATCTATCATGTGCACAGGGTTCAGAGCCAAACGAGCGATTTTATTTTCATTCCTTTGTCAATAACTTTTTTAAGGTCTATTTAAAAGCAGAATAACAGTGCATCAGTCACCAAAATTGTTCATTTAAAAGTCAGGGACATTACCTAAGAGGTTCTTAACATGAGAAACGGCTGCCTAAATCATAACGAGTTATGAGTAATAAATTATATAATTGTCTTGCATCGTGGCTGAATGGTGCGGCGCCGTAGTTAAACGTGTCATGCAGGCCTATTGTAAATATTGTAACGAAGAAATTAAATTCACCTGTGCAGTTTCGTCCATTTCCAGTATATCCAGGCTGACATTCACATATATGTGATCCAAGGGTGTTATTGCACTTAGCATTCACGTGACAGGAGTGATTTCCTTTACACTCGTCAATATCTGAGAAAGCGTAAATGTGTTTTGCACTTTGTTTTTGCCACCTAATGATTTGCAACTACTTTAATCATTTCAAATATTAACAAAAACCTTTCTCTTTTTTTTGTCTTTAATGAACTAGATTTTTTGAAACGTGGAATCTAGATATTATATTCTCTTCTCCAACGGTTTTTTTTACATCTCCTAACATGATGGCTATGAAACAAACCGGATGTAGATCATGGCAACTCCGTGCTTAAACATGTATGGGTAATGCTGCTTAAAAAAAAAAAAGAAAAATTACTTAATAAGTTACTTTGTTTAATGCTAAGGATCCACTGATATAGCATGCAAGCTATTATTATTCTATTATTCACTCACACGATTGTAGATAGCTCAAATGTACCTTCAGTGTTTTTTGGACGAGAAAAAAATTAAACATTGTACCTCGGCATGTCTGTAACTATTTTACCTGAGCACGAGTGACCATCCCCAGTAAATCCGTCTTTGCAGGTGCAATTATAAGACCCAACAGTATTGGAGCAGTTTGCATTTTCGTCACAAGTAACGTTATTGCTGCCTTTGCATTCATCGATGTCTATTTGGAAATTAATCGAAGAAATTTCTGAGACATAGTGAAAACATTTCACAAAAAGGCAAGGACAAAGGCATACCAAACACTGTGTAAATTCTGTTCTTGGTATACTGACTTACCTTCCAAAATCATGTCGCAGTTAACCAACTCTGAACTCCCGACATTAGCTGGATCCAACCAATACTTTTTACTGATGCTGTCTTTACCTTCACTTAATTTTATTTCTTGGCACGATAACGCTGGTAGTCCGGGAATAGACCCTAAGGGGGCTATGATGTAGACACGACGTCATTAATATATAGTTTAAGGGTAATAGAAGTTTCAATACAGATTAGAGTTGAAAATATATTTGTCCGGGCAAGATAAATACAGAATAATAATAATGAAGATCCGTGAATTTTTAGCTGATATTAGTGTATTTAATAATAAAGCAATCAGACACTTGCTCTCAGAATGTGGCAGGTTTTTACTAAGAACTCATTGAGAAAGATTTGTATTTAAAAAAAACTAAACCGGATACATACTTCTACCACTAATGCGTCCCATGTAAAAGCGTAAATCATCTGGCTGGAAATTCTCGGGCCTTGCTTCCTTGGTTCGGGAGTTCAATTCACAGGACTTTTCGCCAATTACATAGTTGTAGCTTTGACATATCGTTTCCCTCTCGCAGGTGATATCGCACACATGAGGAGCTGATACTGGGACCTTTTTAAAGACGAATCCTTTTAGAGCCATTCCAGGTACGCTAACTTTTGTCTTGCACGGAGTTTTAGCAATAGCGAGGTTCATGAGATACAAAGAGGCCATTAGGACGAGGAAGCTTGAATTCCACGCCATTGCCACCGATGCTGAAATTGAAAATTG
Source organism: Pocillopora meandrina (assembly GCA_942486045.1). Classification (NCBI taxonomy): domain Eukaryota; kingdom Metazoa; phylum Cnidaria; class Anthozoa; order Scleractinia; family Pocilloporidae; genus Pocillopora; species Pocillopora meandrina. Next base: position 69,676 of record CALNXJ010000100.1, read on the forward strand.
TATATTATTTAGGAATATGCTTTGAACGTTTTTTCTGGCCCATAAATTTAACGCAAACCAAACCAAACAAGTAAACAAACAAAAATGCACTAAAAAATAGACGGAGGGAGAAACAAACGGAAGAGAAATGAAGGAATCCATTCTGAATCGGCTGCAAGTCAACAACACGTCTACCGCATGTTTTACTGACTGAGTCGCTACACCTTTGTTCACCGCTTCTTCGATATCTGTAACTATTACATCTCTTGCAGTTATTTGGGAATTGTAAATGTTGTTTCTTGGACAGAATCGAAGCTGAGATGTTGATCGGCTTCGCGTCTAACAGACGAAAATGAAACGAGTGAGGCAAGCATCCAAATATTTGTTTAAATGCCTTGATCCATGTTGTTATGAGTTGCGACATTTTGGCGATACAAAACATTTCGTGACCATTCGATTTGCGGGAGAGAATATTCGAGTTATGGCAATTTGATAGGAGAACAAAGGTTAAATAAGACTCGGTTTTTCCTTACCTTACTGTGCTTGCAATTTTCCGTCACCCTTGTTAAACAACGAGGCAGAACTTTCGCGCTAAAGATTCGGTTTGAACAAAATGATTCGATTGCTCCTCCATATCAGTTTAAGAGGGAAGATATGAGGTTGAACTTGCATTGTGAATTCGTCTATTGAATTGAGGCTTTTTAATTGAAAAAGGCCAGTTGAATTGCGGAAAATCTTTGGTCTCGATTTTATTTATAACGTTATACACGGAAGAACTGTTTACATGATTTATGTACGGTTTACACGAATCTCCAATTTTTTCTTGAACGGTAAAAGAATTGCCTTGTAGGTTGTGCTGGTAAAAAATGAGTACTCGCTTCTTTGAATTCTTTGCGCTTGCAATTTTTTTCTTTAATGTATCAACACACAGATGAAGCACGTTCAATTTTAACGTTTTATTAGCATAGCCGAAACAACATTGTTTCTCATCTTAATGAAAACAGAGAATTTCACTTACCCGGAAAAGGAAGAGCGAATGATAAACACTCAATTATTCCTTAGAGCCCCACACTCACTAACGTCAGCGAGACTTGGTTATCAACTCTCAGAAAGTTTTAAGCCTAAAAGATATATAATTCACCTCTGCTCAAAAACGAGTGCCCTCAAACATTTCAGAATGATGTGTAGACATACTTAGGAAAAGCCCTGCAGAAATTACATCCGCGCTTTGCTTCAAATTGTTGCCAGGTACCTTGTTTACTCAATGCACAGCCTTTATGCATTGAAACTTGAGTCCGAGATAATAACACCTGTGTGACTTGAAAATAATAGGTTGAGAGAAAAGTTGTTTCGAATCATTTATCCAAAATGAACCTCATGATTCCGTTCTTGCCGAAACTTATATGAACGCTATCAATTCTTTGTTTTAATTGTTTATGTTAGTCTTAGAGACCACTTCAGCCCTCTATATAAAAAGAAAAAAGTAAGTTCCCGCACGACATTTGCTACAATTTTTTTTTCCGTTTAATCTTTTCCAAGGCACTGCAAAACCTCAAAACCGTCTAGGGGAAGTAGAAACAAAGTAGAATTCGACCACCATCGTGTTAAACCAAATACACAGGCTTTCTATGGATGGCATTCATAGGTGATATCTGAAAACTAAATCCTAAAAGGTGGCCGTTGTAAGTTTTCCCTCAAATATTTACCAAACCCTATTTTGGGATATAGGTCAAACTTATTCCACGTAACTCTAGAGCTGATAAATATACGAAATGCGGTCCTCAACCACTTGATTGCTACCGAGATAAAAATGCTGTCTTTCATGAAGGTATTATGACTATGATTACGATACCAACCGTTTGTTTTAAGCCAAAGTCCAATAATTAACATTGAAGAAGAACTTCATGTTTTCTGTTTTCGCTCCTCTCAAGTATTGAATTCAACAAGATTCGGGCCGGAAGTTAAAATATTATAATCGTTCTGTTTGCGATGTTTGCTAACCAATGGCGAGGATATTTGTTTCATTAATTTTAAATGAAAACTAATCGGTACAAATTATTAGCTTTTAGGCACGAATTAAGGTTTGGTTAATTTTTAACTACAAACATACGAAAGCTACTTTCAAATCAGCTCTTAGGAGTATTTTCATAACACATCCCTGTCATCTTTTCATTATCCATTGTCTAACTAAAGAAACCCATCCATAAGCTAAGGAAAACATAATTAACCTTGAGGAACGTCAAATTGTCCGTTCCAAGCAGAGCAAATATTGATGATGTGGGATGCAGTTAATTTGTTCATAGTAAACAAGATTCCACTATTCGAGAACGACATAAAAACTTGAGTGCAGAGATGAAGCTACAATTCGAATTTAAGTTTAGGATCAGGCCAAGTAAATTGTAGAAATATTTAACGGAAATGCAAACAAACTCTCGAAATTCCAGAAAAATTTGAACAATTTATTACTCAACCTGACACTAACAATTGGGTGACTGTGAAGTTCATTTAAGTCAATGACGCTGCAAACGTGACAGGTTTTTTTTTTTGTCACCTAACGTGTGTCAGTTCAAGTTCTTTTTATCTTAACTAACGTTACTTAAATTTATGATGTAAGCTGCTCCCAAATTGCAGCACTGAAGAATTTCTCGCGTGTATTCCAACCCTTTCGTCACCACAATATGATATTGTATTTATCGTATATGTTGTTTTAAAATGAGAGACTTGACAGGTCCTAAAAGCTATTAATGACCATCATTTGAATACAAAACTTTTATACTAATAGAGGGTCGCTCTTTCTGGGTTGCTTGTTTTTTTTTTCTTTTATGCGGGGTTGCTCACTCTTTTTAACATCGTTTTAATGTGACATGCGACCGAACTATAGAAGAGAACTTTTAAACAAAATTTTATTTGAGATGATCAAATTGAGTTAGAACTGTGTGATCCTAATATCCTCTAGTCCTAAGGAATCTTTTAACCGAATTTGAATTTTAGACCATGAACAGGTGGTCTAAATTCTGAAATTTCAAACCTCTCAGTCAAACGTTGGCGCTTTTCCACGGAAGAGCTTTTCTTTGCAATATTTACATTCTTGTTTTGTTTCTAATGCTAAGAACTACAGAAATTCGCAAAAAAAGTAATAAAAGAATTGTGAAACTATTTCGAAAAAAGCGTCTGAGACATGGTGTTTGTCTCAGTCAAGAGACTCGAAGTTTGAAGCGTACTCATTTAGCGTCACTCTCAGGGTCCTGTTCACAGTTCGAGATGTTATCGGATGTTAGTTCACTTGATGCCCGATAGCCTTTCCATATTCGTCCTCGTGCGCTGATTAATTCTAAACAAATCGATAATCTTATCATTGGCGAGTAACTGATTGTTTTGCGTTATCTTTGAGATTATATTGGGGAAAGTTTTGGTGGTTTGCGCCAGGTTACCTAAGTGTAATAGTCACTTTTTTTTCACTCATTAACATTATTGGAGATGTCAGGTGTCCTGGATTTTGATAGAAGGTAATGACCTCTCATCCTAGAGCAAAGTCACTCTCATTTCACCAGTAAGGCCCAAAGTAAAGCTGTAAAGCTCAAGACAATCTCTGGGTCTGGAATGCCAACTGATTGGCAATTCAACAAAGAAGCGGTAGAAAAAGTAATCGGTATTTTAAGGTATTTTCATCTCGTTGGTTTGGCAGAGGCGAAAGAAATTCCATATGTTTGACTGGACAGAACTCGGCAGTGCTCCATCTGATGTGTTAGTGTAAGTTTTTGCGGTTTCTTTTTTTTCTTTTTTTTTTTTTTTTCGAATTTCGGAAATCCAGCCCAGGAGCGCTATAGAAGATATCCAGAAACTGCAATCTCTGTGAATACGTTAATTGCTGGTTTTACTGTATTTTTTCGTTTGATTGTTTGTTTTTTTTTTAGAGTAACGCCGGCATGTACACTCACGATTGTGTTGTACTTTATTCACTTCCTTCGGGAACAGATGACATCGATGGGAAAACAACGCAATCCAGCAATGGAAGACGATGGGCAAAATTTCAGCACGTGGTTTTATTAGGCGGCTTTATTCAGCAACAGTTCCGACTGATTCCATTTATGGAAAAAAAAAATTTGTTAAGGTGCAAAGTTGACCGCTCAGTGCGTTTACATATTTTATTGGTAACTCTTCATTCACCAGCGTCTTGTGAAGATGGGTTTTTCTCAAAGTATTTTATGTACAGTAACGCAGGAGGTATCCATTACTATTCTTAGCCCCTATAGATAATAATAATTTATCCCTTTGTTCTTTTATGGAGAACATTCCCCTTACTATTTATTTAATAATAATTGACAATTGAAGTCTTACATTATTTGTGAAAACTTCTTGCAATTTAACCAAGAAAGATGTACAATATTTAGTTAGTTGTAAAAAAAAAAAAATGTACTTTACTTTCCTTTTTCTGATCCTTACGTTACGATATTTATTAATAACTTTCTCCATTTGTTACTGAATCGTTGTGATGTAACGTTAAAACCAGTTTTGATTGATTGCTCTGTTTTTTACTTCATTGGGTTCTTTTTTCATGCATTTGTCCGAACATTTCTTTGTTGTTGTTGTCATTTTTCCCTGGTTACTGATATTAAGTCCACTAAAAAAAATGGAGAAAGCTACTCTTTCGCGATTGCTATCAAGTGAATTTGAAGATTCTTTTACATATCCTTTCATCAAATGAGTGGTATCGAGAACCTACTCTGGCCCGTGGACTACACTGCCCTAAAAATGTCCGTGTAAGTTAAATGTATTTACAAAGAGATACACAGTTTTTGTTAAATGATGAGATTACATATGCGATGCCTTTCTATTTATACCATTCAAGAAGCTGAGTCACAAAGTGAACCAGTTCATGTCACTTTCCTATGAAAAGAGCACCAATGGATTTTGGATAGTTTGATATGTTGTTAATAAACTCGCCTTGTTTTGCCTCATTCGCTTTGTGTTGAGGTCTCTTCTTATGAATTAGAGACAAATGAACATCAAATGATTCGAAGACTACTCTTAGAAAAGAAATATCATATCTGCCTTGAAATATCAGGCAGTGGCCTTTGTGGGTTTCTTTCCTGCGCTTATATAGGATCCTTTGAATATTTTTGCGGAATAAAAAAAGGAAAATTTCACAGTGAGAAACTGTGATTTTGATTTCAAATCTAACATTTCTGTGAAAAAATTGTTGGTGATGTACTTGAACAGTGTACAAGGTTGTTTCGTTCTGTCAGTTTTATACCAAATTGCACTGGAAACGCGTGATTACCTTTACAAAATTATTTTAACAAATTTCGTCTTGAGTGAATGAAGTACCCATGCTCTTAGTTAAATAAGCTGTATAGGGACACTTTACAGCCATTGCTTAAAGATCTTTAACTTGGATTCAAAATAAGTGTAAGATGTAAGCGACCATTAATTTCAAATGAACTCTGGTCGAATCGGACACATTTAGCACACGGTTACGCAGGCTAAACCATTGAATTCTACTTACTGTGTGTCTGGAAATTGGTTCAACGTTTCAAAATACTGAGTCACTATTATTACATTAACTTTATGTAATTTCATTAGACATCAGATTTTGAATGTCGTCACTTTTTTTTCTACGCCTATAACGTAAGATCGCGCATGTTTGTATTCTTCTGACCTACGCTAAAATAATTATGGTTTATAATTACAGCAATTGAGGGATGAAAAAAAACAAAAAAAAAAAACATAAATAAAAGGCTCGAAAACCATCAGCTTGAGATTTTGTGTCATACAGATTTCACCTGAAGATTAATAATAATGGTTACGATAGAGAGGAAAGGTTGAATACGTCACATGTTAAAAACCTTATACACATGTACCTGCGGTTAGATTTGTGAAACCTCTTACTACGCCAAGTATATTTGCTTCACATTCAGTTCGTGCCACAGTAGCGTGAGGCACAGTTAGTTTCGTGTTGAAGGTGGTAGATAAAGTAGGATCCACAGTTTTTTACAGAAGTTTTGGAACTGAATTTGCAACCAGCAGAGCGATCGCTAAAGCAGACCTTCCGGAGAACTTCACCCTCTTCCATTGTAGGTTGAGCACCATCCAACCAGTCTGACCAGTCGTTACCACATCTGTAGGGTGGCACACGTGTTGTTGGCATTTTTGTTCCTGCATCTCCCACAAAACGATACCATCCCGTGGGGAATACGGTGTCACACAACGATTGTCCATGTGGTGTAGCGTAACTGCTCTTTCTATTGGCATCACTCAGGATTTGATAATTATAACAGGGGTCGGCTAGTAAATGAAATAAACATTACAAAAATGTTGTGACAAAGATAAGATTTTTTGTTGACATTCTTCAAGTCAATCAGTTCGACAACAACTAGATAGGACTAACGTTTTACAAGAACAACTATGTTTTAAGTAAAATTTAAAGAAGAATTTGGATTGGACAATGATGATGCAAATAGGAACTAAAATGATATGATAGCAATATAAAGAGTTATGTTAAGTCTTGCTTTAATCGTCTGTCAAAGCCTGTAGTTGTTTGTACCTCAACTGGATTCTACCAAATGCGTTTAAGAAATTTTTGATCCTCAGTTCTCACACAACAATACCAGCTCAGAGGTGTTTGGTAGTAACACAACTAAGTCCCAGGAGTGTGCAATGACTCTCTGTCTATCAGCATCATCCAATTATTTATAATCCTAACGCGAATGAATGAATTGCCAGTAATCGGATCTTTAACTTTGTACAAAGATTTCTGGGATCGCCACGGGGCAAACATTGCAACTCGCTAGAAAGAAATGTATGGTAAAAGGTTGTTTCGATGTCCAAAAAGCCCTATTTTTGAGAGAGCTCAACGCTTTTCACCGCAATTTTATCATAAAATGGATTAAGATAATGTTGATACGAGGAAAGTGTAGTTTTTGTCACAATTAACACGAAATTTAAAATGTACCGATTAACTTTTCTCTTTGCATAAGGTCTAATATGAAATCGTCATGGCGTGATGGTCTCGACATATAACAGAATTAGCCATAAATCGTTAGGAAACAACTTACTAAGTCTTTTCAGTTGTATAAAATATACTAATAACATAGCGGGTAAAAAAATGAATGCTGATTGGTCATGAAGAGGGTATTTTTTCTTAATTTCCCTTGTGAATGGGGCAAAATGACTTGCTCACTATTGGTTCTCAGGTTGCCTAGCAACAGCTTATGCTATCGAGTAGTTGTTGCTAAAAATCCTCTGTAACAATGGCGTCCTTAATCTTTAATCCTTAATTTTACTCGGCCCCATGCGATTACTTATACAAATTACGACGTATGTAAATATACCTCCTCTACAGGAGAGAAGTCGTTGTCAGTGGGGATGGAAATTGTTTTTTATAGGGATGTTGCTCTTTGGAAGGATGAAATAAGCAATGAAAAACACGAGAAAATCCCTAGGTCGAGTGATAGTTTGTTTGAGAACAATCCCAAGATTTTTGTGCTGCCACTTTCTCCTCGAACTCCTTGGAGGGGAAGGACAGATAACTGAAAGTCCAGCAGGAACTTTGGGCATATATTCACTTGTACATCGCTCCTTAAGCGACCTATTTGTACCTACGCATTCTCGGAGAAGAGAGGGTTTAGTTTTGCGCCGATTATTAATGCCGTTTCGTTCTCATTTACCACAGTAAAGAAGCAGTGTAGGTGTTTAATCACTTTAATGCATTGCGGTAATATTCAATGCCCAAGCACACCATTTCAATCTCCTGCTGCTTCGAGGTAGCTGTTGTAGCGCTCTTTTGTATTACCACGTCAAGAAAAAAGCTAGAAGCTAGAAGTAGACTTAGCACGCGTAAACAAAACTGAAAAGGCTTAATTGAGTTATTTGGTTTGAGCGATTTATAGCTAATATGTTTAAATTTTGAGACCAGTACAAGATGTCAATTTCGCAATAAACCTTGCGCATGGTGAAAAGTTAATAGGTGCATTTTACCTCATATTTCATGGTTGTTCACACAAAAATCACGCTTCCCTTGTATCGACATTACCCAATCCAATTCTGATAAAAAAGCGACGAAAAGGCCATGATCTCTCTCCATAATGGTTTTTTTTGGACCTCGAACAGTCGTAATGTTTGCCCCGTGGCGATCCCAGAAATCTTTGCGAAAACACAAGGATCCGATTACTGGCAACTCATTCATTGGCTTGCATAACTCAAATAAGGATCATAGACGCTATTATTGTAAGGGAATCTTTTAAGGTTAGAGATTCTTAAATGTTTTTTAGTTCTACAGAGGGTGTCATGTCTGTATCATGTAAAAGTTCGTGTAAGGTTGTTAAACATTTAAAACACAATAAAAAAGCGATTCGTTTTTGTGCACAAAGTAGCGTAAAATTATGTCTCCTCGATGTGAATTCCGGGTGAAAGTCAACTTTTTCGATGTGAATTTCGGAAGTCAACTCTAAGCAATTTACTGCTACATTCAACGTGGGAAACAAAATACAAATTACATCGCCTTCAAAAACCAAACTAACCTTCACAGTCAAAACCATCTCCAATAAACGTAGGATTGCAAGAACAGTTGTATGAGCCCTGGGTATTAGCGCAAGATGCATTCGAATGGCATTTGTCCATTTTAACGGGATGGGCCTCGCTGCATTCGTCAACGTCTGAGAGAACGTACATGGTAAAAAAAAATTGTTGAAGACTTGGTCAGATAAGGTCCGAGAAAAATATACAATCCCTTCAGGAGTCAACATCTCATTTCTATAAAAAAAATTTTTCTTTTCCCTTTTCCCTTTTTTATTAATTTTTGCATTTGCCACAAATCGTATTAGTGAGATTATTTGGTTTAATTAACTGAGGTAATAATGTAAAATGACCACCGTAATAGTTACGAAGCTGTCGTTTTGAGCGTTAGCTTTAAAACTCTTTACGGTGGCCAAAATACGTTATCAACTCGGTTGATAATACTTGATCACCCTGTTATACTCTCCCACCGACGCAGCATCACAGTTTCTTTAGAGACTTACCTCATTTATTCATCGCTCTTTCTATCAGTTTACTTTTTCGAATAGTTTCCCAACATCTGGAGACGTTTACTATGTTGGTAAACTGATAGAAAGTGGAGTCTGTTACTTTAATAACACAAACTTCAATTTTCCATCGATTTATCGGCGCCATCAGAGGGTTGTTTTTTGACCAATCAGGACGCTCGTAGTATCTTGACTATTTTATAAAACTCGATGATAATGATTTTTAACTTTTTCATTCAAATATATCTTAAGCGTCAACGAAAACGTAGCACCATGGAAAATCAATATCCATCCTGTGCACAGGGTTCAGAGCCAAACGAGCAATTCATTTTCATACTTCTTTCAATCATTGTGATAAGGTTAATTTTAGAGGAGAATAGCAATGCATCGTCACCAAAATTGTTCATTTAAAAGTCAGGGACATTACGTAAGAGGTTCGTAACATGAAAAAACGGCTTCTTAAATCCTAACGAGTCATGAGTAATAAATTATCTAATTGTCTCGCAACGCGGCCGAATGGTGCGGCGCTGTAGTCAAACGTGTCATGCAGGACTATTATAAATATTGTAACGAAGAAATTAAATTCAGCTGTGCAGGTTTGTCCATTCCCAGAATATCCAGGCTGACATTCACATACGTGTGATCCAAGGGTATTATTGCACTTAGCATTCAAGTGATTTCCTTTACACTTGTCAATATCTAAGAAACCGTAGATGCATTTGTAGTTTATTTTTGTCACCTAACGATTTGTAATTACTTGAATCATTTCAAATAATAAGCAATAGCTTTCAATTTTTCGTCTTTAACGTGTAATCTAGATATTATATTCTCTTCTCCAATGTTTTTTCTTTTACATCTCCTAACATGATGTAGATCATGGCAACTCCGTGCATAAACATGTATGGGTAATGCTGCTTAAAAAGAAAAACTTACCACTAGTGTGACAATAGTTCCTGCTAAAATTGCTTTGTTTAATGCTAAGGCTTCTCTGATATAGCATGCAAGTTATTATCGGTCTATTATTCACTTAATTACTCGATTGTAGATAGCTCAAATGTACAGAGCTTTTAGGCGAAAAAGAATTAAATATTGTACCTCGGCATGTCTGTAACTATTTTACCTGAGCACAAGTGTCCATCCCCAGTAAATCTCACGTGCAATTATAAAACCCAACAGTATTGGAGCAGTCTGCATTTTGGTCACAAATGTTATTACTGCCTTTGCATTCATCAATGTCTAATTGGAAAGTAATCGATTAAATCACTGAGACGGGGAGAAAACATTTCACAAAAGGCCAGGGCAGAGGCAGACCAAACACTGTGTAAATTCTGTTCTTGGTATACTGACTTACCATCCAAAATCATGTCGCAGTAAACCAACTTTGAACTTCCGGCATTAGCTGGATCCAACCAATACCTTTTACTGATGCTGTCTTTACCTTCACTTAATTTTATCTCCTGGCACGATAACGCTGGTAATTCAGGAATAGATCCCAAGGCGGCTATGATGTAGACATGACTTCATTAATATATAGTTTAAGGTTAATAGAAGTTTCAAAACAGATAAGGTTGAAAATATATTTGTTCGGGCAAGGTAAACACGGAATTATAATAATAATAAGGATCTGTGAATTTTAGCTGATATTAACGTATTAAATAACAATGCAATCAGACATTTGCTCTCGGAAAGTGGCAGGTTTTTACTAAGAACTCATTGAGAAAGATTTGTATTTAAAATTAACTAAACCGGATACATACTTCTACCACTAATGCGTCCCATGTAAAAGCGTAAATCATCTGGCTGGAAATTCTCGGGCCTTGCTTCCTTGGTTCGGGTGTTTAATTCACAGTACTTTTCCCCAATTACGTAATTGTAGCTTTGACATATCGTTTCTCTCTCGCAGGTGATATCGCACACATGAGGAGCTGTTACTGGGACCTTTTTAAAGACGAAGCCTTTGAGAGCCATTCCAGGTACGTTAACTTCTGTCTTGCACGGATTCTTAGCAATAGCGAGGTTCATGAGATACAAACAGGCCAATAGGATGAGGAAGCTTGAATTCCACGCCATCGTCACCAATGCTGAAATTGGAAAGTGTATATTATTTAGGAATATGCTTTGAACGTTTTTTTCTGGCCCATGGATTTAACGCAAACCAAACCAAACAAGTAGATAAACAAAAATACTCTAAAAAAAGACGGAGAGACGAACAAACTAAAGAGAAACGAAGAAATCCATTCTGAGTCGGCTGCAAGTCAACAACACGTCTATTAAATGTTTTACTGTCTGAGTCGCTATACCTTTGTTCATCCGCTTCTTCGATATTGGCAACTATTACATCTTTTGCAGTTATTTGGGAATTGTAAAGGTTGTTTCTTAGACAGAATCGCGGCTGAGATGTTGATCGGCCTCACGACTAACAGATGAAAATGAAACGAGTGAGGCAAGCATCCAAATATTTGTTGAAATGTCTTGATCCATGTTGTTATGACAACAAAACATTTCGTGACTATTCGATTTATGGGGGAGAATATTAAAGCTATGGCAATTTGGTAAGAAAACAAAAGTTAAATAAGACTCCGGTTTTTCCTTACCTTACCTTACTGTGCTTGCAATTTTCCGCCACCCTTGTTAAACAACGAGGCAGAACTTTCGCTCGAAAGATTCGGTTTGAACGAAATGATTCGATTCCTTCTTTCATATCAGTTTAAGAGGGAAGATATGAGGGTTGAACTTGCTTTGTGAATTCGTCCATTGAATTGAGGCTTTTTAATTGAAAAAGGCCAGTCTAATTGCGGCAAATCTTTGGTCTCGATTTTATTTTTAACGTTGTACACGGTAGAACTCTTTACATGATTTCTGTACCGTTTGCACGAATCATTAATTTGTTCTTTAGCGAAAAAAAATTGTCTTGTCGTAGGTTGTGTTGGTAAAAGATGAGTGCTTGCTTCTATGAATTCCGCAGTAAAATATTTTGTATCATATGTTTGAGCTCAAACGCTTTCAATTTTTTCTTTAATGTATCAACACACGGATGAAGCGCGTTCAATTTTTTTGTTTTATTAGCACAGAAAATAACCTTATTTCTCATCTTCATGATAACAGAGAATTTCACTTACCTTGAAAAGGAATAGCGAATGATAAACACGCAATTATTCCTTAGAGACCCACACTCATTAACGTCAGGGAGACTTGGTTATCAGCTCTCAAAAGCTTTTAAGCCTAAAAGATATATAATTCACCTCTGCTCAAAAACGAGCGCCCTCAAACATTTCAGAATGATGTGTCGACATACTTAAGAAGAGCCCTCCAGAAATTACATTCGCACTTTGCGTCAAATTATTGCCAGGTAGCTTTGTTACTCAATGCACAGCCTTCGTGCATTGAAACTTGAGTCCGAGATAAGAACACCTGTGTGACTTAAAAATAATTAATTCCTGAAGATTCCACTTCTTAAAGCAGAAACGAAGTATGATTGGTCAAGCAATTTGAAATTTATTCTCTTACTATTTATTCCCAAAAAAATATTTTTTTGACTCAGTTATCATTAGGTTAAGAGAAAAGTTGTTTCGAATCATTTATCCAAAACGAGCCTCATGTTTCAGTTCTAGCCGAAACTTATATGAACGCTATCAATTGTTTGTTTTAATTGTTTATGGCAGTCTTAGAGACTACTTCAGCCCTCTATACATAGAGAATAAAGTAAGTTCCCGCACGACATTTGCCACAATTTTTTTTTCCGTTTAATCTTTTCCAAAGCACCGCAAAACCTCAAAACCGTCGAGGGAAAGTAGAAACAAAGTAGAATTCGACCACCATCGTGTTAAAACAAATACACAGACCTTCTATGGATGGCATTCATAGGTGATATCTGAAAACTAAATCCTAAAAGGTAGCCGTAGTTAGTTTTCCCTCAAATATTTACCAAACTCTATTTTGGGATTTTAGTCAAACTTATTCTACGTAACTCTAGAGCTGATAAATATACGAAATGCGATCCTCAACCACTTGATTGCTACCGAGTTAAAAATGCTGTCTTTCATCAAGGTATTATGACTATGATTACGATACCAACCGTTTGTTTTAAGCCAAAGTCTAATAATTAACATTGAAAAAGAACTTCATGGTTTCTGTTTTCGCTCCTCTCAAGTATTGAATTCAACAAGATTCGGGTCGGAAGTTAAAATATTATAGTCGTTCTGTTTGCGATGTTTGCTAACCAATGGCGAGGATATTTGTTTCATTAATTTTAAATGAAAACTAATCGGTACAAATTATTAGCTTTTAGGCACAAATTAAAGTTTGGTAAATTTTAGTTACAAACATACGAAAGCTACTTTCAAAACAGCTCTTAGGAGTATTTTCATAACACATCCCTGTCATCTTTTCGTAATCCATCGCCTAACAAAAGAAACCCATCCATGAGCTAAGGAAAACATAATTAACCTTGAGGAACGTCAAATTGTCTGTTTCAAGTACAGCAAATATTGATTATGTGGGATGCAGTTAATTTGTTCATAGTAAACAAGATTCCATTATTCGAGAACGACATTAAAACTTGAGTGCAGAGATGAAGCTACAATCGAATTTAAGTTTAGGATCAGGCTAAATAAATTGCAGAAATATTCTACGGAAATGCAATCAAACCCACGTAATTCCAGAAAAAGTTGAATAATTTATTACTCAGCCTGACACTAACAATTGGGCGACTGTGAAGTTCATTTAAGTTAATGAGGCTGCAAATGTGACAGGTTTTTTTTTTTGTCATCTAACATGTGTCAGTTCAAATTCTTTTTATCCTTACGTTACTTAAATTTATGATGTAAGCTGCTCCCAAATTACAGCACTGAAGAATTCTCGCGTGTATTCCAACCCTTTCGTCACCGCAATATGTTATGGTATCGTATAGGTTGTTTTAAAATGAGAGACTTGACAGGTCCTAAAAGGTATTAATGACCATCATTTGAATACAAAACTTTTTTATACTAGTAGAGGCTTGCTCTCTCTGGGTTTTTTTTGTTTGTTTGTTTGTTTTTTTTTTACGCAGCTTTGCTCACTCATTTTAACATTGTTTAAATGTGACATGCGACTGAACAATAGAAGAGAACTTTTGAACAAAATTTTATTGAGATGACTAAATTGAGTTAGAACTGTGTGATCCTAATATCCTCTAGTCCTAAGGAATCTTTCAACTGAATTTGAATTTTAGACCATGAGCAGGTGGTCTAAATTCTGAAATTTGAAACCTCTAAGTGAAACGTTGGCGCTTTTCCATGGACGAGCTTTTCTTTGCAATATTTACATTCTTGCTTTGTATGTACTGCTAAGAACAAAAGAAATTCGAAAAAAAATGTAATAAAATAATTTTGAAACTATTTCGAAAAAAAAAGCATCTTAGACATGGTGATTGCCTGAGTCAAGAGACTTGAAGTTTGAAGCGTACTCATTTAACGTCAAGGGTCCTGTTCACAGTTGAGATGTTATCGGATGTTAATTCACTTGATGCCCGATAGCCTTTCCATATTCGTCCTAATGCGCTGATTAATTCTATACAAATAGATAATCTTATGTTTGGCGTGTAAACCGATTGTGTTGCGTTATTTTTGAGATGTTGGGGAAAGTTTTGGTGGTCTGGGCCAGATTACCTAAGTGCTGTAGTCACTTTTTTCACTCATTAACATTTGTGGAGATGTCAGGTGTCTTGATTTTGATAGAAGGTAATGACCTCTCAGCCTAGAGCAAAGTCACTCTCATTTCACCAGTAAGGCTCAAAGTAAAGCTTAAGACAACCTCTGGGCCTAGAATGCCAACTGATGGGCAATTCACCTCTGTAATAACAATACTGTAACATGTCAAAGAAAAGGTGTGCGGTAGAAAAAGTAATCAGTATTTTAAGGTATTTTCATCTCGTTGGTTTGACAGAGGCGAAAGAAAATCCACATGTTCAACTGGACAGAACTCGGCGGTGCTTCATCTCATGTGTTAGTGTAAACTTTTGCGGTTTTCTGCTTTTTTTTTTTCGAATTTCGGAAATCCAGCCAAGGAGCGCTATGGAAGATATCCAGAAACTGCAATATCTGTGAACACGTTCATTATTGGTTTTACTGTATTTTTTCATTTGATTGTTTTTTAGAGTAACGCCAGCATGCGCACTCACATTCATGGTGTGCGTTATTCACTTCCTTCGGAAACAGATGACATTGACAGGCAAATAATGCAATCCAGCGATGGAAGACGAGGGGCAAAATTTCAGCGGGTGGTTTTATTACCAGGCTTTATTCAGCAACAGCTCCGACTGATTCCATTTATGGAAAAAAAGAAAAAATTCGTTAAGGTGCAAAGTTAACAACCCAGTGCGTCTACACATTTCATTAGTAACGCTTCATGCTCCGGCGTTATGTGAAAATAAGTTTTTCTCAGAGCATTTTATGTACAATAATGCAAAAGGTAGCCATTACTATTCTTAGCCCCTACAGATAACAATAATTTATCCCTTTGTTGAGAGATGCCTTTTTTGCAAGTTTTCCTTTTTTTTTATTATTATTGCTGTTTATTTAATAACAATTGACAATTGAATTCTAACATTACTTGTGGGAGAATTACCTGCAATTTAATCAAGGAAAATGTTCAATATTAAATTAATTGTGACAGTTCTAAAGAAAACTATCTTACTCTCCTTTTGCTGTTCCTTACGTTACAATCTTTTACAATAAGTTTCTTCATTTATTACTGAATTGTTGTCATGTAAAGTTAAAACCAGTTTTGATTGATTACTTTGTTTTTGCCTTACTGGGTTCTGGTTTCATGCATTTACCCGAACATTTCTTTGTTGTTGTTGTCATTTTCCCTGGTTACTGATATTATGATAGAAGCTACTCTTTCGCGATTGCTATCAAGTGAATTTGAAGAGTCTTTTACATAACATTTCATTAGATGAGTGGTACCGAGAACCTACTCTGGCATATGGACTACATAAAAAAGTCCTTGTAAGTTAAATGTATTTACAAAGGGATAAAGTTTTTGTTAAATGATGAGATTACATATGCGATGCCCTTCTACCACTCAAGTAGCTGAGTCACAAAGTGACTCAGCTCATGTCACTTTCCTTTGAAAAGAGCACCAACGATTTTTGGATAGTTTGATACGTTGTTAATAAACTCGCCTCATTTGCTTTGTGTTCGGGTCTCTTCTTGTAAATTAGAAACAAATAAACATCAAATGATTCAAAGACTAGTCCTAGAAAAGAAGTGGCTCTTGCGGGTTTTTCTCCAGCGCTCATTATTTTTCATAGGATTCTTTAAACATTTTTGCAGGTTAAAAAATAGGAAAATTTCACAATGAGAAACTGTTATTTTGATTTCAAATCTAACATTTCTGTGAAATATTGTTGGTGATGTGCTTTAACGGTGTACAAAGTTGTTTACAACACCTTACAACTCACCTGTACTACTCTAAGTCTTATTTTTAGCACATCGCGGCTTCGAATATTTTTCTTTTTGCGTTTCTGTTGTAGAAAAACATTAAACTTTGAAAAAATGGTCAACTTTTAAAAACTACATTCAGTTTTTTTTAAACGTAATCGTACTCATGCAATTTGGTTAGCCTTTTGAAAATTTACTCGTGCTGATTTCTCCCAAATTGCACTCGAAACGCCTGATTACCTATACAAATTGCTGCAAAAAATTGTTTTGACAAATTTCATCTTGAATGAATGGAGTGCCTGTGCGCTTAATTAAATAATGGTTACGCAGGCTAAACCATTGAATTTTGCTTACTGTGTGTCTGGAAATTTGTTTAACGTTCCAAAATACTGAGTCACAATTATTACGTTAACTTTGTGTAATTTCATAGGACATCAGATTTTGACTGTCTTTACTTTTTTTTTCTACGCCGATATTATAAGACAGCGCCTCCTTGTATTCCGTCAACCTACGCTAAAATAACCATGGTTAATAATTACAGCTAAAGAAGGATTTTAAAAAATATACTAAAAAAAAGAAATTCACAATTAAAAGGCTCGAAAACCATCAGCTTGAGATTTTATTTGAAGATTACCTTGAAGATCCTTCAACTGTCTTCGATAACAGAGGCTCTCTGATGAGAATTATCATTATAATGAAATAAATACCTGTTTGCCACCAAAGTTAAAATCTGCTGATAATGTTCACGATAGAGAAGAAAGGTTAAGTAGGTCACATGTTAAAAACGTTACACACATGTAGTTACGGAGCGATTTATGAGTCCTCTTACTGCGCCATGTATATTTGCTTCGCATTCAGTCTGTACCACAGTAGCGTGAATCACAACCAGGTGGGTGGTGAAGTTTGTAGATGAAGTAGGATCCACAGTTTTTCACAAAAATCGTTGTTGAGTATTTGCAAACCGGGAGCTCAGATAGACGATTACTAAAGCAAACCTTCATTTGAACTTCACCATCTTGCACTGTAGGATGAGCACCATCCAACCAGCCTGACCAGTCTGTACCACATCTGTATGCTGGCACACGTGTTGTTGGCATTTTTGTTCCCGCAGCTCCCACAAAACGATACCACCCCTCAGGGAGTTTGTAGTCACACAATTCTGAACCGGGAGGTGTAAGGTAATCTATCTTTCTATTGGCTTCAGTCAGGTTTTCATAATGATAGCAAGGATCAGCTGCAAAGTGAAATGAGAATTGCAAAAGGACTGATATTATTAAAATCAAGCCTAAAAGATATCTATTTGAGTGCCCTCAAATATTTCAGAATTATGTGTTGACTTAAGAAAAGCCCTCCAGAGATTTTGCGTCAAATCGTCGCCAAGTAGTTTCGTTTCTTAATGCACAACCTTTGTGCATTGAAACTTGAGTCCGAGTTAAGTCCTTAAAAATTGTTTTAACTATGGTTCCGTGACCAAAAATTGATGCATTGAGGACATTTATTTTTTATGAGGTTTCTACTGTAGGAAAGACGCCCCCGTGGACGTAAATTACAACCGCCGGACCGGTGCCGCTTGAAGATAATTAAGTCCTGAATATTCCACTTTTCAAAGCAGAAAAGAAGTACGACCGGTCAAGCAATTTGAACTATATTCTCTTAATATTTATTCCCAAACAATATTTTTTGACTGAACTCAGTTATCAATATTTGAGAGAAAAGTTGCCTAGAATCATTTATCCAAAATGAACCTCATGATTCATGCTATCAATTACTTTGTCTAAATGTTGATATTCGTCTTAAAGACTAATCCAGCCCTCTACACATGGAGAATAAAGAAGTTGCTGCACGAGATTTGGC
This sequence comes from Pocillopora meandrina, assembly GCA_942486045.1. Lineage (NCBI taxonomy): Eukaryota > Metazoa > Cnidaria > Anthozoa > Scleractinia > Pocilloporidae > Pocillopora > Pocillopora meandrina. The sequence continues at coordinate 87,950 of CALNXJ010000100.1, forward strand.
GAATTTTTTTGTGCTTTTTTTCATTTGATCTCCTTCAAGGCACCGCAAAACCTCAAAGCCGTCGAGGGAAAGCTATTGTATTAAAAAATGTCCCTATGGAAATATCGTGGTTTTTACGTTCTATTTGATAAATGTTGGCCATATTTTGAAAGTGTGAGATTTTTGAAAGCGATATTTCACCGCCGCAAATGACTGAAAACAAAAAAAAAAATTACTGTGAAACAGCACTTCTAACAAGGGACAAAATAAAACGGTGCACCAAATAGGCCTTATAAATCTAAGCTGATCTCAAAGAAACTATGCAGTTTTGGTTCCTTTTCTAAATTCTGTGGCTGTGTAAGTTTACTAATAACTTGTGCGATCCTAATAACTTCTAGTCCCAAATAATCTTTTATTTGAATTTAAATATAGAGCATGTACAGGTGATCTGAATTCTGAAACCTCTCGGGCAAACTCTGGCGCTTTTCCACGGACGAGCTTATCGAGGCAGTCTTTATAATCTTGTTTTGTTTCTACTGTTAAGAACTACCGATATTCGAATAAAGTGTAATGAAAGAATTGTGAATATGTTTCGAAAAAGCATCTGGGACAGGGTGTTTGTCTCCGTTGAGAGACTCGAAGTTTGAAGCGTGCTCATTTAGCGTCACTCTCAGGGTCGTGTTCACGGTTCGAGATGTTATCAGACATTAATTCATGCGATGCCCTTTACACATTCATTCAAGTGCGCTGATCAATTTTGAACAAATAGATAATTGTATGTTTGGCGAGTAACCGATTGTGCTGCGTTATCATTGAGATCATTTTAGGAAAAGTTTTAAGTTATATCACGTGGACTTACTTTCCAACGATTACGGTCCATCTATTTGCTAATTAGAATGATGAATTAACTTTTTGGTGGTTTGTGCCAGGTTACCTAACAAATTCAATATGGGTGGTCAAAACTCGCTTATGTCTCTAGTATTCTGATTCCCTTGCTGAAAACACAAACACCTCAGTAAAAATGAATTTTTGGTAAGATATTTGTTTGCAAAGATGAATGACACCTTTTTTACCTAAGAGAGAGAAAAGAAAAGTGAACCATTTACACACTTCCATCAGTATGTATTTCCCCCGTTCTGTTCTTGATACATTTTAGACATGCAACTTACAAGGAGAATGTAGTTAAAAATCAAGAGCTCTTTCAAGTTTGTGATCATTTCTTTAGTTTCTTATAAGCCTAACGTTGATTCAGCAGTGAATAATAAATTGTTTGGTACTTTTCTCAATCGCAATTTCACTGTGAACTGGAATCAAGTTGGTGGCGCATGTAATTGTGCTCACCAATTCCTCACTTACATGAAATCCAGATGGATGACTTATTTTGTACTCCTTGTTCTCTACAGATGCTCTGTTAAAGTTGTGGAGACATGAGGAGTTGAGAGGTTTATACAAGGTAACCTTGATATGTATCGGTTGACAGCTTTTTGATTGATTGATCAAGTTAAAAACTGAGATTATTTTGACTGTGTGTGCTGGTCTTGTGGTGAAGTATGCAGGGTATTGGTCTCTAACAAAGTCAATCAAATCCAAGAAGTCACAAGTGGTGTGTACCGCTCCATGTGTACCTTAATACCTTGGGCTTAAGAACACAAAAAATAATGGCATAAAATGTTGTAAAATAGAGGAATTATTAAATATATATATGTATATAGTCTTTAGTTCCTAAATGTACATGGGAGATTCAATAGTGGAAGTGTAAAAGTGCTCTTATAGAGCACAATTTGAAAACTTTACATCAATGCATCGGGCCTATTTTTTTGAGTGACTCATTGTTTGGTACTCTGATTGCAGAGAACTTTAGGTATCTTACAGATGTAGGTCTTCATGATGCAATCACAATTATGTCTTTGATATTCACTTTTGAGACTTAATGTAAAACATTTTAATATTGTAGTTAGTATGTTTTGGTTGCTGCATATGCACTAAGCCAACAGTGGTTTTCAATCCTCCTTAAAAAAAGGAGGGAAACAATCAAAAAGAGAAAAAGGGAAGGTAAGCGCAAAAACAAAAGAGAAGCATAAACATCAGTCTCAGAGTCAGGAACCATACAAAGCTATTTCAGCCTTTTTTAAGACCCCGCTATCTTCGCCTAGCTTAGATATGGTATTGTGAGTGATTAACCTGAGTTTATGTGTTTGGATGGAACATAAAGTTTGCTCATATCATTTTCTTTTACTTGACCAGGGTTACGTTCCAGGTGTTTTTGGCGTATGCACGGAGCACTGCAATTCATGGCCTATGAGGAGCTGAAGAAAGGCTACAGTCAATATTTTGGAACACCAATCAACAAGAAGCTGGTGAATACTGTCTGCACTTGTCTGTATAGTTGATTGTATACGTGTTAAAGCTCACAAATTCAACCGAGTTAGCAAACAAGAAACTCTTGATCTTAATCCTTGACATACAAAACATGTGAAGTGCTTTTACACTAATCATGTTAATAGCTTAGGGTGAATGATTGAAGTGTTGTCATTTACTGGAACGAAACTTTACTCTCAACTCCCCTCTCCACCCAGAAGGATTGATAAGAATCAACCCTTTGCCCCCCCCCCCCCAAGAATGACTGACATCTAACTTCTCCTTACAATATCACCTCTGAATCACACATGGAGGTCATGAGAAGAGAGGAAATATTCAGCCACCGAAAAAGTTCTTGACTGTTTAAGAAATTCTCCTTGTTAGTATCTTTGGAAATGTATAGAGAACAGTATGGAGAATATGGATACTGATGTTAGGGTGTAAAGGGTCAACACGAACACATGTAATGGTCAGTGGCGAATGTAAAGGGAGAACATGAGAGAGGGAAGGGTGGGGGAAGTTTTTGGCTTCTCATCTTGAGTAGTAGTCCTCCATGACGAGCTTCAGCATTTTGAAGCTACAACTGACGCCCAAACGACAACCTTAATACCTTTGTTGTGCACGTGGCTGGTAGGAAGGTACTTATAGGATGACTTTTATTATTATGTAACCGTGGGTTATCTTGGGAATCACTCTGAAGTGCTGAAAATATAGTAGTTCTTTTTTTTATATAAAGTGTTTTGCTCTCTAATTTATGTTTTGCTAACTTTCATTTTCGTCAGAGTTCAACTGAGTACCTTGTAATGGCTTCACTGTCGAAGATTTTCGCCGCAACAGCGACATATCCTTATCAAGTGGTTAGAGCAAGACTTCAGGTTAGAATGGGAGATTCATTAGCAAATGATTAACCTTTTGACATAGATTTAGATTTCGTTTTACTGTTGTATGCTATTATCTTGAAATAAACTTGTAGTTTAAGGCTGTTTTTAGTTTTCAGGCCGGTGATCTCATCGGTTGGTTTACTGGACTCCAGTTTGATGTGGCCTGTGCTCGGGCCTCGAGCCTCAGCTAGGTCAATGTGTCGGTTCCTTGGGAAAAGATTCGTTAGCCCCACACATCCCCCCTCCCGGTGGGTCAAATGGGCACCAACAAAAGGCCAGGGAAACCCTACAATGAGGATAAATACCAAATCTCACGAGGGAGAATAGCTTTCACCCTCTTTCACTCTCTCTATTCCTCTTAAGAAACACGGATCCAAGATGGTTATGAGAATGCACGGCGCGAAAGTTTTGATCCTATGCCCATAAAATTAGCTAAAACCAATTGAATATATCTGGAGCTGTCTCTAAGCAAGTCTGATTTGTTAAATCGTTCAGTATTTACTGTTTCCTGCTGTCATTTATTGTTCATGAATTTTACTTTTCTAAAGAAGCAGTACACGATGGTGGAATACAAAGGCGCGTTGGATGTGATTCGTAAGACTTTCAGGTAAGTTGGAACTTGACATGAGGACTTAAAGTTTTCGATACGTTATAGACTAGCTTTCCATCTCTAGTCAGTTCAAACTCTCTACATTAAAGAGAGGTACATGTTTTGCCCGTTTGAAACAATTTGACAAAGAACTGGACCAAAATTGGCGGAGAACTGAAACCAGCTTGTTTGAGAACTGGATCCAATTTCGGACTGACTTACGGCTTAGTGGTAAAGTCCACATTTTTATGAAAGAAGGTATTCTACTTTTTCTGGCCTCTCCTCATGGCAGGTTCTTTTCCAAATCTTAGGCATGAAGGAGTAACAGGATTTTATAAAGGATTAATTCCCAGTGTCCTCAGGTAAGGCTAAATGTTAAAAATAAATTTGATGATACAAGTAGGTTTGCTTGTTAGTTTTATGTGTTAAACCGCAATGTATAATCTAGAATTGGCCAAGAGGGCTTAGTGGGCTCTCATCTTTAATTTTGGGTAGCGCTTTGTAAAGGAAAGGGTCTTAAGAGATGGGGTACCCCCATGAGGTGTTTGAACTTATTTGCACCCTCTAGTCTGTGAGAAACTGGGAAGAAGAGACAGGCGATAGATACATTAAGAGGCTATAAAATTTGGAGTAGGTGTCATGTCACTGTTTTCGTCAGTTACATGTTCGAATACTGTGAAATTATTAAGATACTTATCGTTATCACAAATGTTTGTGCCCCACCTCATATGTTAGTGTAAGTTTTCGCGGTTTTTTCGTTTTTGGAAATCCAGCAAAGGAGCGCTTTAGAAGAAACCCTGAAACTGTAATATATGTAAAACGTTCATTGTCGATTTTACTGTGTATTGTGCGTTTGATTGTTGTTGATTTTGTTTCTTTTTAGAGTAACGCCAGCATGTGCACTTACATTCGTGGTGTACGAAAACGTTATTCACTTCCTTCTGCCGGACAGATGACATCGACAGGATAAATGATGGAATCCGGCAACGGGAGACGATGGGCAATACTACAGCACCTGGTTTTATTACCAGACTTTCTTCTGCAACAGTTCCGACTGATTCATTTATGGAAAAAAATATATTAACCGAGCGAAGTTAACCGCCCAGTGCGTTTACACATTTTATCGATAACTTCATTTACCAGCGGAATGTGAATATGAATTTTTTCAGAGCAATTTTTGTACATCAATGCAAAAGGTATCCATTATTACTATCAGGTCCTAAGGGTAACAATGACTTCTCCCATTGATCTTTTATAAAGAGAACCCCCTCCCCTTTGTCCCTTGTCCCATACGGGTATCAAATTTATGTACATCCCTTAGCACTAACAAAGGCATGAACTACAAGAGATGCCTTTTTGCAATTTTTTTTTTTTATTACTATTAACTTCATAATTCAAACATTACTTGTGAAAACTACTTGCAATTAATCAAGAAAAATGTTCAATATTAAGTTAAAAATTACCTTATTTTCCTTTTTCTGTTCCTTTCGTTAACAATCTTTTTCAATAACTTTCTCCATTTGTCACTGAATCGTTGCGATGTAAAGTTGAACCCAGTTTTTATTTATGGCTCTGTTTTTACTTCACTGCAACATTTCCTTGTTGTTGTTGTTATTTTTCCCTGGTTATTGACATTAACTTCAGTAAAAAACGGTGAAAGCTACTCTTTCGCGATCGCTATTAGATGGGTGGTATCGAGAACCTACTCCGACCCATGGACTACACTGCCCTTAACGCTTACTCGTGTTCGTGTTATGAAACTCAGCTAAAAATAGTCCGTGTAAGTTAAATTTATTTACAGAGATACACAGTTTTTGTTAAATAATGAGATAATCTATTTACACCACTCAAGAAGCTGAGCCACAATTGACCCAGCTCATATCACTTTGCTTTGAAGAGTCTATTTTGATACGTTGTCAAGAAATTCAAAATAAGCGTGAGATGTAAGCGATCCATTAATTTCAAATGAATTCTGGTCGATTCGGACACATTTAACACACGGTTACGCAGGCTAAACCATTGAATTTTGCTTACTGTGTTTCTGGAAATTGGTTCAATGTTTCAAAATACTGAGTCACTATTAATACGTTAACTTTATGTAATTTCAAACTACATCAGATTTTGACTGTCATCGCTTTTTTTTTCTACGCCTATAACGTAAGATAGCGCCTGTTTGTATTCCACGGACACACGCTAAAATAATCATGGTTTATAATTACAGCAATTGAAGGATGAAAAAAAAAATAAAAAAAAAAATAAAAGGCTCGAAAACCTTAAGCTTGAGAGTTTGTGTCTTGCAGATTTTACTGGAAAATTACTTAAAGATACTTGGGGAAACTCTCTTTGATGACAGAGGCTATCTGATGAAAATTATCACTCTAATGAGATAAGTACCTGTTTGCCACCAAAGTTAAAATCTGATGATAATGTTTACGATAGAGAAGAAAGGTTGAATACCTTACATGTCAAAACTTTATATACATGTATCTACGGAGCGATTTGTGTGTTCTCTTACTACGCGAAGTATATTTGCTTCACATTCAGTCTGCACTACAGTAGCGTGAGTGACAACTTCGTGGCTTTAAAAGTTTGTAGATAAAGTAGGATCCACAGTTTTTACAAAAATATCTTCTGTGTATCGGCAACCAGTAAAGCGATCACTAAAGCAGACCTTCCTGAAAACTTCACCATCTTCCACTGTAGGATGAGCACCATCCAACCAACCTGGCCAGTCTGTACCACATCTGTATGCTGGCACACGTGTTGTGGGCATTTTGTTCCTGCAGCTCCCACAAAACGATACCATTCCTCAGGGAGTTGTTTGTCACACAACCCTGAACCGTCAGGTGTTACGTAAGTTATCTTTCTTTTGGCATCACTTAGGTTTTTATAATGAAAGCAAGGATCGGCTGCGAAGTGAAATGAAATTTGCCAAAGGACTGTAGGTATTAAAATAAATGGTTCAAGATCTTTTCTAACGTCTTATAATTCTAGCAGCTTGTCAATCAGTGGTGAAACTTGTACTTAAGAAGAAAAGTGACTTTACATTAGTTAAGGGGCTAAGTAGTACATGTCAAATCCCGGTGTAGCGTAATTGTTCTTTCTATCGGCATCACTCAGGTTTTGATGATAACAACATGGGTCGGATATTAAAATAAATAAAAATTATAAAATGTTGCAGTACCAATGATAACATTTTTTTGTTGTTGACATTTTTCAAGTCAATCAGTTCGATAACAACCAGATAGGACTTGCGTGTTACAAGAACAACTATGCATTAAATTAATTTTAAGGGAATTTTGCGTTGGACAATAATGATGCACTAAAGATTTAAAATGAAATGATAGTATTGTAAAGAGTTATTTTTCCTCTTGCTTTAATCGCCCATCAAAGCCTGTAGTTGTTTGTACCTCAACTGAATGCTACCAAATGCGCTTAAGACATTTTTGACCCTCACTTCCCACACAACGATACCAGCCCACAGGTATTTGGTAACAACACAGTTATTTCCCATGACTGTATAAGAACTCTCTGCCTGTTAGCATCATCCAATTATTTATAACCATAGCGCAAATTGGCTTGCAAAAGTCAAACGAATTTGATTGATCATACCTGTTATTATGGGGAATCTTTTTAAGGTTAGAGTTTCTCAACAGTTTTTTAGTTCCGCGTAGTGTGTTATGTCTGCATCATGTAAAAGTTCGTGTAAGGTTTTAAAAACATAATCAAAATTTACAAACATTGAAGCGATCCTCGCAGTTTTGAACACTACTACACTGGCAGTAGCAGTGCACATATATGATTTTCATATGTTTACATTAATGTATTCACCAATTAGATGGTTTATTTGTAACTAGCAGCTCCCAGTTAGCCTGTTAGCTCAGTTGGTAGAGCGTTGCACCGGTATCGTAAAGGTCATGGGTTGAAATCCCGTACGGTTTCAGGCCTTATTTTCACTACTAGTTCAGTGGTATTCATAACCGCGAGGATTGCCTCTATATTCGTTTCTTCAACCGCAGTGCACATGCATGATTTTCATATAGTTATAGTCATGTATAATCAAAAGTTGTTTCGTTTTTGTACACAAGGGAGCGTAAAATTATGCCTCCTGGATGTGAATTTCGAATGGAAGTCAGCTCTAAGCCAATTTACTGCTACGTTTAACGTGGGAAACAAAATATAGATTTCATCGCCTTCATGAAAAACCAAACTAACCTTTACATTTAAAACCATTCCCAATATACGTAGGATTGCAAGAACAGTTGTATGAGCCCTGGGTATTAGTGCAAGATGCATTTGGATGGCATCCGTTCATTTTGACGGTATGAGCCTTGCTGCATTCGTCAACGTCTGAGAGAAAACAATTAATTTTCCATGGGTTTATAGGTGCAATCAACGATGGGTTTTTGACCAATCACGGCGCTACCAGGATCATGATTATTTTATAAAACTTGATGATTATAATTTCCAACTTTTTCCCTCAAATATATCTTAAGCGTCAACAAAAACTCAGTGCCAAGGGTGTTATTGCACTTAGCATTCACGTGACAGGAGTGATTTCCTTTACACTCATCAATATCAGGGAAACCGTAAATGCATTTTGCACTTTATTTTCGTCACCTAACGATTTGTAATTGCTTTAATCATTTCAAATAATAAGTAATAGCTTTCACTTTTTCGTCTTTAACGAACTAGACTTTTGAAACGTGCAACCTAGATATTATATTCTCTTCTCTAATGTTTTTTTTAATTTCCTAATATGATGGCTCTGAAAAAAACCGGATGTAGATCATGGCAACTCCGTGCATAAACATGTATGGGTAATGCTGCGTAAAAAGACAAAACTTAACAATAGTAGGACAGTAGTTCCTGCTAAAATTGCGTTGTGTAATGCTAAGGCTTCTCTGATATAGTATGCAAACTATTATTGGTCTGTTATTCACTCACTCGATTGCAGATAGCTCAAATGTAATTTCAGTGTTTTTAGGCGAAAAAATAATTAAATGTTGTACCTCGGCATGTCTGTAACTATTTTACCTGAGCACGAGCGTCCATCCCCAGTAAATCCTTCTTTGCAGGTGCAATTATAAAATCCAACAGTATTGGAACAGTTTGCATTTTCGTCACAAACGTCATTGCTGCCTTTACACTCATCGATGTCTATTTGAAAATTAATCGAAGAAATCACTGAGACAAGGTGAAAACATTTCACAGAAGGCCAGGGCAAAGGTAGACCAAACGCTGTGTAAATTCTATTCTTGTTATACTGACTTACCTTCCAAATCATGTCGCAATAAACCAACTTTGAGCTCCCGACATTAGTTGGATCCAACCAGTAAGTTTTACTGATGCTGTCTTTACCTTCACTTAATTTTATCTCTTGGCACGATAACGCTGGTAATTCAGGAATAGATCCTAAGGGGGCTAATATATAGACATGACTTCATTAATGGTTTAAGGGTAATAGAAGTTGCAAAACAGATTAGATCTGAAAATATGTTTGTCCGAGCAAGATAAACATGGAATAACAATAATTAAGAGTTGAGTAGTTTAGCTGATATCAATATATGTATGGAAGGCGAATTTTGCTTTAAGAAACTGACCCTATTTAATAACAAAGCAATCGGACACCAGCTCTCGGAAAGTAGCGAGGTCTTACTAGGAACTCACTGAGAAAGATTTGTATGTAAAATAAACTAAACCGGATACATACTTCTACCATTAATGCGTCCCATGTAAAAGCGTAAACCATCTGGCTGGAAATTTTCGGGCCTTGCTTCCTTGGTTCGGGTATTTAATTCACAGGACTTTTCCCCAATTACATAATTGTAGCTTTGACATATCGTCTCCCTCTCGCAGGTGACATTGCACACGTGAGGAGCTGTTACTGGGACCTTTTTAAAGACGAATCCTTTGAGAGCCATACCGGGTACGCTAACTCCTGTCTTGCACGGATTTTTAGCAATAGCGAGGTCTTTGAAATACAAAGAGGCCAGGATGATAAAGAAGCTTGAATTCCACGCCATCACCACCGATGCTGAAATTGAATAGTATATATTATTTAGGAATATGCCTTAGACGTTTTTTCTAGCCTATAAATTTAACGCAAACCAAACCAAACAAGTAAACAAACAAAAATGCCCTTAAAAAAATAGACGGAGGGAGAAACTAACGGAAGAGAAATGAAGGAATCCATTCTGAGTCGGCTGCAAGTCAACAACAAGTCTACCAAATGTGTTACTGTTTACTGTTTTTTACTTTACTTAAAAGGCCAGTTGAACTGCGGCAAATCTTTGGTCTCGATTTTATTTAAAACGTTAAACACGGAAGAACTCTAATTTGTTCTTTAGCGGTAAAAAATTGTCTTGTCGTAGGTTGCGTTGGTAAAAGATGATTCCTCGCTCCTTTAAATTCCTCAATACAATGTTTTGCATCATATCTTGGAGCTCAAACGCTTGCAATTTTTTCTTTAATGTATCAACACACGGATGAAGCACGTTAAAGTTTACCGTTTTATTAGCACAGAAAACAACACTATTTCTCATCTTAATGATAACAACGAATTTCACTTACTCTGAAAAGGAATAACGAATGATAAACACGCAATTATTCCTTAGAGCCCCGCACTCACCAACGTCAGGGAGACTTGGTTATCAGCTCTCAGAACCTTTTAAGCCTAAAAGGTATATAATTCACCTCTGCTCAAGAACGAGTGCCCTCAAACATTTCAGAATGGTGTGTTTACATACATAAGAAAAGCCATCCAGAAATTGCATCCGCACTTTGCGTCAAATTGTTGCCAAGTAGCTTCGTTTCTCAATGCACAGCCTTTGTGCACTGAAACTTAAGTCCGAGATAAGAACACCTGTGCGACTTGAAAATAATTAATTCCTAAAGATTCCACTTCTCAAAGCAGAAGAGAAGAGAAGTACCATCGATCAAGTCATTTGAAATTTTTTTCTCTTACTATTTATTCCCAAAAAAATATTTTTTGACAGTTGAGAGAAAAGTTGTTTCGAATCATTTATTCAAAATGAACCTCATGATTCCGTTCTTACCGAAACTTATATCAACGCTATCAATTGTTTGTTTAAATTGCTTATGTTAGTCTTAGAGACTACTTCAGCCCCCTATACATAGAGAATAAAGTAAGTTCCCGCACGACATTTGCTACAATTTTTTTTCGTTTGATCTTTTCCAAGGCACCACAAAAAATCTCAAAACCGTCGAGGGAAAGTAGAAACAAAGTAGAATTCGACCATCATCGTGTTAAAACAAATACACCGGCCCCTATGGATGGCATTCATAGGTGATAACTGAAAACTAAATCCTAAAAGGTAGCCGTAGTTAGTTTGCCGTCAAATATTTACCAAACCCTATTTTGGGATTTAAGTCAAACTTATTCTATGTAACTCTAGAGCTGATAAATATAAGAAATGCGGTCCTCAAAAACCTGATTGCTACCGAGTTAAAAATGCTGTCTTTCATCAAGGTATTATAACTATGATTACGATACCAACCGTTTGTTTTAAGCCGATGTATAATAATTAACATTAAAAAAGAACTTCATCGTTTCTGTTTTGGCTCCTCGCAAGTGTTGAATTCAACAACATTCGGGCCGGATGTTACAGTGTTTTAATCGTTCTGTTTGCGATGTTTGCCGACCAATAGCGAAGATACTTGTTTCATTAATTTTAAATGAAAACTAATCGGTATAAATTATTAGCTTTCAGGCACGAATTAAGGTTTGACAAATTTTAACTACAAACATACGAGAGCTGCTTTCAAAACAGCTCCTAGGAGTATTCTCATAACACATCCCTCTCATCTTTTCATTATCCATTGCCTAACTAAAGAAACTCATCCATAAGCTAAGGAAAACATAATTAACCTTGAGGAACGTCAAGCTGTCCGTTCCAAGTAAAGCAAATATTGATTGTGTGGGATGCAGTTAGTTGGTTCATAGTAAACAAGATTCCATTATTCGAGAACGACATAAGAACTTGAATGCAGAGATGAAGCTACAATTCGAATTTAGGTTCAGGATCAGGCCATGTAAATTGCAGAAATATTCTACGGAAATGCAAACAAACTTACGAAATTCCAGAAAAAATTGAAAATTCTTACTCAGCCCGATATTACCAATTGCGCGACTGTGAAGTTTATTTAAGTTAATGGCGCTGCAAATGTGACAGGTTCTTTTTTGTCATCTAACGTGTTCAAGTTCTTTTTATTTGTACGTTACTTAAATTTATGATGTAAACTGCTCCCAAATTATACCGCTGAAGAATTTCTCGCGTGTCTTCCAACCCCTTCGTCACCACAATATGATATTGTATCGTATAGTTTGTTTTAAAATGAAAGACTTGACAGGTCCCAAAAGCTATTAACCATCATTTAAATACAAAACTTTTATACTAATAGAAGCTCGCTCTCTCTGGGTTGCTTGTTTGCTTTTTTTTTTTTTTTTTTTTAACACGGCGTTGCTCACTTTTTTTAACATCGTTTAAATGTGACATACGGCTGAACAATAGAAGGGAACTTTTCAAAAAAATGTATTTGAAATGACAAAATTGAGTTAGAACTGTGTGATCCTAATATCCTAAGAAATCTTTCAACTGAATTTGAATTTTAGACCATGAACAGTTGGTCTAAATTCTGAAATTTCAAACCTCTCAGTCTAACGTTGGCGCTTTTCCATGGACGAGCTTTTCTTTGCAGTATTTACATTCTTGTTTTGTTTTTACTGCTAACAACTACAGATATTGGAAAAAAGTGTGATTAAAGAATTGTGAAACTATTTCGAAAAAAGCGTCTGAGACATGGTGTTTGTCTCAGTCAAGAGACTCGAAGTATGAAGCGTACTCGTTTAGCGTAACTCTCAGGGTCCTGTTCACACTTCGAGATGTTATCGGATGTTAATTCACTTGATACCCGATAGCCTTTCCATATTTGTGAATATTTGCTATTTGCTGATTAATTCTATTTGCTATTTGCTGATTAATTCTAAGCAAATAGATAATGATTTGGCGAGTAAATGATTGTGTTGCGTTATTTTTGGGATTATGTTGGGGAAAGTTTTGGTGGTTTGGGTTAGGTAACCTAAGTGCAATAGTCATTATTTTTACTCATTATCATTTGTGGAGATGTCAGGTGTCTTGATTTTGATAGGAGGTAATGAGCTCTCAGCCTAGAGCAAAGTCACTCTCATTTCACCAGTAGGGCTCAAAGTAAAGCTCAAGACAATCTATGGGCCTAGAATACCAACTGGTTGGCAATTCACCTCTATAATAACAATATTGTAACATTTTAAAGAAAAGGTGTGCGGTTGAAAAAGTAATCGGTATATAAAGGTATTTTCATCTCGTTGGTTTGGCGGAGGCGAAGAAAATCCATACGTTTGACTGGACAGAACTCGGTGGTGAACTGAGCCAAGCTCTTTGGACAACATAGCCAAGTTCTCTTATTAACTTCCTTTGATCAAGTCTACGATTTAGGAGTGAAGTTTAACCAAATTTTTTGCCATTCCTAAGATAATTTAGCCTACTTATTGGGCATTTTGATATGTGTCTGATCTCTTTTCACTGCGATTTTCTTTTAAATCTCAGGCACGATGGAGTGAGAGGATTTTAGAAAGGATTGATTCCCAGTGTCTTGAAGTAAGATTCAATGTAATGGATAATTTTGGTGGTACAAGTAGGTTTGACGATATGTGAAATTCCGATATTTCTTTGAACACGATCCCTGTATATTTTTTGTTGTTTTCTAAAGTATGTACAATCGCATGTACGTAGCATGTACAGTCGCATTCGTGGTGTGCGGAAACAATATTCACTTCTTTCTTCCAAACAGATGACATCGAGAGGATTAATAATGTAATGAGACTACCATGCAGTAGATGAAAATAGGTAGAGTTGCAGCTCATGGTTTTATTACCAAGTTTTATTTGGCAACAGTTCTGACCATTCCAACCATCATAAAATAAAAAGAACACAATTATGCAAACGCTACGCAGTTAACTGCCTTGTGCCTTCATATCATTGACCTCATTCACCAGAGGCTTGTAATTATTGAACATTTTTCACAGCATTTTATACACAACAATGCAATTGATATCCATCACTTTTCTTAGCTCTTAAAGATAACAATGACCTCTCCCATTGTTCTTTTATAGGGAACTTCTCCCTCCTCACCCCTCCTCCCACCCTGTTGATTGCATCTTTATGCGCATCCCCTAATTACTAACAAAGGAGTGATTAATATGTAACTTCTCCCTATAATATCCTTACGTTATCTAGCAAACTGGTAATGAAAATACTCAAACTTATCTTGATCTTACAGCAAATTCTCATCACTTATTTACAAAGAAATGTCTAGGAGCAAGAGGGGAGAGTTAGCAATCAGATCTTGGTGGTTAAAGAGTAAATGAATCAAACCAGTATGCTAAAGATCCTTATTAATTTTAGCTGAGAACTTGGTTTTAACTTGTACTCTGTATAGTACTTGCACTCATTCAGCCTTTCTGCCTTGTGGAATGTGTTCTTCTTATCTCTAGGAACTAGGCACATTGTTAGTAACAAATCCAACATGGGTGGTTAAAACTTGCTTATGTCTCCAGTACGTAATTACAGAGTTAAAAGAAATGTATTCAGACTTAAATTTTTACAGGTGCACTTTTCATGTGCATGGAAAATGCAGAAGTGGGAGTATACTTGGAAATCACAATTAGAAAACTTTATACCCCGCAAAACTAATTCAGCCCAATTTAACCCTTTAACCTCCAAGGTCTGTTTACTTATTCTCCTCTTTAGTGGTTACACATTTCTTTGTAAATTAGTTAGGAGAATTTGGTTCTATCTGATAAGTTTGAGTATCATCGTCACCTTTTTGTTGGATAATGTATAGATGTTACAAAGAGAAGTTACCTCTGGGAGTGAAGGCTTAAGGCCTCACCAGCTTGGCATAGCTCAAATAATGGCATTTAACTCCCACATGGAAAGATACAATGACGCAGATATAGCACATTTATGGAAAGTGGCTGCGATCACAAAATGATGATATACTCTTTAGTAAATGGTAATTACACACAAAGCAATCAGATTAGCAGCCATGGGTTTCCATCTCAAGATGTATAGTGCACTTAATTCTTTATTTCCCAAGATTGATCATGGTATAAATTCTCCTTACCATTTTTATGTATTGCTAAGCAGACAGGAATCTCTAATTTAAATGAAAGGAATTAACCTGAGTTTTACTGTTTGGATGGAACATGAAGTTTGGTCATATCATTTTATTTTACTTGATCAGGGTTACATTTCGGCGTATCACATGGAGCACTGCAATTCATGGCTTATAAGGAGCTGAAGAAAGGCTACAGTCAATATTTTGGAACACCAATCAACAAGAAGCTGGTGAATACTGTCTGCGCGTGTCTGTATAGTTAATTATATGCGTTTTAAAGTTCACAGATTCAACTGAGTTAGCAAACCAGAAACTCTTGATATTAAAACTGGACAAACAAGAGCATGTAAAGTGCTTTGACTCTGATAACATTCATAGTTTAGGGTGGATGATTGAAGTGTTGTAATTTGTTGGAAAAAACTGTACTCTCAACTCCCCTCTCCACCCAGAAGGATTGATAAGAATCAACCCTTTCCCCCCTCTAATATTGACTCACATCTAACTTCTCCTTACAATATCACCTCAGAATCACTCATGGAGGTCATGAGAATAAAGGAAGTAATCAGTAGAAAAGAAGCTCTTGATTGTTAAAGAAATTTTTCAAGTGGTTAGATCAAGACTTCAGGTTAGGATAGAAGATTCATTAGCAAATTATTAACCTGTAATAACCTTTCCAGTTTCAAATCCATCTACATTAAATGAAGGTACATTTATTGCCTGTTTGAAACAATCTGAAAGAGAACTAGACCGAAATTGGCGGAGAACTGAGTCCAGCTTGTTCAAGGACTGGATTCAGTTCTTGGATTGACTTCCATTTATGGCTAAGTGATCAAGTCCACATTTTCATGAAATAGGTATTTTCTTCTTTTTCTGGTTTCCTCTCACAGTGGGTTCTTTTCAAAATCTTAGGCATGAAGGAGTAAGAGAATTTTAAAAAGGATTAATTCCCAGTTTCCTCAGGTAAGGCAGAATGTTAAGGATAAAACTGATGATACAAGGAGATTGGTTGATCAGTTTTATGTGTTAGCCCACTGTGTGTATTTAAGAATTGGCCAAGAGGGCTTAGTGGGCTCCCATCTTTAATTTTAGGGGGCGGTTTAATTTGTAAAGAAAAGGTTCTTAAGAGATGGGGTACCCCAATAAGGTGCTTGAAGTTATTTGTACATTCTTTGAGAGAAACTGGGAAGAAGAAAGAGGCGACAGAAACATTCAGAGGCTATAGAATTGGAAGTTAGTTTTATACAATAGGTATCATATCATTGTTTTTGTCAGGTATATGTTCGAATACTGCAGATAATTAAGATACTAATCCTTATCACAAGTTTTTGTGCTCCATCTGATGTGTTAGTGTAAATTTTTGCGGTTTTCTATTTTTTTTCCGAATTTCGGAAATCTAACTAAGGAGTGCTGTAGAAGATATCTAGAAACAGTAATCTCTGTGAACACTTTCATTGCTGGTTTTACTGTATTTTGCTTGTTGGATTTTTTTATTTTTAGAGTAACGCCGTTATTCACTTCCTTCTGCCGAACAGATGACATCGAAAGGATAAATAACACAATCCAGCAATGGGAGACCATGGGTAAAATTCCCGCTCGTGGTTTTATTACCAAGCTTTATTCAGCAACAGCTCCGACTGTTTCCAAATATGGAAAAAATATGTTAACCGTTAACCGCCCAGTGCGTTTACACTTTTTATGAGTCATTTCATTCACTAACGGAATATGAATATGAATTTTTCTCAGAGCATTTTATACAAAACAATGCAAGAGGTATCCATCACTATTCTTAGCTCTTAAAGATAACAATGATTTATCCCTTTGTTCTTTTACGAACTTCTCCCACAAACCCCCACTGTGGGTAGCAAATTAATGTAAATCCCTTTGCACTAACAACAAAATGCCTTTTTGCAAGTGTTTTTTATAATTACTGTTTATTTAATAATAATTGACAGTTGAATTCTAACATTACTTGTGGGAAAATTACTTGCAATTTAATCGTGGAAAATGTTCAATATCAAGTTAATTGTGACAGTTCCAAAGAAAACTATCTTACTCTCCTTTTGCTATTCGTTACGTTACGATCTTTTACAATAAGTTTCTCCATTTATTACTGAATCTTTGTGATGTAAAGTTAAAACCAGTTTTGATTGATCCCTTTTTTTTTTTGCCTCACTGGGTTCTGGTTTCATGCATTTGCCCGAACATTTCCTTGTTGTTGTCGTTATTTTTCCCTGCTTATTGATTTTTAGTCCGCTAGAAAATGGAGAAGGCTAATCTTTCGCGATTGCTATCAAGTGAATTTGAAGATTCTTTGACATAACCTTCATCAGATGAGTGGCATCGAGAACTTACTCTGGCCTTTGGACTACACTAACCTTAATATTTACTCTCGTGTTTGTGTCATGAAACTCGGCTTAAAACAGTTCGTGTAAGTTGAATTTATTTACCAAGAGATACACAGTTTTTGTTAAATAATGAGATAAAATACACGATACCCGTCTATTTACACCACTCAAAAAGCTGAGCTACAAAGTAACTCAACTCACATCATTTTGCTTCGAAAAGACCAGCAACGACTTTTGGATACTTTAATACGTTGTTAATGAACTCGCCTTGCCTTGCCCCATTTGCTATGTGTCCAGGTCTCTTCTTGAAAATTAGAAACAAATGAACATCAAATAATTCGAAGACAATTCTTAGAAAATTGAAATATCATGTAGTGGGCTTTGGGGATGGGGCTGAGTTTCTTTCCTGCGCTTATTTTTTTTTTCATAGGATTCTTTGAATATTTTTTTCAGGATGAAAAAGGAAATTTCACAGTGAGAAACTGTGATTTTGATTTCAATTATAACTCCTGTGAAAAATTGTTGGTGATGTACTTAAACGGTATAAAATTTTGCTTACAACTTGTATTTACCGTGTATGCACTTGTTTTTAGCACCTCGTAGCTCGGAATGCTTTTCTTTTTACGTGTTTATGTTGTAGGAAAAAATTAACCTCAGAAAAACAGGTCAACCTGAGAAAGCTACATGCACTTTTTAATCATAATCGTACACATGCAAGTTGGTTAGCCTTTGAAAATTTACTAGTGCTGAATTCTCCCAGACTGCACTCGAAACGCGTGATCGATCACCGATACAAATTGCTGCGAAAATAATTATAACAAATTTCGTCTTGAATGAATGAGTTGCCCGCGCGTCTATTTAAATAAGCTTTATAGGGACACTATGAAGCCACTGCATAGATCTTTAACTCAGATTCAAAATCGGTCTACGATGTAAGCGATCCACTTCGAATGAATGTTGGTCGATTCGGACACATTTGACACACGGTTACGACGGGCTGAACCATTGAATTTTGCCTACTGTGTCTGGAAATTGGTTCAGCGTTTCAAAATACTGAATCAATTATAACGTTAACTTTGTGTAATTTCATAGGACATCAGATTTTGACCGTCATTACTGTTTTTTTTTCTACGCCTATAACGTAATATGGCACCTGTTTGTACTCTATTGACCTGTGCTAAAATAAACATGGTTAAAAATTTAGCTAAAGAAGGATTAAAAAACAAACAAACAAACAAACAAAAACCGTAAATAAAAGGCTCGAAAACCATAAGCTTGAGAGTTTGTGTCTTGCAGATTCTACTTGAAGATTACTTTGAAGATCCTTCAACTGTCTTCGATGACAAAGGCTATCTGATGAGAATTATCATTCTAAGGAAATAAATACTTGCATCTCCCACAAAACGATACCATCCCACAAGAAGTTGCTTATCGCACAAGTGTTCCCGTGTATCGTAACTGCTCTTTCTATTGGCATCACTCAGGTTTTGATAATTATAACATGGGTCGGCTGGTAAATGAAATAAACGTTACTAAAGGTTGTGGTATCAAAGATAATTTTTTTTGTTTTTGACATTTTTCAAGTCAGGCAGTTCGACAACAACCAGAAAGGACTAATATTTTACAAGAACAACTATGCGTTAAGTAAAATTTAAAGAAGAATTTGGATCGAACAATGATGATGCACAAAGGAACTAAAATGAAACGGTGGCACTATAAAGAATTATGTTAACTCTTGCTTTAATCGCCCATCAAAGCCTTTCGTTGTTTTTACCTCAACTGGATGCTACCAAATGCGTTTAAGACATTTTTGATCTTCGTTTCCCACACAACAATACCAGCCCAGACGTATCTGGCAGTAACACAATTAAGTCCTAGGAGTGTGCAATGATTCTCTGTCTATTTGCATCATCCAATTATTTATATTCATAACGCGAATGAATGAGTTGCCAGTAATTGGATCCTTGCGTTGGTACAAAGATTTCTAGGATCGCCACAGGGCAAACATTGCAACTCGCTAAAATGAAATGTATGGTTAAAGGTTGACGTCCAAAAAGCCCTATTTTGGAAAGAGATCAACGCTCTTTGCCGCATTTTTATTATAAATCGATTAGGATAATGTTGATACGCGGAAAGCGTAGTTTTTGTTACAATTAACACGAAATATAAAACGTACCGATAAACTTCTCTATTTATGTAAGGTCTTATGTGAAATCGTCATGGCGTAATGGTCTCAACATATTACAAAATTCGCCATAAATTGTTATGAAATAACTCATTTAAGTCTTTTCAGTTGTATTTTTGTATGTACAGCCTTAATTCATACCTGTTAACGTCTTAAATATAAAAATTACGACGTCTAAAAATATACCTCCTCACAGGAGAGAAGTCTTTGTCAGCGGGGATGGAAATTATTTTTACCGGGATCTTGCTCGTTGGAAGGATAAATTAAACGATGAAAACACGAGGAAATCCCTAAGTCAAATAATAGCTTGTTTGAGAAAATCCCAAGATTTTTTTGCTGCCACTTTTCTCCTCGAACTCATTGGAGGAGAAGAGGCAGATTACTGAAAGTCCAGCAGGAACTGTGGGCATATATTCGCTTTTGCATCGCTCCTTAAGCGACCCATTTGTACCCACGCATCCTCGGAGAGTAAAAAGGGTTTAGTTTTGCGTCGATTATTAATGCCGTTTCGTTCTCATTTACCACAGCAAAGAGGCAGTGTATGCGTTCAATCATTTTAATGCACCGCGATAATATAATATACCCAGGCACACCATTTCAATCTCCTGCTGCTTCGAGGTAGCTGTTGTAGCGCTCTTTTGTATTGCCAAGCCAAGAAAAAAGCCAGAAGCTAGAAGTAGACTTAACACACGTAAACAAAATTGAAAAGGCTTAATTGAGTTATTTTTGGGCGATTTATAGCCAATATGATTAAATTTTGAGACCAAAAGATGTGCAAGATGTCAATTTCACAATAAACCTTGCGCATGATGAAAAGTTAATCGGTGGATTTTACCTCATATTTCATGGTTGTTCAAACAAAACTCATGCTTCCCTTGTATCAACATTACCCAATCCAATTCTGATAAAAAAGCGGCGAAAAAGCGATGATCTCTCTCCATAATGGTTGTTTTGGACCTCGAAACAGTCGTAATGTTTGCCCCGCGACGATACCAGAAATCTTTGCGAGAACACAAGGATCCGATTACTGGCAACTCATTCATTGGCTTGCATAACTCAAATAAGGATCATAGACGCTATTATTGTAAGGGGATCTTTTAAGGTTTGGGATTCTTAAATGTTTTTTAGTTCTACAGATAGTGTCATGTCTGCATCATGTAAGAGTTCGTGTAAGGTTGTTAAACATTTAAAACAGAATGAAAAAGCGATTGGCTTTTGTGCAAAAATTAGCGTAAAATTATGCCTCCTCGATGTGAATTCCGGATGAAAGTCAACTTCTTCGATGTGAATTTCGGGTGAAAGTCAACTCTAAGCAATTTACTGCTACATTCAACGTGGGAAACAAAATACAAATTACATCGCCTTCAAAAACCAAACTAACCTTCACAATCAAAACCATCTCCAATAAACGTAGGATTGCAAGAACAGTTGTATGAGCCCTGGGTATTAGCGCAAGATGCATTCCAATGGCATTTGTCCATTTTAATGGGATAGGCCTCGCTGCATTCGTCAACGTCTGAGAGAACGTACGAAAATGGTAAAAAAAAATTGTCGAAGACTTGGTCAGATAAGGTCAGAGAAAAATATACAATCCCTTCAGGAGTCAACGTCTCATTTCTATAAAAAAATTTTACTTTTCCCTTTTCCCTTTTTTATTAATTTTTGCGTTTGCCACAAATCTTATTAGTGAGATAATTTGGTTTCATCAACTGAGGTAATAATGTAAAATGACCACCGTAATAGTTACGAAGCTGACGTTTTGAGCGTTAGCTTTAAAACTCCTTGCGGTGGCCAAAATACGCGATCAACTCGGTTGATAATGCTTAATCACCCTGTTATACTCTCCCACCGACGCAGCATCACAGTTTCTTTAGAGACTTACCTCATTTATTCATCGCTCTTTCTATCAGTTTACTTTTTCGAATGGTTTCCCAACATCTGCAGACGTTTACTACGTTGGTAAACTGATAGAAAGTGGAGTCTGTTACTTTAATAACACAAACTTCAATTTTCCATGGATTTATCGGCGCGATCAACGGTTGTTTTTTGACCAATCAGGGCACTCGTAGTATCTTGACTATTTTATAAAACTCGATGATAATAATTTTTAACTTTTTCATTCAAATATATCTTAAGCGTCAACGAAAACGTAGCACCATGGAAAATCAATATCCATCCTGTTCAGAGCCAAACGAGCGATTCATTTTCATGCTTCTTTCAATCATTGTGATAACGTTAATTTTAGAGGAGAATAGCAATGCATCAGTCACCAAAATTATTCATTTAAAAGTCAGGGACATTACGTCAAAGGTTCGTAACATGAGAAACGGCTTCTAAAATCCTAACGATTCATGAGTAATAAATTATCTAATTGTCTCGCAACGCGGCCGAATGGTACGGCGCTGTAGTCAAACGTGTCATGCAGGACTATTATAAATATTGCAACGAAGAAATTAAATTCAGCTGTGTAGGTTTGTCCATTCCCAGTATATCCAGGCTGACATTCACATACATGTGATCCATGTGTATTATTGCACTAAGCATTCACGTGACAGGAGTGATTTCCTTTACACTCGTCAATATCTAAGAAACCTAGATGCATTTTGTAGTTTATTTTTGTCACCTAACGATTTGTAATTGAATAATTTCAAATAATAAGCAAAGCTTTCAATTTTTCGTCTTTAATGTGCAATCTAGATATTATATTCTCTTCTCCAATGTTATTTATTTTACATCTCCTAACATGATGGCTCTCAAACAAACCGGATGTAGATCATGGCAACTCCGTGCATAAACATGTATTGGTAATGCTGCTAAAAAAGCAAAACTTACCACTAGTGTGACAATAGTTCCTGCTAAAAATTGCTTTGTTTAATGCTAAGGCTTCTCTGATATAGCATGAAAGCTATTATTGGTCTATTATTCACTTAATTACTCGATTGTAGATAGCTCAAAAGTACAGAGCTTTTAGGCGAAAAAGAATTAAATATTGTACCTCGGCTTGTCTGTAATTATTTTACCTGAGCACGAGTGTCCATCCCCACAGTATTGGAGCAGTTTGCATTTTCGTCACAAACGTTATTGCTGCCTCTGCATTCATCGATGTCTAATTGGAAATTAATCGAAGAAATCACTGAGACGAGGTGAAAACATTTCACAAAAGGCAAGGACAAGGGCAGACCAAACACTGTGTAAATTCTGTTCCTGGTATACTGACTTACCTTCCAAAATCATGTCGCAGTAAACCAACAAGGCACGATAACGCTGGTAATTCAGGAATAGATCCCAAGGGGGCTATGATGTAGACATGACTTCATTAATATATAGTTTAAGGTTAATAGAAGTTTCAAAACAGTTTAGTGTTGAAAATATATTTGATCGGGCAAGGTAAACACGGAATAATACTAATAATAATAAAGATCTGTGAATTTTAGCTGATATTAACGTCTTTAATAACAAAGAAATCAGACATTTGCTCTCGGAAAGTGGCAGATTTTTACTAAGAACTCATTGAGAAAGATTTGTATGTAAAATAAACTAAACCGGATACATACTTCTACCACTAATGCATCCCATGTAAAAGCGTAAATCATCTGGCTGGAAATTCTCGGGCCTTGCTTCCTTGGTTCGGGTGTTTAATTCACAGTACTTTTCCCCAATTACATAGTTGTAGCTTTGACATATCGTATCTTCTCGCAGGTGATATCGCACACATGAGGAGCTGTTACTGGGACCTTTTTAAAGACGAATGCTTAGAGAGCCATACCAGGTACGTTAACTTCTGTCTTGCACGGATTCTTAGCAATAGCGAGGTTCATGAGATACAAAGAGGCCAATAGGATGAGGAAGCTTGAATTCCACGCCATCGTCACCAATGCTGAGATTGGAAAGTGTATATTATTTAGGAATATGCTTTGAACGTTTTTTTCTGGCCCATGGATTTAACGCAAACCAAACCAAACAAGTAAAAAACCAAAATGCTCTAAAAAAAAGACGGAGGGACGAACAAACGGAAGAGAAACGAAGAAATCCATTCTAAGTCGGCTGCAAGTCAACAACACGTCTATTAAATGTTTTACTGTCTCAGTCGCTACACCTTTGTTCATCTACTTCTTCGATATCGGCAACTATTACATCTCTTGCAGTTATTTGGGAATTGTAAAGGTTGTTTCTTAGACAGAATCGCGACTGAGATTTTGATCGGCCTCACAACTAACAGATGAAAATGAAACGAGTGAGGCAAGCATCCAAATATTTGTTGAAATGTCTTGATCCATTTTGTTATGACAACAAAACATTTCGTGACTATTCGATTTATGGGGGAGAATATTCAAGATATGGCAATTTAATAAGAAAACAAAGGTTAAATAAGACTCCCGTTTTTCCTTACCTTATTGTGCTTGCAATTTTCGCGCGAAAGATTCGGTTTGAACAAAATGATTCGATTGCTCCTCCATATCGGTTTAAGAGGGAAGATATGAGGCTGAACTTGCATTGTGAATTCGTCGATTGAATTGAGGCTTTTTAATTGAAAAAGGCCAGTTGAATTGCGGAAGATCTTTGGTCTCGATTTTATTTCTAACGTTATACACGGAAGAACTGTTTACATGATTTCTGTACCGCTTACACGAATCTCTAATTTTTCTTTAACGGTAAAAGAATTGCCTTGTCGTAGGTTGTGCTGGTAAAAGATGAGTACTTGCTTCTTTGAACTCTTTGCGCTTGCAATTTTTTTTTTCACCTCTGCTCAAAAACGAGTGCACTCAAACATTTCAGAATGATGTGTTGACATACTTAGGAAAAGCCCTGAAGAAATTACATCCGCACTTTGCGTCAAATTGTTGCCAGGTAGCTTCTTCACTCAGTGCACAGCCTTTATGCATTGCAACTTGAGTCCGAGATAATAACACTTGTGTGACTTGAAAATAATAGGTTTAGAGAAAAGTTGTTTCGAATCATTTATCCAAAATGAACCTCATGATTCCGTTCTTACCGAAACTTATATGAACGCTATCAATTCTTTGTTTTAATTGTTTATGCTAGTCTTAAAGACCACTTCAGCCCTCTATATAAAGAGAATAAAGTAAGTTCCCGCACGACATTTGCTACAATTTTTTTTCCGTTTAATCTTTTCCAAGGCACCGCAAAACCTCAAAACCGTCGAGGGAAAGTAGAAACAAAGTAGAATTCGACCACCATCGCGTTAAAACAAATACACAGGCCTTCTATGGATGGCATTCATAGGTGATATCTGAAAACTAAATCCTAAAAGGTAGCAGTAGTTAGTTTGCCGTCAAATATTTACCAAACCCTACTTTGGGATTTAAGTCAACTTATTCTACGTAACTCTAGAGCTGATAAATATACGAAATGCGGTCCTCAACCACCTGATTGTTATCGAGTTAAAAATGCTGTTTTTCATCAAGGTATTACAACTATGATTATGATACCAACCGTTTGTTTTAAGCCAATGTATAAAAATTAACATTAAAAAAGAACTTCATCGTTTCTGTTTTGGCTCCTCGCAAGTATTGAATTCAACAAGATCTGGGCCGGAAGTTAAAATATTATAATCGTTCTGTTTGCGATATTTGCCAACCAATAGCGAAGATGCTTGTTTCATTAATTTTAAATGAAAACTAATCGGTATAAATTATTAGCTTTTAGGCACGAATTAAGGTTTGGTAAATTTTAACTACAAACATACCAAAGCTAATTTAAAATCAGCTCATAACATATCCCTCTCATTTTTTTCATTATCCATTGCCTGACTAAAGAAACCCATCCGTAACCTAAGGAAAACATAATTAACCTCGAGGATAGTCAAATTGTCTGTTCTAAGTAAAGCAAATATTGATGATGTGGGATGCAGTTAATTTGTTCATAGTAAACAAGATTCCATTATTCGAGAACGACATAAAAACTTGAGTGAAGAAATGAAGCTACAATTCGAATTTAAGTTTAGGATCAGGCCAAGTAAATTGCAGAAATATTCTACGGAAATGCAAACAAACTTACGAAATTCCAGAAAAATATGAATAATTTATTACTCAGTCTGACACTAACAATTGGGCGACTGTGAAGTGCATTTAAGTTAATGACCCTGCAAATGTGACAGGTTCTTTTTGGTCATCTAACGTGTTCAAGTTCTTTTTATCCTTACCTTACTTAATTTATGATGTGTGTTGCTCCCAAATTATACTTACTGAAGAATTCCTAGCGTGTCTTTCAACCCCTTCGTCACCTCAATATGATATTGTATCGTATAGGTTGTTTTAAAATGAGAGACTTGACAGGTCCTAACAGCTATTAATGACCATCATTTGAATATAAAACTTATATACTATTATAATAAAGTTCGGATATAACGCGCGCTGTCATTGGTTGAAAGGGCGTGCTCTATGAGAGTATAGAGCATAGAACTGAGCTACAGCTGTCACGCCATCTGCCAATTGTACTATGTTCGACCTTTTCCGGGACTTCTTTTTAGCTTTTTTCCGATAATTGAAAGTGAAATTTCGGAACTGAAGCGAGCCGGCAAGTAGCAACAGAAGAATCAAACAAAGGTTTGTAAACATACCAGGCGCCGTAATTTACGTTATTAAAACGTGAGCAGATACGAAAATCCTCAAAGGAAAAACAAAAAAAACATTCCGAGTTTTAAAGACTTTCACGCTCAGTTAGATTGCAAGCTTACGTACGGTAATAAAAATCAAACACAGCTAACACTCTTATAGTGTATAAAGTTCAGTGTTCAAAAACAAAACAGAACAAAACAGAACAAAACAGAAATGATGAAAAATATAACCAAACTGGCATGATTGTTAAAATTCATTCTAATCATGACGGTGTCTGACCGAATATGATCATGCTGAAGTCCATCGCGGCTCGCTCATCATGGCGATCTCCAGTTATCACAGCAAGCCTCAGGAACTACATCGGCCGCCCTTCGAGTGAAAAAATAAGAGCTTGCTCTGATATCCTTTCCGATGCGTTGAGTGGAAAGTCACATCTGTCACTGCAGCCGAGTTTTGCGGCGCTGTCATCCCGAGCGATCTTCATGTTCCGGTGAATTCAGCCGTCGTTCATTCAAAAAACACTCGCCCTGAACAGTTTGTTTTCTACCTTGTCATGTGAAAAAACTTGCGTGTTTTTATGAGCCATAATTCGGCTGAAGTTCACTGAACATTTCACTTCAAGATTCTGTATTAGAGACTTAAAAACTTCAGGCAAAAGTGTTAAATTTGACCTACCGAACTAATTTAGTTTGTAAACTATCGCAGAAGGTGAACTTTGATGGTTTTTTAACTTTGATGGTTTGACACTTTTGACAGCTTTAGTCTTGTACAGCCAATCAGATTATTTGAACCATTCTAACAGGGATTCTGATTGGCTCATTGTAGCGTGCTTTATGAGAGTATAGAGCATGCTGACGACACTGTTGTTCGCTTTGGAAATAAAATTTGTTTTGAAAATTGAAAGTAATGCTCGGGGAATTTAATGGATTCTTTATTATAAAACAAATAGAGAAGCCTTGGCTGTGCTCTGTTCTGTAATAAAGCACTTAGGAAGCGACTACGTCTCGTGTTTCTCCCTACACTTCTTTCGTGCTCTAGCCGCTTCCTGCGTGCTTTATAACAGAACAGAGCACAGCCAAGGCTCCTCTATTTGTTGAATAGAGGCTCACTCTTTCTGGGTTGCTTGTTTTTTTTGTTTTTGTTTGTTTGTTTTTTTTTTTACGCGGGGCTGCTCCCTCATTTTAACATTGTTTACATGTGACATGCGACTGAACAATAGAAGAGAACTTTTGAACAAAATTTTTATTTGAAATGACTAAATTGAGTTAGAACTGTGTGATCCTAATATCCTCTAATCCTAAGGAATCTTTCAACTGAATTTGAATTTTAGACCATGAACAGGCGGTCTTAGTTCTGAAATTTCAAACCTCTCAGTCAAACGTTGGCGCTTTTCCATGGACGAGCTTTTCTTTGCAATATTTACATTCTTGTTTTGTTTCTATTGCTAAGAACTAAAGAAATTCGAAAAAAAAAATTAATATAAGTACTGTGAAACTATTTTGAAAAAAGTTTCTGGGACATGGTGTTTGTCTCAAGTTAGAACTGTGTGATCCTAATATCCTCTAATCCTAAGGAATCCTTCAACTGAATTTGAATTTTAGACCATGAACAGGTGGTCTAAATTTTGAAATTTCAAAACTCTCAGTCAAACGTTGGCGCTTTTCCATGGACGAGCTTTTCTTTACAATATTTACATTCTTGCTTTGTTTCTACTGCTAAGAACAACAGAAATTCGAAAAAAAAAGTGTAAAAAAAAAATAGTGAAACTATTTCGAAAAAAGCGTCTGGGACATGGTGTTTGTCTCAGTCAAGAGACTCGAAGTTTGAAGTGTACTCATTTAGAGTCACTCTCACCATCAACAAATCGATAATCTTATGTTTAGCGAGTAACTGATTGTGTTGCGTTATCTTTGAGATTATGTTGGGGAAAGTTTTGGAGGTTTGGGCCAGGTTACCTAAGTGCAATAGTCACTTTTTTTTCACTCGTCAATATTTGTGGAGATGTCAGGTGTCTTGATTTTGATAGAAGGTAATGATCTCTCAGCCTAGAGCAAAGTCACTCTCTTTTCACCGGTAAGGCTCAAAAAAAAGCTCAAGACAATCTCTGGGCTTCGAATGCCAACTGATTGGCAATTCACCTCCATAATAACAATAACCGTAACGTATCAAAGAAAAAGTGACGGTTGAAAAAGCAATCGGTATTTTAAGGTATTTTCATCTCGTTGGTTTGGCAGAGGCGAAAGAAAATCCATATGTTTGACTGGACAGAAGTCGGCGGTGCTCCATCTGATATGTTAGTGTACGTTTTTGCGGTTTTCTGGTTTTTCTTTCTTTCTTTTTTTTTTTTTCGAATTTCGGAAATCCAGCCAAGGAGCGCTAGAGAAGATATCTAGACACAGCAATCTCTGTTAACACGTTCATTGTTGGTTTTACTGTATTTTTTCGTTTGATTGTTTGTTTGTTCTTTTTAGAGTAACGCCAGCATGTGCACTCGCATTCGTGGTGTAAGTTATTTACTTCCTTCGGAAACAGATGACATTGACAGGAAAATAATGCAATCCAGCAATGGAAGACGAGGGGCAAAATCTCAGCACGTGGTTTTATTACCAGGCTTTATTCAGCAACAGTTCCGACTGATTCCATTTATGGAAAAAAACAATTGTTAAGCTGCAAAGTTAACGGCCCAGTGCGTTTGCACATCTTATTAGGAACTCTTCATTCACCAGCATCATGTGAAGATGAGTTTTTCTCAGAGCATTTTATGTAGAGTAATGCAAGAGGTATCCATCACTATTCTTAGCCCCTACAGATAATAATATTTTATCCCTTTGTTCTTTTATGAAGAACTTTCCCCCCCCCCCATCCGTGGGTAGTAAATCAATGTACATTCCCTTAGCACTAAGAAAGGCAGAAACTACAAGAGATACTTTTTTGCAAGGCTTTTTCTAATTACTATTTACTTAATAATAACTGGCAATTGAATTCTAACATTACTTGTGAAAATTACTTGCAATTCAATCAAGAAAGACCTACGATACTAAGTTTGTCTATTTGTTACTGAATCGTTGTGATGTAAAGTTAAAACCAGTTTGATTGATTGCTCTGTTTTTACTTCACTGGGTTCTGGTTTCATGCATTCGCCCAAACATTTCTTTGTTGTTGTTGTTGTCATTTTTCCCTGGTTATTGATATTAAGTCCACTAAAAAAATGGTAAAAGCTACTCTTTTGCGATTGCTATCAAATGAATTTGAAGAGTCTTTTACATAACCTTTGATAAGATGAGTGGTACCGAGAACCTACTCTGGCCCATGGATAACACTGTCCTAAAAAGGTCCGCGTAGGTTAAATGTATTTACAAAGAGATACACAGTTTTTGTTTAATGATGAGATTACACACGCGATGCCCTCCTATTTATACCACTCAAGAAGCTGAGTCACAAAGTG
The DNA here is from genome assembly GCA_942486045.1 of Pocillopora meandrina. Classification (NCBI taxonomy): domain Eukaryota; kingdom Metazoa; phylum Cnidaria; class Anthozoa; order Scleractinia; family Pocilloporidae; genus Pocillopora; species Pocillopora meandrina. Next base: position 117,491 of record CALNXJ010000100.1, read on the forward strand.
ACCCAGCACAGATCACTTTCCTTTGAAAAGAGCACCAACGATTTTTGGATAGTTCGATACGTTGTTAATAAACTCGCCTTGTTTTTCTTCATTTGCTATGTGTTCAGGTCTCTTCTTGTAAATTAGAGACAAATGAACATCAAATGATTCAAAGACTAGTCTTAGAAAAGAAGTGGCTCTTGCAGGTTTCTTTCCTGTGCTCATTATTTTTCATAGGATTCTTTAAACATTTTTTCAGGATAAAAGAAGGAAAATTTCACAGTGAGAAACTATGATTTTGATTTCAAATCTAACATTTCTGTGAAAGGTTGTTGGTGATGTGCTTGAATGGCGTACAGAGTTATTTACAACATCTAACAACTCACCTATACTACTCTAAGTCTTATTTTAGCACATCGCAGCTTCGAATATTTTTCTTTTTAAAAACTACGTGCAGTTTGTAAACGTAATCGTACACATGCACGTTGAACTCGCCCTAATGGCTTATGCAATTTAGTAAGCCTTTGAAAATTTACTCGTGCTGATTTCTCCCAAACTGCACTCGAAACGCGTGATCACCTATACAAATTACTGAAGAATTATTTTAACAAATTTCATCTTGAATGAATGAAGTGCCTGCGCGCTTAATCGAATAAGCTGCTTAGGTACAATTTGAAGCCATTGCGTAAAGAACTTTAACTTTAACTTTTAACAAAACCAGTCTCATTTCGAATGAATCCTGGTCGATTCGAACACATTTGACGCACGGTTACGACAGACTGAACCATTGAATTTTGCTTACTGTGTGTCTGGAAATTGGTTTAACCTTTCAAGATACTGAGCCACGATTATTAGGTTAACTTTATGTAATTTCATAGCAGATCAGGTTTTGACTGTCTTTCCTTATTTTTTTTTTTTTCTTCACCGACATCGTAAAATAGCGCCTGCTTGTATTCCGCCAACCTACGCTAAGATAACCACGGTTAATAATTACAGCTAAAGAAGGATTAAAAAAGAAAAATAATCTAAAAAAAAAATTCACAATTAAAAGGCTCGAAAACCATCAGCTCGCTGATGAGAATTATCATTCTAATGAAATAAATACCTGTTTGTCACCAAAGTTAAAATCTGCTGATAATGTTCACGATAGAGAAGAAAGGTTAACTATATCACACAAAAACCTTATACACATATATCTACGGAGCGATTTATGAGTCTTCTTACTACGCGATGTATATTTGCTTCACATTCAGTCTGTACCACAGTAGCGTGAGGTACAACTAGGTGGGCGAAGTATGTAGATGAAGTAGGATCCACAGTTTTTTACTGAAATATTTGCTGAGTATTTGCAACCAGCAGAGCGATCACTAAAGCAGACCGTTCTCTGAACTTCACCATCTTCCAGTGTAGGATGAGCACCTTTCAACCAGCCTGACCAGTCTGTACCACATCTGTATGCTGACACACGTTTTGTTGGTATTTTTGTTCCAGCATCCCCCACAAAACGATACCATCCCACAAGGAGTTCGTTGTCACATAACACTGGTCCAATTTCCGGAGTTATGTAATCTTTGTTTCGATTGGCTTCACTCAGGTTTGAGTATTGATAGCAAGGATCGACTACGAAATGGAATGAAAATTGCAAAAGGACTTAGTTACTAAAATTGATGCTTGGATATCTTTTCTGACGTCTTATAATTTTGGCAGCTTGTCAATCAGTGGTGAAACTTGTACTAAACAAGAAAATTGACCATGCTTTAATTAAGGGTTCAAGTAGTACATGTGTAGGATATCATGACTCGAAGAGGCTAAAACAGTGATAATGGAGATTCAAATAAATTCAGCAGGATTGTAATTTGAGCTCCATCTTTCTCGTACGGGGCATTAAATGAAAAGCTCTAGGCAGACTTAAGGCACAACTAGTGTCATTTACATATGACAAACTAATAATATGGCCGACAGTGGCCACCCAACAGCTTCAGGTTAGATTCGAGCAGGAATATTCTAAATATTACAGCAAAGAGATTAAATTCGCCTGAGCAGCATTGACCATTTCCATTAAATCCAGGCTGACAGTCGCAAACATAGGATCCATAGGTGTTCGTGCAGATAGCATTCATGTGACAATAGTGATTTCCTTTACATTCGTCAATATCTGAGAAACCATAGAAACATTTGCATTTTATTTTGTTTGTGTCTCACGAATTAGATATTTGATATTTGAAACGTATTTTTCATCACGAATATTTCAATTTATAAACTTGATTTATCAACTCTGAAAGAACTGGCTTATTCCTGCAGCTCCCAAAAAGCGATACCTTTACCCTTGGGGGCTAAGTCGTCACAAAAAACTAAACCAAATTGCGGTGTAGCATAATAGCTCTTTCTATTGGCATCACCCAAGTTTTGATAATCATAACATGGATCAGCTGTTAAATTAAATAAGCATTATAAAAAGATTGTAGTATCAAAGACAACATTTTTTGTTGTTGAAATTTTTCAAGTCAATCAGTTCGACAACAACCAGACAGGAATTGGGTTTAAGAAGAACAAATATGCATTAAGTAAATTTTAAAGAAGAATTTGCTTCGGACAATGATGGTGCCCAAAGGAAGGAAAATGAAATGGTAGCATTTTAAAGGGTTATGTTTCCTCTTCCTTTAATCGCTCATCAAAGCCTGAGTTGTTTGTACCTCAACCTCAAGACATTTTTTATCCTCAGCTCCCATACAACGATATCAGCCCACCCCCATTATTTCTCAGGAGTGTGTAATAACTCCCTGCCTTTTAGCATCATCCAATTATTTATAATCATAACGCGAAAAGGTTCAGATAAGATCAGAGAAAAATTAACAATTCCTTCAGGACTTAACCTAACCATTTCTTTTCGATTCATTTTCCTTTTCCCTTTTCAAAATTTTTTGTTTTTGTTTTCGCATTTATGATGAATCTGATTAGTGATATAATTTGGTTTCATCAAATGAGTTGATGATGTTAATTGGCCATCATTAAGAGTCTTAAAGCTGACGTTTCGGGTGTTTGCTTTAAAACTTTTTATGGTGGCCAATTTACGTTATAAACTCATTCGATAATACTTAATTACCCTGTTATACTCTCCCACCGATGCAGCACCACAGTTTCGTTAGAGACTTACCCACTTTATTTATCGCTCTTTCTATCTGTTTAGTGTCGACATAACCCACGCGGGATGTTGTGAGAACACTAGAAAAAGTTTGTAATTCCGAGAAAGAGGTGACTGATTTCCTTTTATTTTCGAATGGTTTCCCAAAATCTGAAGACGTTTACTACGCTGGTTAGCCGATATAAATTTCAGTCTGTTACTTTAATAACATAAACTTCAATTTTCCACGGGTTTACCGGTGCAATAAACGATAGATTTTTGACCGATCTGGGCGCTCGTAGTATATTTATTATTTAATAAAACTTGATGATAATATTTTCAACCTTTTCCCCTCAATTATACCTTATACCGTCACCGAAAACGAAGCGCCATGGAAATTCGCTTACATATCCATCCTATGCACAGGGTTTAGAGCCAGTCGGGCGACTTTAATTTCATGCTTTTGTCAATCATTGCTATAAGATTAATTTTAAAGGTCTGGATAGCGGCAGATATGTAACGAATTTAAGAAAATAAACGACACTTTTTAAAAACATGCTGTGACAGTTCTTCAGTCATTTTCAGTTCTGATTTCTACAAAGTACAAAGTTGAATTTAAAGTGTCTAACAAAATGCTGATTGAACAAAACAAACAATAGTAACAGAACAATGCGTGCATTTACAAGGAAAGTTTTAAATTAACATAATAAAGTTGATAATTAAGTGTAGGTTTCTCTTATTGAAAGTGGATAGCTTCTTTCATTTTAAGTTGGAAAAATCTGGAAGCGTGATCTAAAATGCTAAAACACTTATCAGAACATAGGCTGCGAGATTGTGGAGAATTGTGCAAATAGCTGAAAATGTAGAAGCTCCTATCACTGACCAAGTGTTCACGACACGTGTGGATAAATGACGGCAGTATTACACCGTAATGAGTGCAATCCCTCGGTCTCCGTTTTAGACACTACGATAACCTTTTATTCCAAATTACCTTACATTGGCCCTTTTTCTGCTGTCACGCAAAAAGGAGTTCGCCAGGGGTTCGCCAGTTTGCTAAGCGTTGTTGTAACAACGTCCATTTCTTTTAGATTTTTTCCTTTTCGATCTTTTTTATCTTACCTTATCAACTGAGTTGAAAATGCAAATTAGCCACTGTAAAGAGTTTCAAAGCAAACGTTTCGAGCATTCGCTGTAAAACTCTTTACGGTGGCCAATTTACGTCATCAACCCAGTTGATAATACTAAATTACCCTGTTGTACTCTCCCAATGACGCAGCACCGCAGTTTCTGTAGAACCTTACCACCTTTATTTATCGCTCTTTCTATCAGTTTACTGACGATATAATCCACGCTGGATTTTGTGAGGACTAGCTGGAGGCGATTGATCTACTTTTTCTTCGCATGGTTTCCCAACAGCTGAAGACGTTTACTACGTTGGTAAGCCGATAGAAAGTGCGGTCTGTAACATTAATAACGTATATAAACTTCAATTTTCCGCAGGTTTACCGGTGCAATCAACGATTGTTTTTGTGACCAATCAGGGCGCTCGTAGTATCTTGATTATTTTATAAAACTTGATGATAATAGCTTTCAACTTTTTCACTCAAATTTGTTTTAAGCGTGAAAGAAAACGTAGCACCATGGAAAATCACTTACATGTCCATCCTGTGCACAAGGTTCATAGCCAAACGAGCGATTTTTTTTTTTCATGCTTCTGTCAATCTTTGTGATAAGGTTAATTTTAAAGCAGAACAACGTATCAGTGACCAAAATTGTTCATTTAAAAAAAATATTACAAATATTATCTAAGAGGTTCTTAACATGAGAAATGGCTGCTTAAATCAAAACCAGTAATGAGTAATAAATTGTCTTACAACGCGACTGAATGGTGCGGCGCTGTAGCCGGAAGGCATACGGGACTACTAAAAAACTTTTGCAGCGAAGAAATTAAATTTACCTGTGCAGTTTTGTCCATTTCCAGTATATCCAGCATGACATTGACATACATGTGATCCAAGGGTGTTCATGCATGAAGCATTCACGTGACACGAGTGATTTCCTTTACATTCGTTAATATCTGTAAAATCATAAACATAACTAAAAAAACAAACTTTAATTGAATAAAAGTTGCCGAGCATAACGTAAGAAACCATAGTCTTGTTTTCTTGGGTCCTAGACGCAAGCACTTCACTTTAGCGCTCACAAGATTTTTTCTTGGTTCCCCGCGAGTTTGAATCCGTTGTTCTGTCCTGTAATTCACCTATGCAGCTTTGTGCATTCATTGATTTCCTTTACATGATTTCCTTTACATTCGTCAATATCTGAGAAACCATATATACGTTTGCTCTTTAAAATGGGATAACTCTCAATCATGTTATTCCTTTGATAATTGTAAATAATGAAACAAATTTTTGTTAAATAAATGAGATAACATTATCGTGTTTCTCGAATTAGATGTTTGAAACGTGTATATCGTTACGAACATTTCAATTTATCAAGCTAACGGCCCTGAAACAACTGGCTTTTTCCTGCAGCTCCCACAAAACTATATCATCCCCCAGGGAATAAGTCGTCTTAAAACACAGGACCAAATTGGGGTGTGGCATAACTGCTCTTTCTATTGGCATCACCCAGGTTTTAATAATTATAACATTGGACGTTTATTAAATTAAATAAACATTACAAAGAGATTGTAGTATCAAAGATAACATTTTTTGTTGTTGACATTTTTCCAGTCAATCAGTTGGACAACATCCAGAAGGGACTTGTATTTTACAAGAACAACTATGCATTAAGTAAATTTTAAAGAATTTTCGTTGGACAATGATGGTGCTCAAAGGAACTAAAATGAAATGATAGCACTGTAAAGAGTTATGTTTCTTCTTGCTTTAATCGTCTATCAATTAAAGCCTTTGTACATCAACTGGATGCTACCAAATGCGTTTAAGACATTTTTGAGCCTTAGCCTCCACACAACGATACCAGCCCGGAGGTGTTCTGTAGTAACCCAATTATTTTCCTGGAGTGTGTTACAACTCTCTGCTTATAAGCATCATCCAATTATTCATTATCATAACGCGAATTAGCTCGCATAAGTCAAACGAGTTTCATTATCATATTTGCTATTCTTAAGGGAATCTTTTAAGGTTAGGGATTCTAAGAGTTTTTTTAATTTTAATTTTTGATTTCCTTTTTGATTTTCTTTTTTTTTTAACTTTTATCATCCATCCTGTGCACACATTCTGTGCACAGGGTTCAGAGCCAAACGAGCGATTTTATTTTCATGCTTTTGTCAATCATTTTTATGGGATCTATTTAAAAGTAGAATGAAAATGCATTAGTCACCGAAATCGTTCATTCAAAGTTGGGAACATTACCCAAAAGGTCCTTAACATGAGAAACGGCTGCTTATATAAATTAAAACGAGTTATGAGTTAACGCGGTGGAATGGTGCGGCGCTGTAGTCGAACGTGTTGGGTAGTCTATAAGGTAGTCTTTACGCCTCCGATCGGTAACGTTCTGTTTATACATAGATGTTTGACTATTTGAACACATTTACGAAATTTTACGCCTTCTAGCTCTAAGGTTCAGAGTAAAACTTGCGATTTCGTTTTACACAGTCGTCTGTTATCATTGCAACGCTTACCCAAGGGCAGAAAGATACAAAAAGCATGAAAGATATTCATTTACAAAAATGAAACCCGACTATAGGGGGTCCGTAACACAATTGACGGCAGTGTAAAACAATTCATCAGGGATCGTATTTTCTAGCAATGCCGATTACTATGGTGTTCAAGTTGCTCTTTTCCAGCCAGGTTCGGAAGGGCTTTTCAATGCTAATTACAATGAAGTTTGGATATAACGCACGCTGCTATTAGTTAAAAGAGCTTGCTTGATCAGAATACAAAACTTAGAGCTGAGCTCAAGCTGTCACGCCTCTGAGGAAAAGTAGCTATGTTTGACCATTTCCCGGACTTCTCTCTACCTTTTTTTCGTTAATTAAAAGTGAAATCTCGGAACACGGGAGCCGGCAAGTAGCAACAGAAAATCCTAATTAAGGTTTCTAAACATGCCAAGCGCCGTAATTCACGTAATAATAAAGTGAGCAAAGACAAATATCCTCCCCGACTACGTCTCGTGTTTCTCTCTACACTTCTTTCTGTTCTAGCCGCTTTCTGTGTGATTTACAACAGGAATTACAACTATTATTCAAACAAAAATCTTTTAAAATCCACCTGTGCAATTTTGTCCGTTACCAGTATAACCAAGCTGACAATCGCATACGTGTGATCCAATGGTGTTGGTGCAGTTTGCACTTTCGTGACAAGCGTGGTTTCCTTTACATTCGTCAACGTCTATGAAATCAAATTTAAAAAACAAAAAATGGGACATCAAAATTATGCAAAAATTGCCGCTCATAAGCAATTTCGGTGTTAAAGAGTGCAAACCATGACTGTTTTCAACATTTTGCTAACGAGCGAGCGAAGAAAACAATACACACGTTCATTAAGCCATACTAAGATATGTTCTTTTGGAGAAATTCAGCTCAATATACAATGACACAAATTCACGCCACTTTCACCAGCTAAGGGACAGTTGTCATACCAGCATTGAAAATAAGGAAAAAGTCTCGCATATACGTCATTTCAAGTGTTGACTCAGACTCGTACCCGTTTCACAAAGTTCTCCCTTAAATCCAGGAGGACACAAGCACCGATATCCCTTGAGTGTAAATCCAGACTGGCAAGTCGCGTTATTTTGGCACTGGAAACTCTTGTCACAAGCGTTCTGAAGGAGAAAAAAAAAACGAAAGAAATATGGAGAGATTAAATGAAAGAAGAAACACTTTTTGCCTCGTGAATTAGTTTGTTCTTAATTATTGATTCCTTCTATCGTTCCTCTCTTTACTTGTAGTTTTTTTCCTCTTTTATTATTTTTTTTATTTATTTTTTTTACTTCTCGTTGTACCTGAATAGTGTGAATAAAACTGATATTTTTGATGTTGTGTTGTTGTTAAAACAAAATACCAAATGATCGAATAAACGCAAATTTGCATAAACATTCATCATTGTTTTTATATTATTCCAATGCGAAAATTTCGAAAAATCGATTTATAACTCACCTTCGAGCCACGATAATAAAAATTGCCATCAGTTGTCAAGTCACTGTCATATTTCAGATGCGTGGCGTTATTTAGTTCACAGATGTTAACTGTTTTATTATTGTCAGGATCTTTTTTGAAGTTAAGACTGACACAATTGTCGTTCAGGTAGCACAAAAGCTCACAATCATCAAAGTTCTTGACTTTTCTTGTTTCGATAGTATGGTTTACCAGTCGTCTTTCAGCAAAGAAGTAGTAGTCCGGAAACACCATTGCGCGCTCTCGCTCTAAAATAGACAAATTGAAAAATGTTTATAGTCGTACAAAAAAAAAGACATTTCGAAAAAAAAGTTCTAAGAACAAACCTCTGAGCAAAAATTCTCGGAACTCAGCAATTTATTAGGGCAAATACATCGAGAACGTAAGTCAAACAAAGAATTAATGAGAAAAAAAATGATTCCTTAAATGTGTCTTAAAACTTTGTAAATTTCTTCGCCGTTTTCTACAACTTAAATGATGACTTAAAACTACCTTAATTTGAGTATTTGAGTGTTTTTGAGGTACGGAAACTTGACGGAAAATTTTTAATGTTTCACATGAATTTGACAATTCAAGAAGCTGCGCCAATTTTACCTGAGTTTATTATATCGATAGGAAAGGCGAACTCATGAAATAGCCTGTGAAATTATAACTAAGGAAGTTAATTGGTGTTTGCATTTTTTGATGCGGTTGTCATCAGTGCAATGAACTTAATTTGAATTCTCATATAGGGATCCTTAAATATTTCTAAAAAATTGATTCTTTAAATAAACAGGTGCGTGACTACTGAGTGTTTAATAAAGGAATGTACAACGTACTGAAGAGGTCCCTCGTGGCTCTTTTCTTTGAACAGTTATCACGAATAGAGGAAATTCATGCAAATTGAAGCCGTAAGAAACATTCTTGTCTTGTGTCAAAGAGCAGATTTATATTCGTTTTCGAAAGTTTTCGAAACGTGCAAATCTAGAATGATATTTTAAAATTTTTAGTTTCCCCAGCCAACGTAGGTTGTTAGAATTGCTTAACTATAGCGAATATAATCATCTATTTACTTCCGTCGTTTGTTTTCTTAAAAAAACTCATTTTCAATCCTGCAAAATGGTTAAAAACTTATGAGACGGGCTACCCTAAACGAATTTTTAAAACAATAAAACGTGGTCTGTTTTACATGCCAGCATTTTTCTCCAGTAAAAAATAACTTTGCTCATGTCGGCAAAGAGCTGTCAATTTTTCTTCCATGCAAATTATCGAATTCCTGCCTGCTAAACAACAACGAAATGTTTTTGATGATATCGATTACCTGTCCAATATGAGTAAATATGAGCTAAGCATTAGGATTGAAATGGTTTTGGATGAAGCAATTTTCACCGTAGCAGTTCTTAGCATATTTTGTAACAACAAACTTTTGCAAATTTCCGATATGGCCCTTATAATAAAACACCTTTGTTGAATACCATTCAAAGTCTAAAAACCAAGTTTATAAGACTGCGGTTCCATCCTTTAAAAATCATGTTGGTTGAGTTCATGCTCAGGTTTTTAGCTTTGTCATAACGAAATGTTATGAGCTCAGTACATCAACTGTTGCGAACCAGCAAAAAAAAAATATGTATATATATGTATATATAAAAAAATAGATAGATAATAAAGATGGATGGGAAATAAGATAACACGCGCTGAAGTATGAATATAGGGATAGAAAATAATTCGTAGTTTGCAACTCACCTTTACCAGACGTCAAGTAAGTTATCGATGTAGTCCAGACTGCCAATATTAGAAACGCTGAAAATTCCATGCTTTGTCAAGATAAGGAAGCTCGATATTGGTACTTTCAGTATCCCACAAATTTCTAGTCGACCACCTGCATTCAATAGTAGATCAATTAGTAGAAACCGACCTTGCTGTATTGAAAATGGTATGTTAACAAAGTTAAAAGCTGTCAGTCCGGACCTAATGAGGTTTTTGAAGCAAATAAAATGCATGGGCACGCGTTTTAATGTCTGCTTATAAACGCATTTTCGATATCTTCGGTTTTGCTACATGGAAAGACTTTAGCTTTGGCAGGTAACGGTTCTATCGGTGTTAACCTACAGATTAGACCCAGGGATTTTGCCACACAAATTGTTATAACATTAACTTCAATTGCTCCATAACTATAACCAATTGAGCGCGTTTAAGACATCAACATTATAAACGCAGATGAACATACTCCGATAATACAGTCACGTAATAAGTAAGTAATTTTGAGTTAACAACTAAGTTGAAAATGTAAATTGGACATCGTAAAGAGTGAAAAAGCTGACGTATCGAGCCTTAGCTCTTCGTCAGAGCGATTGACGTTTCAAAGTCGTAGAGGATACTATATTTAGGCAGGCGATAAATTGAGTCGTGTTTTTTGTTTGTTTGTTAGTTTGTTTTTTTTTTAGTAATTATGTATGGACCAAAATATTGGATCCTGAATCCTGCATCTTACAGAAAGGATAAATTATGATTTGCCTGATTTGCAACTCATGGTTTTATTACAATTTAAAAGAAAGTGATTAACCTGAGTTTACTATTTGGGTGGAACATGAAGTTTGCTCGTATCATTTTTTTTTTCACTTAAGCAGGGTTACGATAGTTATTTTTCGCGCAGCATGAAGGCTATGGGAACGCATGGCGCGAACGTTTTGACCCCGTGCGCATGAAATTAGCCAAAACCAATTGGATGTATCTGGAGCCGTCTCTACGCAAGTCTCTTTTGTTGAATCTTTTTGTATTTACTGTTTCCTGCTGTTATTTATTATTCATTCATTTTACTTTTCTAAAGAATCAGTACACGATAGTGGAAAACAAAGGCGCGTTGGATGTGATCAGTAAAACTTTCAGGTAAGTTAGATCTTGATATGAAAACTAATTTTTTTTAGTACGACTAGCTAGTAGTAGACTAGCTTTCCATCTCTAGTCTCAAATCCACCTACATCAAAGGGAGGTACATGTATTGCCTGTTTGAAACAATTTGATAGAGAACTGGACCGAAATTGGCGGAGACCTGATCCCAGCTTGTTTGAGTACTGGATCCAATTTTCGGATTTACTTATAACAATAATAATAATGATAATAATAATAATGATAATAATAATAATGATAATAATAATAATGATAATAATAATAATCATCATCATCATCATCATCATCATCAACTTTATTAAACGAGGGCTACATAAAGCAGTAAATTTACTGAATAACCAGTGGCCCTCAGTAAATAGTACAAATTATATATATATATATATATATATATATATATATATATGGCATTACATAAAAGCATTAAAGACTAACTATATAAGGAGTTATTAAAATACAACTATAATATAGAAGTTAAAAAACTATCTAGTATACCAAAACAGAGCAAAGATAAGGCCAGTTAATAAAATAAAATTTAAAATTTAAAATTACACGACAAAATAATCTAAGTCTTTACAACTATTCACAAAATGTTCTAACATGGATTTCTGGAAGCATATAAGATTCTGTTTGTTTCTGATCTCGCTGGGGATCTTATTCCAGAGGCGAATAGTCGATACTGAGAAGGACTTCCCTCCCTCTGACTCCCGTTTGAATTGGGGGTAGACAAGGTTCAAATTGTCCACGTCTGCTCGTTCTTTCATTAACATCTGAATTTCTTATTAGCACCTGAGTCATACAGGATGGGCAATCGCCAGAAATTCGCTTATATACCAAGATTGACTTATTTAATTTCCTTTCATCATAAAAAGGGGCCCAACTTAATTTTTTAAAAAGTTGAAGGCTGTTCGCTTTCGTATCAGCAACCTGAAACTTTCCGAATATTTTCTACAGAGCAGGATGTCCACACGGCTGAGGCATACAACATCGTCTGCTTGACCATTGCATTATAATAAAGTTTCCTTTGTTCAAGAGGCAGCAAGCATTAAAGAAATATTAAAGGAGTAAACTGTTCCAAACCTTGCGTCACGCAGGAAGTCATAAAAAGTTGAAGAAAGTCGACAAAAAAAGAAAAATTTAAACTTTTATCATTCTCTGCCCAAGATTTTAACATTTAAAGGTTTTCTGCTGCATCGCAAACTTAAAATTGGAGATTTGATGAAGACAGTGTTCATCATCAATTAACATATCCTCTTTGAACAAATTACTCGAAAAAAGTGAGAAAACGCTCACGTCGTGAATCCGTCGATTTAAAAGATCCTTTCTCTAATAGTTAGAGAACTAGATATATTACAGTACTTTTAACATCTTATCCCATTACGTAGCTGCAAGGACACCAGTTTCAATGACCTCGGGAGAGGGCGATCATCTCATCTTAGTATTGTAGGAAATGTTTTTTTTCCAGAAAGGAATAAATATCATACTATTTCCAAATAATCATTTGAAAATAAAATGTCTCATTCTCAGATTTTAACTTGCTAACGTCTAAGGAAACTGGCTTACCTTTTATAGCATGTAGAACGCTTCCCCCAGAGTTTTTAATGAGAAATAAAAACCCTCTGAAAACGATGCTGTCATCGGCGCTTGTTTTTTGTGACAGTAGTTGCTATCACAGTAGTTAATATCTCTCATGCTCTTAATAATTAATTTCTTGTTCCTATTTGTCTTTGAGAATAAAAATGCGCTGTTTAAGTGTAACAGCCTTAAAAGAAACTGGAATCTATTAAAAAATGTTGCAACTTTTCGAAATGGTATGAGTTACTAAAGCGAAACTTGGGGATAAATAAAATACAGATGATTTTCATAGAGTTTTCATCAGCCTTAAGATAAAAAACAACGTTAGAGGAATCCTTATATGATGAAATGAGACGCATGCACTTCGTAAGGCAGGAAACTAACAAAATGGAATCACACTGTTTTGTCCCTGACAACGCATGCATTTACTAGCGTCAAAAAGAAGTCCTGCATCCTTAAAATATGGATGAAAAGAACCCCTGAACGTCTTTAATTCAATTGTGTTTTTTCTTTCATTCATATTGGAAGGTAATGATACATGCATGTTCGCGACATCATCCAAAATCAAGAACGACTATGCACATCAGGACAACTTGAACACAATAAGAGAAATTTCATATCTACAAGCAACCATGTGTTTTTTGTTTATCATATAAACACAAAAGCCCTTTACTGACAAGAAAAGTCGCCTTTATTAATGAATGAAAATAAAAGGATGGACAATCCTTGAATAAGAGTCGTAAAGTGCGTTGATGCACTCAAGATGAAAACATGCCTTGAATGACTACAAAAACAAACAGTGGACCTAATTTCCAATATAAAAAAATTCACTGTTGTTGAATTGGTCCTTACCGACAGAAGAAATCTTTCAGGTGCACGGACCGTGGCAAATCTTCCAACCTTTGATTTTCGTTTGCATAAAAATCGTCGTCAAGTAGCTTCGTTTCTGTATGCACAGCCTTTGTGCTCTGGAACTTGAGTCCGAGATAAGTCCTTTAAAAAAATTGTTTTAATTATGGTTCCGTGACCAAAAATTGATGCATTAAGGACATTTATTTTTTGTGAGGTTTCTATTGTAGGAAAGACGCCACTTGGACGCAAATTACAACCGCCGCACCTGTGCGGCTTAAAGACAATTAAGTCCTGAATATTCCACTTCTCAAAGCAGAAAAAAAGTACGACCGGTCAAGCAATTTGAACTTTATTCTCTTGATAATTCCAAAAAAATTTTTCCCATTAACTGAGTTATCAACAATTGGGAGAAACGTTGTCTCGAATCATTTATCCAAAGTGAACCTTATGATTTATGCTATGAATTATTTTTTTATTTATTTTTTTTTATAGTTGATATTTGTCTTAAAGACTTCTCCAGCCCTCTATACATAGAGAATAAAAAATTTCCCGCACGAGATTTGGCTCAATTTTTTGGCTCCTTTTGATTTGACACCGGAAGGGAAAGTAGAAGAACCAAAGTGGAATTCGATCATCATCGTGTTAAAACAAATACACAGACCTTCTATGGATGGCAATTGAAGGTGATATTTTAGAGAGAATACTTTTAGCTATTGTATTTAAACAAATGCCACTATGGAAATATCGTGGTTTTTTATGTTCTATATGATAAATTTTGGCCGTGTTTTGAAACTGTGAGATTTTCGAAAGCGATACTTCACTGCCACAAATGACTGACAAAAACAAAACAAAACAAAACAAAAAAACTACTATGACACAGCACTTCTAACCAGCGAGAAAATAAAGCAGTCCACCAAATAGGCCTTCTAAATCTAAGCTGATGTCAAAGAAACTCTTCAGTTTTCGTTCCTTTTCTAAATTCTGTGGCTGTGTGAGTTTACTAATAGCTTGAGTGATCCTAATGACTTCTAGTCCTAAATAATCTTTTATTTGAATTTAAAATTTACACCATGCACAGGTGGTCTAAATTCTGAAATTTCAAACCTCTCGGACAAACTTTGGCGCTTTTCCACGGGGGGGCTTTTTTGGGCAGTCTTAATAATCTTGTTTTTTTTCTACTGTTAAGAACTACAGATATTCCCAAAAATATTAATAAAAGAATTGTGAATATATTTCGAAAAAAGCGTCTGAGACATGGCGTTTATCTCCGTTAAGAGACTCGAAGTTTGAAGCGTACTAATTTGTTCACAGTTGGAGATTTTATCAGACGTTAATTCATTCGATGTCCTTCTAGTGCGCTGATTAATTTTGAACAAATAGACAATTGTATGTTTTGCGAGTAACCCATTGTGTTGCATTATTTTTGAGATAATGTTGGGAAAGTTTCAATCTATATTACGTTGACTTACTTTCCAACTATTAAAGTCCATCTATTTGCTAATAAGAATGGTGAATCCAACTTTTGTGGTTTGGGCGAGGTTACCTAGCAAACTCAATATGGGTGGTCAAAACTCGCTTATGTCTCTAGTACTCTGTCACCTTACTTAGAACACAAATACCACAGTACAAATGAATGTTTGGTAAGATATTTGTTTGCAAAGATGAATGACACCTTTTATCTAAGAGAGAGAAAAGAAAAGTGAACCATGTACACCCTTACATCAGTATAAATTTCAAACATGCCTTTTACGAGGAGAATGTAGTTAAAAATCAAGAGCTCTTTCAAGTTTGTGATCATTTCTTTACTTTTTTTGAGCCTAATGTTTGATTCAGCAGTGAAAAATCAATTGTTTGATACCTTTCTCAATCACAATTTCACTGTGAGGGAATTGAACTTGAGTCAAGGTGGTGGTATATTGAATTGAGATAATTTTGACTGTGTGTGTGTTGGACTTGTGGTGAAGTATGCAGGGTATTGGTCTCTAATAAAGTCAATCAAATCCAAAAAGTCACCAGTGGTGTGTAACGCTCCATGTGTACCTTAATACCCTGGGCTCAAGAAAAAAAAATGTAGTACAATAAAGGAATTAAATTTATTATATTTTTTGGTGAATCGCTCTATTTTTACTGTTTCCTTATGTTATTTTTGTTCAATAATTTTACTTTTCTAAAGGATCAGTACACGATGGTGGAATACAACGGCGTATTGGATGTGATTAGTGAGACTTTCAGGTCAGTTGGAACTTAATATGAGAAGTTAACTTTTTTTGATACGTTACAGACTAGCTTTCTATCTCTAGTTTCAAATCCATCTACATTAAATGGAAGTACAGTATTGCCCTTTTGAAACAATTTGACAGAGAACTGGACCGAAATTGGTGGAAAACTGATACCAGCTTGTTTGAGGACCGGATCCAGTTTTTGGGTTGACTTCCATTTACGGCTAAGTTATCAAGTCCACATTTTCATGAAATAGGTGTTTTCTTCTTTTCCTTTTCTCCTCTCACGAAAGGTTCTTTTCAAAATCTTAGGCACGAAGGAATAACAGGATTTTACAAAGGATTGATTCCCAGTGTCCTCAGGTAAGGCAGAATGTTAAGGATAAAATTGATAATACAAGTAGATTTGTTAAAAAGATTTATCACATAAACTGCGATGTTAAACAAGGATTTCCGGCCCTGAGAAAAGCCGTAACAACACGATACGAAATTTTTTCATCTGTGTTGATATAGCGCATCAGCTGCTGACACGTCACTCGCCCTTGGCGCCACTCGGTCAGGTTAATGAATGAGCGGCAAAGCCTTCACGATTCTCAATACAAGGTAGCTTGTCAGAACTTTCTCGAATTGTGGCGGCTAAAACACTAAAAAATTCGTATCGCTGATAGAAGGTTAGATTCAAACTTTTCTAGAAGGGGAAAAACCAATATACACAAAAAGAGAAACCGAAGGCTACGGCTTTGGTGTTGGCATTTCTCGTGGCTGAGAATGAAAATCGACAGCTGGAAGATTTGCTACTGGCCGATTTTGGCCGTTTACCTGAAAGACTTTTTTTCTGTTGATAAGGACAAAGTCAATGAATGGAATTTTGTAAATTGAAAATTACAAACATTGTTGTTTTTGAAATCGTGATTCAACGCATTTTTCCATCCAAAGAGTTATAGTTAGCGCCAACGCACTCCATGATTGTTATTTGGGAATTGTCGATTCATTTATTTTCATTCATTAAGGAAGTCGGCGCTTCTTGTGAGTAAAGGGCCATTGTGTTTATATAATAAACAAAATAATAAATGGTTACTTGTAGATATGGAATTTCTCTTCTCGTGTTCAACTCATCATCTCACCCGTTCGCTGCGCTCACTCGTGAGCTATCGAGTTAAACACTCGCAGAGAAATTCCATATCTACGCGCGCCTATGTATTATTCTCTATTTATAGAATCAAGAATTGGCCAAGAGGGCTTAGTGGGATCTCATATTTAATTTTAGTTAGCGCTTTGAAAAGAAAAGGTTCGAGACAGGCGATAGATCATTAAGAGGCTATTAAAATTCGAAGTTAGTTTTATATGGAAGGTGTTATAACGTTGTTTTCGTCAGTTATATGATCGAATACTGTGAAGTTATTAAGATACTTGTCCTTATTAAAATTCTTGTGCTCCATCTGATGTGTTATTGTAAGTTTTTGCGGTTTTCTGTTTGTTTTTTTTTTTTTGTTGAGTTTCGGGAATCCAGTTAAGGAGCGTTGTAGAAGATGTTAGAAACCGTATTCTGTTTGAACACGTTCATTGTTGGTTTTACTTTATTTTTCTTGTTTGATTTTAGTTTTTTTAGAGAATCGCCAGCATGTGCACTCACATTCGTGGTGTACGAAAACGTTATTCACTTCCTACTACCGAACAGATGACATCGAGAGGACAAATAATGCAATCCAGCAATGGAAGACGATGGGCAAAATTCCCGCTCGTGGTTTTATTACCAGGCTATATTCAGCAACAGTTCCGACTGTTTCCAGATATGGAAAAAAAATACGTTAATCGTGCGAAGTTAACCACCTAGAGCATTTACACTTTTTATTTGAACCTTATTCACTAGCGAAATATGAATATGAATTTTTCTTAGAGCATTTTATACACAACAATACAAGAGGTATCCATTACTATTCTTAGCTCCTAAAGATAACAATGATTTCTCTCATTGTTCTTTCATTAAGAACTTCCCCCCTATCTCTCCCCACCCCCTCTGTGGGTAGAAAATTAATGTACATTCCTTAGCACTAAAAAAGGCAGAAACTACGAGAAATGCCTTTGTGCAAGTTTTTTTTATTACTGTTTACTTAATAATAATTGACAATTGAATTCTAACATTACTTGTGAAAATTACTCCCAATTTAATCAAGAAAAATGTTCAATATCAAATTAATTGTGACAGTTCTAAAAAAAACATTCCTTTCTCTGTTCCTTACGTTACGATCTTTCTCAATAACTTTCTCCATTTGTTATTGAATCCACCAAAAAAAAAATAGTGAAAGCTACTCTTTCGCGACTGCTATCGAGTGAGTTTGAAGAGTCTTTCACAAAACCTTTCATCACAGAACCTACTCCGGCCTATGGACTACACAGCCCTTAACATTTACAGTCGTGTTCGTGTTATGAGACTCAGCTGAAAATAGTCCATGCAAGTTAAATGTATTTATCAAGAGATGCACAGTTTTTGTTAAATCAGGAGATAACATGCACGATGCCCTTCTATTTACACCACTCAAGAAGCTGAGCTACATCCTGATACAGCTTATATCATTTTCCTTTGAAAAGAGCACCAACAATTTTTCTATATTTTGATACGTCGTCAATAAACTCGCCCTGTTTTGCACCATTTGCTTTGTGTTTAGCTTTCTTCTTTCAAATTAGAGAAAAATGAACATCAAATGATTCGGAGACTAATCTTACAAAAGAAATATCAGATCTACCCTGCAATCCAGGCAGTGGCCTTTGTTGGTTTCTTTCCTGCGCTTATTATTTTTCATAGGATCTTTTGAATATTTTTGCAGGATAAAACAAGGAAAATTTCACAGTGAGAAACTGTGATTTTGATTTCAAATCGGAAATTTCTGTGAAAAATTGTTGGTAATGTGCTTGAACGGTGTACAAAGTTCTTTGCAACACCTAACAACTTACCTATACTACTTTAAGTCTTATTTTTAGCACAACGCAACTTCGAATATTTTTCTTTTCGCGTGTTTCTATTGTAGGCAAACATTAAACTTAGAAAAACAAATCAACTTTTTAAAGCTACATGCAGTTTTTAAAGGTAATCATACAGATGCAAGTTGCACTCGCCCTCATGGCTTATTTAATTGAGTTAGCCTTTGAAGATTTACTCGTACTGATTTCTGCCGAATTGCACTCGAAACACCTGATTACCCATACAAATTGCTGCAATAATTATTTTAACGAATTTCATCTTGAATGAATGAAGTGCCTGTGCGCTTAGTTAAATAAGCTGTATAGGGACACTTTGAAGCCATTGCGTAAAGAGCTTTAACTTAGATTCAAAATAAGTCTGAGATGTAAGCGATCCATCACGAATTAATCTTGGTCGATTTGGACACGTTTGACTCACGGTTTCGACAGGCTGAACCATTGAATTTTGCTTACTGTGTGTCTGGAAATTGGTTTGACGTTCCAAAATACTGAGTCACAATTATTACGATAACTCTGTGTAATTTCATAAGACATTAGATTTTGACTGTCTTTCCTTTTTTTTTTTTTCTACGTCGATATCGCAAGATAACGCCTGCTTGTGTTCCGCCAACCTACGCTAAAATAACCATGGTTAATAATTACAGCTAAAGATGGATTAAAAAATATGTACTAAAGAAAAAAAAATTCACAATTAAAAGGCTCGAAAACCATCAGCTTGAGAGTTTGTGTCATGCAGATTTTACTTGAAGATTACCTCGAAGATCCTTCAACTCTCTTCGATGACAGAGGCTATCTGATGAGAATTATCCTTCTAATGAAATAAATACCTGTTTGTCACCAAAGTTAAAATCTGCTGATAATGTTTACGATAGAGAAGAAAGGTTAACTAGACACAAACACCTTATACACATGTACCTACGGAGCGATTTTTGAGTCCTCTTACTGCGCCAAGTATACTTGCTTCACATTCAGTCTGTACTACAGTAGCGTGATTCACAACTAGGTGGGTGAAGTTTGTAGATGAAGTAAGATCCGCAGTTTTTTATAAAAATATTTATTGAGTGTTGGCAACCAGTATAGCGATCACTAAAGCAGACTGTCCTTTGAACTTCACCATCTTCCACTGTAGGATGAGCACCTTTCAACCAGCCTGACCAGTTTGTACCACATCTGTTTGCTGGCACGCGCGTTGTTGGCATTTTTGTTCCTGCAGCTCCCACAAAACGATACCATCCCCCGAGGAGTTTTCTGTCACACAACTCTGAACCGTGAGGTGTACTGTAATTTATCTTTCTATCGGCTTCACTCAGGTTTTCATAAAGATAGCAAGGATCAGCTGCAAAGTGAAATGACAATTGCAAACGGCAGCTTCCGGTTAGATTCGAGCAAGAATATTCCAAATATTAGAGCAAAGAGATTAAATTCACTTGTGCAGTTTTGACCATTTCCATTAAATTCAGGCTGGCATTCACAAAGCTAGGATCTGTCCATGTTCTTGCAGGTAGCATTGACGTGACAAGAGTGATTTCCCTTACATTCGTCAATATCTGAGAAACCGTATACGTATTTGTACTTTATCATGTTTGTCACTTTAAAATGGGTAGACTCTCAGTCGTATAATTACTTTAATAATTATAAACAATATTACCAATGCCCTCCTTTTTTTTTTTCGTTTCACGAATTAGATACTTGAAATGTATATTTCATTACGAATATTACAATTAATCAACCCGACGGCCCTGAAACAACTGGCTAAATAACTGGCTTGTTCCTGCTTCTCCCCCAAAAAAAAAAAAAAAAAAAAAAAAATTCCGCGAGGAGTAAGTTGTCACAAAACAGTGGTGTAGCGTAATTGCTCTTTCTATTAGCGTCACCCAGGTTTTGAAGAATTTGGGTCAGAAGAATTTGGGTTGGACAATTATGACGCACAAAGGAACTAAAATGAAATGATAGCATCTTAAGGAATTACGTTTCCTCTTGCTTTAATCGCCCATCAAAGCCTGAGTTGTTTGTACCTCAACTGGATGCTATCATATACGTTTAAGACATTTTTGATCCTCAGCTTTAATCCTCAGCTTTAATCCTCAGCTCCCACACAACGCAGAAGTATTCGCTAGTCACCCAATTATTTCCCAGGAGTGTGTAATAACTCTCTGCCTTCTAGCATCATCTAATAATTTGTAATCATGACGCGAATTGGCTTGCATAAGTCGTATATGTTAGACTGATCATAACTGCTCTTATTATAAGAGAATCTTGGAAGGTTAGAGATTCTTAAAGGGAATTTCCACGGAGAGTGTCATGTCTGCATCGTATTAAAGTTCGTTTAAGGTTTTGAAGTCATTTAAAACATAATCAAAAGTTAGTACATTAGCTTTTTTACTCTTTACGGTGGCTCCCACCGACGCAGCATCACAGTGTCTTCAGAAACTTACCCCCCTATAATCAAAAGTCGATTCGTTCTTGTGCTCAAGGGAGCGTAATATTATGCCTCCTCGATGTGAATGTCGGATGAGAGAAAACTCTAAACAATTTACTGCTACATTTAACGTGGGAAACAAAATAAAAATTTCATCGCCTTCAAAAACCAAACTAACCTTTACAATCAAAACCATCTCCAATAAGCGAAGGATTGCAAGAACAGTTGTATGAGCCCTGGGTATTAGTGCAAGATGCATTCGGATGGCATTTGTTCATTTTAAAGGGATGTGTCTCGCTGCATTCGTCAACGTCTGAGAGAGAACAAAAATAGGAAAAAAATGTTGTTGAAGACTTGGTCAGCTAAGGTCAGAGAAAAATATACAACCCCTTCAGGAGTCAACATCTCATTTCTGTAAAAGTTTTATCCTTTTCCCTTTTTTTTTTAATTTTCGCATTTGCCACAGATCTTATTAGTGAGATAATTTGGTTTGATCAACTGAGTCAATAATGTAAATTGGTCACCGCAAAGAGTTACAATGCTGACGTTTCGAGCGTTAGCTTTAAAACTCTTTAGGGTGGCCAATTTACGTTATCAACTCGGTTGATAATACTTAATTACCCTGTTATACTCTCCCACCGACGCAGCACTACAGTTTCTTTTGAGACTTACCCCCTATATTCATCGCTCTTTCTATCACTCTAATGCCGAGATAATCCACGTGGGATATTGTGAGAATGTTTTTCGAATGGTTTCCCAACATCTGGAGACGTTCACTTCTTTGGTAAGCCGATAGAAAATGGGGTCTGTTACTTTAATAACATAAAATTTAATTTTCCACGGGTTTATCGGTGCAATCAATGGTTGTTTTTTACCAATGAGGGCGCTCATAGTATGTTGACTATTTTATAAAACTTGTTGCTAATAATTTTCAACTTCCCCCCTCAAATATATATTAAGCGTCAACAAAAAAGGTAGCGCCATGGAAAATCACTGACATATTCATCTTGTACACAGGGTTCAGAACTAAACGAGCGATTTTACTGTCGTGCCTCTGTCAATCATCGTGATAAGGTTCATTTCAGAGGGGAATAACGATGCATCAGTCACCAATATTATTCATTTAAAAGAGATATTACAAAGGAGGTTCTTAACACGAGAAACAGCTGCTTAAATCATAACGAGTTATGAGTAATAAATTTACTAATTGTCTTGCAACGCGGCTGAATGGTGCGGCGCTGTAGTCGAACGTATCATGCAGGACTATTCTAAGTATTGTAACGAACAAATTAAATTCACCTGTGCAGTTTTGTCCATTTCCAGTATAGCCAGCATGACATTGACATACATGTGATCCAAGGTTGTTCATGCATGTAGCATTCGCGTGACAGGAGTGATTTCCTTTACACTCGTCAATATCTGAGAAACCATATATGCATTTTGCACTTAACTTTTGTCACTTAACGATTTGTAATTACTTTAATCATTTCAGATAATAAGAAAAAGCTTTCACTTTTTCGTCTTTAACGAAGTAGATTTTTGAAACATGCAACCTAGGTCTTGCATTCTCTTCTCCAATGTTGTTGTTTTTTTTTTGTTTAATTCCCTAAAATGAAGGCTCTGAAACAAACCGGATGTATATCATGGCAACTCCGTGCATAAACATGTATGGGTAATGCTGCTTAAAAAACATAACTTAGCACTAGTATGACAATGGTTCCTGCTAAAATGGCTTTGTTTGATGCTAAGGGTCTGCTGATATAGCATCCAAGCTATTATTGGTCTATTATTCACTTAATCGATTGTAGATAGCTCAAATGTACCTTTAGGGTTTTTAGGCGAAAAAGAGTACTGTACCACGGCGTGTCTGTAACTATTTTACCTGAGCACGAATATCCATCCCCAGTAAATCCTTCATTGCAGGTGCAATTATAAAACCCAACAGTATTGGAGCAGTTTGCATTTTCGTCACAAACTTTATTGCTGCCTTTGCATTCATCGATGTCTAATTGGAAATCAATCGAGAGAGAACACTGAGACAAGGTGATAACATTTCACAAAAACGCAAGGGCAAAGGCAGACCAAACACTGTGTAAAGTAATTCTGTTCTTGATACTGACTTACCTCCCAAAATCATGTCACAATAAACCAACTTTGAACTCTCGACATTAGCTGGATCCAACCAGTACTTTTTACTGATACTGTCGTCACCTTCACTTAATTTTATCTCTTGGCACGATAACGCTGGTAATTCAGGAATAGATCCTAAGGGGGCTACGATATAAACATTACTTAATTAATAGTTTAAGGGTAATAGAAATTGCAAAACACATTGTAGTTGAAAGTGTATTTGTCCGGGGAAGATAAACCTGAAATAATAATAATCAAGATCTGTGAAGTTTAGTTGATATTAATGTAGTGTGGAGGGCGAATTTTGCTTTAAGACACTGGCTCTATTTAATAACAAAGCAATTAGACACTTGCCCTAGGAAAGTGGCGGTTTTTCACTAAGAACTCATCGAGAAAGATTTGTATAGAAAATAAACAAAACCGGATACATACTTCTACCACTAACGCGTCCCATGTAAAAGCGTAAATCATCTGGCTGGAAATTCTCGGGCCTTGCTTCCTTGGTTCGGGTGTTTAATTCACAGGACTTTTCCCCAATCACATAATTGTAGCTTTGACATATCTTTTCCCTCTCGCAGGTGATATCGCACACATGAGGAGCTGTTACTGGGACCTTTTTGAAGACGAATCCTTTGAGAGCCATACCAGGTAAGCTAACTTCTGTCTTGCATTGCTTTTTAGCAGTAGCGAAGTTCATGAGATACAAAAAGGCAAGGAAGATCAGGAATCTTGAATTCCACGCCATTCCCACAAATACTGAAACTGGAAAGTGTGGCTTACTTAGCCAACCAGCAGAGAAAAAAAAATATCACGGCGGATAGACATGTCTAACTATGTGCGTGGTGACAAACCTCGTGCACACTGTTAGGATATGAATGTTGAATGCGACGCTTTCGCTCAATGATTAAACTAAATTAAGAAGAGACACATTGAAGAATTCTCTCTTGCGCAACATTAAAGAAGCAAACTATTCCAAAATCTTGCGTCCCGCAGGAAGTCGTAGAAAGTTGTAGAAAGTCGACAAGAGGAAGGAAAATTTTAACTTTTCTCATTCTCTGCCCAAGATTTTAACATTTAAAGGTTATCTGCTGCATTGCAAACTTAAAATTGGAGATTTGATGATAAAAAGGGTCACGTCGTGAATCCGTCGACTTAAAAGATCCTTTCACTGTTAGTTAAAGAATTAGAGATATTATGGTAATTCCTACATCCTATCCTATTACATAACTGCAAGGAATGCAGTTTCGCTGACCTCAGACGTCAGAGGAGGGGGATCATATCATCTTAGTTTTTTTCGGAAAATATATATATATATATTTTTTTTTTCTAAAAAAGGAAAACTATCATACTATTTCCAAATAATCATTTAAAAATGAAATGTCTCATATTCAGATTTTAACTTGCTAACGTCTAAAGAAACTGGCTTACCTTTTATAGCATGTAGCACGCTTCCTCCAGAGTTTTTGATGAGAAATAAAAACCCTCTGAAAACGATGCTGTCATCGGCGCTTGTTTCTTGTGAAAGTAGTTGCTGTCACAATAGTCAATATCTCTCATGCTCTTAATAATTAATTTCTTGTTCCTATTTGTCGTTGAGAATAAAAATGCGCTGTTTGAGTGTAACAGCCTTAAAAAAACTGGAATCTATTTTAAAATGTTGCAACTTCTCGAAATGGTATGAGTATCTAAAGCGTTATTAGGGCATAAATAAAACACAGATGATTTTCGTGGAATCTGCATCAGCCTTAAGATAAAAAACAACGTTAGAGGAATCCTTATATGATGAAATGAAACACACGCACTTCGCTGGACAGAAAAATAACAAAATGGAATCACACTGACAACGCATGCATTTACTGGCGTCAAAAAGAAGTTCTGCATTCTTAAAACATGGATGAAAAGAATCCCTGAACGTCATGGATTAAATTGTGTTTTTTCTTTTTTTATATTGGAAGGTGATAATACATGCATGTTTGCGACATCATCCAAAATTAAGAACGACTATGCACATCATGACAGCTTTAATTTCATGGTTTTGATAAGATAAAAATGGCAAAAGTACTGTAACTTTAGTCATGTAACTTTTTACCTTCCTTTCTACAAATGCTGCAATCCAGCTGAGAACGAAAATCGACAACTAAAAGATTTGCCACTGGCCAATTTTCGCCTTGTTCTTGAAAGATATTTTTTGAGATGAGATGTCGAGTTGAACACAGTAAGAGAAATTTCATATCTACGAGCAACCATGTGTTTTTTTGTTTATTATAAAAATACAATAGCCCTTAACCGACAAGAAAAGTTGACTTTATCAATGAATAAATCCTCGACAATCCTTGAATAAGAGTCGTAAAGTGCGATGACGCACTCAAGATGAAAACATGCGTTTAATCACTACAAAAACAAACAGTGGGCCTAATTTTCAATGTACAAAATTCACAGTTATTGTATTGGTCCATACCGACAAAAGAAATCTTTCAGGTACACGGGAAAAATTGGACTGTGGCAAATCTTCCAGCTGTTGATTTTCGTTTGCGTCGAAATCGTCGCCAAGTAGTACAGCCCCTGTGCATTGAAACTTGAGTCCGAAATAAGTCCTTTAAAGAATTGTTTTAACGTTGGTTTCGTAACCAAAAAATTACGAGTTTGAAATTTTGATGGATTAAGACATTTATTTTTTATCAGTTTGGAGAATGGAAATTTCCCAAACCTCCCTATGGGGTTTTTATTGCAGGACACCCCGTGGACGCAAATCCCTACCGGCTGAGAACACCTGTGCAGCTTGAAGATAATTTAGTCTTGAAGATTCAACTTCTCAAAGTAGAAAAGAAGTAAGACCAGTCAAGCAATTTGAACTTTATCCTCTTACTACTTTTCCCAAAAAATATATTTTTATTCAACTCCGTTATCAAAACTTGAGGGAAAAGTTTGAACCTCATGATTCCGTTCTTGCCGAAACCGTACATCAACGCGATCAATTGCGTTTTTTAAATGTAGATGTTAGTCTTAAGGACTGCTCCAGCTCTCTACTCATAGAGAATAAAGCAAATTCCCGCACGACATTTAGCACATTTTTTTTCATTTGATCTCTCTCAAGGCACCGCAAAATCTCAAAACTGTCGAGGGAAATTAGAACCAAAGTGGAACTCGACCATAAATTGCATCATCGTATTAAAACAAATGCAAGGGCCTTCCATGGATGGCAATCAAAGGTGATATTTTATGGATCATGCTAGTAGCTACTATATTAAAAAAAATTGCCTCTGTGGAAATATCGTGTTTTTTTAATGTTGTATGCGATAAATTTTGGCCATGTTGTGAAAGTGTCTGATTTTGGAAAGCGATATTTCACCGCCACAAATGACTGAAAACAAAAATACTGTGAAACAGCAACTCCCACTCAGCGAGAAAATAAAACGGTGCACCAAATAGGCCTTCTAAATCTACGCTGATATCAAAGAAACTATTCAGTTTTCGTTCCCTTTCTCAATTCTGTGGCTTTGCGAGTTTAGTTAAATGACGTTGAGTTTTTTTGTTTGTTTGTTTGTTTTTTCCCGCAATGACTTTAAGTCAGATTATAAACTGTCATGTCGGCGAATTCTCTTTCGTGCCAAATTAAAGAAAGAAAACTGTTTCAAAACTTTGCGCCGCAAAGAAAGTCGTCCAAAGTTGTAAAAAGTAGAAAAAAGAAAAGCCATTTGAACGTCTTCATTCTCTGGCCAATATTTCAAAATTTAAAGGTTTTCTATTCACTGAGAAGAATACTATTGTTATATTCACATCGATTATACTGCATTGCAAACGTGAAATTCGAGATCTGATAAAGAGAATCTCCAATGTGAATGAACATCTTTTTTGGACAGATTGTTTGAAAAAAATGATGTAAAGTTCTGAATCCGTCGATTTAAAAAAAGAAATTCTTGCTCTGTTAGTTGGAGAATTAGAATTATCAAGTCACTTTTAACATGTTACCTGTCAGCAGAAAAAAAGGGGAAAAGCAAATCCTTTACGAGGATTATAAAATTCAAAACTAATCGCTTTAAAGTTAAGCTTTCTTCAGTTGCGAGGGATTATCACATAGAATTCGTTCCGACATTTTTTTCCCCTTTTTTCTTTACTCTTAAGGAAGAACTTGTATTTTTCAAATAGCTTTAATGTAGTTTTTCATTCATGGAGTGTTCTCTTCGGTTGAAGAAAATTGGCTTACTTTTAAGATGCAACACCTATCCCGTGATGTGCTTACTTGGTGATGTTAACTTGCGAAGATACCTTGGCTAAGTTAAGTGAGAGAAATGACAGGTCCTGAAAGCTATTAATGGCCATCATCTAAATACATAATAAAATTTTATGCTAATACAGCCTCGCTTTCATTTTTTTCTGGGTTCCTTGTTTTTTCGCGGGGTTTTTCAATCTTATTACCATAGTTTATGTGTGACATGTGACTGAACAAAAGAAGGAAGTGACCGAAACTGTCATATGCTTTTTAGAATGATAAGGAAGATTTAAGTGTCTAGCGATTGGCTTGGATGCGTCCTTGTCAATTCTCTCTACGTCTCGAAGGTGTTCTCAGAATCGGTCACCTGACCGCGATATATAGAGAGGTATTGGTCAGAGTACTCATTGTTTTGCCAGCTGTCATATGATGCCAATTAGCATCAGCTTAACGGTTTGCAACCAATGCTTTTCGACTTAACTCTAGCAAATAAGAAGACGCTGATTGATATCAGCGAGCCCGCAATGTGACATGAATACTGACCAGAGGATTTTTTGGTGCAACAGCTGTCACTTTAACATCTTAACGTGGATGTCCGCTACGACAATGCGCTGACGGAGTTAAACGATTGCACCGGAGGCTTATTACAGTTAGCGCTAAATGTTCTTGCATTTAGGATTTCATTACATTTAGGCCTTCAACACATGTCACCTGATTGGCAATTCACCTCTATGATAACAATAGCCTACAACTTTGAAGAGAAATTTAAGTATCTTTTGGCTATTCCTGAGATACTGTAGCCAACTTATTTAAGCCAACTTAAAACTTGCTTATGTCTCCAGTGCTTAATTGCAGCTGGAATTAACAAAGATGTATTTAGACTTTAATTTTTATACATTCACTTTTCATGTGCACGGGAAATCCAGTCGTGGGAAATCAAGTGTTCGTTGAAAGGATAATTTGAAAACTGTATTCAAAAGATTGGGCTGTATTTTTTGACCGATTCATTGTCCGGCACTCTGATTGCAAAGAACTTTAGCAATCTTAGGTCTGTATGATATAATCACAGTAATCTCTCTTATATTCAGTTTTGGGACTTAATGCTAATCATTGTGATATCGCATGGTAGATATCTATCACATTAAATGGAGGTACATTTATCACAGTTTGTATGTTTTGGTCTCCAGATGTGCACAAAGCCAACACTGGTTTTTGAACCAGCTAAAAAAGGAGGGGAACAACCAAAAAGAGAAAAAGGGAGGGAAAGAGTAAAAACAAAACAAAGTCTTAGAGTCAGCGACCATGCAAATCTAATTCAGCCTAATTAAACCCTTTAACTCTTAAGATTTGATTGTTAATTCTCCCTTCTAGTGGCTACACATTTCTATGTAAATTAGTTCGGAAAATTTGGTGTTATCAAAATAAAAAGTTCTACCTGATAGTTTGAGTATTATCATTACCTGTTTAGGGGGTTTATAATATCACCTCTGAATTTCACATGGAGAACATAAGAATAAGCACCTTCGAAAATGTACAGAGAACAGTATGGGGAATACGCATACTGATGTTATGGTGTAGAAGGTTAATACAAACACATGTAATGGTCATTGGCAAATGTAAAGGGAGAACATGACAGAGGGAAGGGTGTGGGATGCTTGTTGATTGTGAAAGTGGGTAGTCGCCCTCTATGACGAGCTTCAGCATTTTGAAGCCACAGCTGACGCCCAAACGACAACCTTTTTAACTCGTTGTACATGTGGTTTTATTATGTAATCGTGAGTCATCTTGGAAATCACTCTGAAATGCTGAAAAGATATTAAAGCTTTTTTCATATGAAGAGTTTTCTCCTGAATTTTATTTTTGCCAATTTTCCTTTTCTTTATAGAGTTCAACAGAGTACCTTGTAATGGCTTCACTGTCGAAAATTTTCGCGGAAACAGCGACATATCCTTATCAAGTGGTTAGAGCAAGACTTCAGGTTAGAATGGGAGATTCATAAGCAAAGCGTTAACTTTATAACATAGATTTTGTTTTACGTTTATATGCTATTAGCTTGAAATAAACTTGTAGTTTAAGCTTTTTGAAGTTTTCATGCTGGTGATGCAGCGGTCTCATCGGTTGGTTTGCTGGACTCCGGGTTGATGTGGCCTGTACTCGAGCCTCGAGCCCCATCCAAGTCACTGCGTTGGTTTCCCTAGGAAAAGACTTTTTAGCCCCAAATAACCCCCCTCCCAGGAGTTCAAATGGACACCAACAAAAGGCCAGGGAAAGCCTACAATAGGGATGAATATCAAATCTCATAGACGGAGAGTAGCTTTCACCCTCTTTCACTCTTTCTATTCCTCCCAAGAAACACGGATCCAAGATGGCTACGGGAACGCACGGCGCCAAAGTTTTGATCCTGTGCCCATAAGATTGGCCAAAACGAATTGAATATATCTGGGGTTGTCTCTACGCGAGTTATTTTTTTTTCGGAGAATCGTTCTATTCTTACTGTTTCCTTTTGTTATTTATTATTCACTAATTTCACTTTTCTAAAGAATCAGTACATGATGGTAGAATACAAAGGCGCCTTAGATAAGATTAGTAAAACTTTAAGGTCACTTGAAACTTCATATGAGAACTTAACTCTAATTTAATGCATTACAGACTAGCTTTCTATCTCTAGTTTCAAATCTATCTACATTGAATGGAGGTACATTTATTGCCCGATTGAAACAATTTGACAGAGAACTGGACCGAAATTGGCGGAGAACTGAGTCCAGCTTGTTTGAGGATCGGATCCAGTTTTTGGATCGACTTACATTTACGGCTAAGTGATCAAGTCCACATTTTCATGAAATAGGTATTTTCTTCTTTTCTGGTCTCCTCTCACGGAGGATTCTCTTCAAAATCTTAGGCACGAAGGAGCAAGAGGATTTTACAAAGGATTGATTCCCAGTGTCCTCAGGTAAGGCAGAATGAATTAAGGATAAAATTGATGATAGAAGTAGATTTGGTAACAAGTTTTACATAATCTAGAATTGTCCAGAAAGGCTTAGTGGGATCCCATCTTTAATTTTACATGGTGCTTTGTAAATAAAAGGGTCTTAAAAGACGAGTTACCCCCATAGGGTGTTTAAACTTATTTGTACATTCTTGTCTGTGAGAAACTGGGAAGAAGAGACAGGTGATAGATACATTAAGAGGCTATCAAATTCGAAGTTAGTTTTATAAAGAAGATGTCATGTCATTGTTTTCATCAGTTATATGTTCGAATACTATAAAATTATCAAGATACTCATCCTTATCACAAGTTTTTGTGCTCCATCTGATGTGTTCGTGTATGTTTTTGCAGTTTTCCCCGTTTTTTTTTTTCCCGAGTTTCGGAAATCCAGCTAAGGGGCACTGTGGAAGATATTCAGAAACCATAATCTCTGCGAACACGTTCATTGTTGGTTTTACTGTATTTTGTTTGTTTGATTTTTTTTTTAGATTAACGCCAG
Source organism: Pocillopora meandrina (assembly GCA_942486045.1). NCBI lineage: Eukaryota > Metazoa > Cnidaria > Anthozoa > Scleractinia > Pocilloporidae > Pocillopora > Pocillopora meandrina. The sequence continues at coordinate 148,483 of CALNXJ010000100.1, forward strand.
CATTTGCACTCACATTAGTGGTGTACAAAAACGTTATTCACTTCCTTCTACCAAACAGATGACATCGACAAGATGAATAATGCAATCCAGCAATGAAAGACGATGGCAAAATTCCCGATCGTGGTTTCATTACCAGTCTTTATTCAGCAACAGTTCCGACTGTTTCCAGATATGGAAAAAAATATGCCAACCGTGCGAAATTAACCGCCCAGTGCGTTTGCACTTTTTATTAGTAACCTCATTCACTAGCGGAATTTGAATATGAATTTTTCTTAAAGCATTTTATGCACAAAATTCAAGAGGTATCCATTACTATTCTTAGCTCCTAAAGATAACAATAATTTCTCCTATTGTTCTTTTGTTAAGAAACTCCCCCCCCCCACCCCCTCTGTGGATAGCAAATTAATGCACACCTCTGAGCACTAAAAAAGGTAGAAACAACGAGAGATGCCTTTTTGCAAATTTTTTTTTTAAAATTTGTTTATTTAATAATGATTGGCAATTGAATTCTAACATTACTTGTGAAAATTACATGCAATTTAATCAAGATGCTCTAATTTAACTTCTCTGGGTGCTGGTTTCATGCATTTACCCGAACATTTCCTTTTAGTTGTTGTTATTTTTCCTGGCTATTTATATTAAGTCCGTCAAAAAATGGTGAGAGCTACTCTTTCGCGATTCCTATCATGTGAATTTGAAGAGTGTTTCACAAGACCTTTCATCAGATGAATGGTATCGAGAACCTACACTGGACAATGGATTACACAGCCCGTAACATTTACTCTCGGGTTCATGTTATGAAACTTAGCTGAAAATAGTCCATGCAAGTTAAATCTATTTACAAAGAGATACGCAGTTTTTGTTAAATAATGAGAAAAAATACACGATACTCTTAGCTTCTACTTACACACTCAAGAAGCTGAGCCACAAAGTGACCCAGCTCATATCACTTCCCCTTGAAAAGACCACCAACGATTTTTCTATATTTTGACACGTTGTTGATAAACTCGCCTCGCTTTGCCCCATTTGCTTTGTGCTCAGGTCTCTTCTTTAAAATTCTAGACAAATCAACATCAAATGATTCGAGGACTTTTCTTAGAAAAGAAATATCATATCTGCCATATTGTGGATTTCTTTCCTGCCCTTATTATTTTTCATAGGATCCTTTGAATATTTTTGCAGAATAAAACAAAGAAAATTCCACAGCGAGAAACTGTGATTTTGATTTCAAACTGAACATCTCTGTGAAAAATTGTTGGTGATGTGCTTTAACGGTGTACAAAGTTGTTTACAACACGTAAAAACTTGCCTATACTACTCTGAGTCTTAGTTTTAGCACATCGCAGCTTCGTGTATTTTTCTTTTTGCGTGTTTCTGTTGTTGGCAAACATTAAACTTAGAAAAGAAGATCAACTTTTAAAAGCCACATGCAGTTATTAAACGTAATCATACACATGTAAGTTGCATTCGCCCTACGGGCTTATGTAATTTGATTAGCATTGGAAAATTTACTCGTACTGATTTCTCCCAAATTGCACTCGAAACGCCTGATTACTTATACAACTTATTTCATCTTCAATGAAAAAAGTGCCTGCGCGCATAATTAAATAAGCTGTGTAGGAAAAATTTGAGGCCAATGCGAAAAGAGCTTGAACTTGGATTCAAAATCAGTCTGAAATGTGAGAGATCCACTACGAATGAATCCTGGTCGATTCGGACACATTTGACACTCGTTTACGACAGGCTGAACCATTGAATTTTGCTTACTGTGTGTCTAGAAATTGGTTTAAAGTTGCAAAATACTGAGTCACAAAATACTGAATTTATTACGTTGACTTTAACTAATTTCATGGGACACCAGATTTTGGCTGTCTTTCCTTTTTTTTCCATGCTGATATCGTAAGATAGCGCCCGGTTGAATTCCGCCGACCTGCGCTAAAATAACCACGGTTAATAATTACAGCTAAAGAAGGATTAAAAAAGAGATAAACTAAAAAAAATACACAATTACAATTAGTATTACAATTACAAAATACAGAATTAAAAGGCTCGAAAACCATCAGCTTGAGAGATTACCTTGAAGATTACGTTGAAGATCCTTCGACTGTCTTTGATGACAGAGGCTATCTGACGAGAATTATCATTGTAATGAAATAAATACCTGCCTGCCACCAAAGTTTAAATCTTCTGATAATTTTCTCGATAGAGAAGAAAGGTTAGCTACGTCAAATGTCAAAAACCTTATACACATGTACCTACGGAGCGATTTATGAGTCCTCTTCTACGCTAGATATATTTGCTTCATATTCAGTCTGTACTACAGTAGCGTGAGTTACAACCAGGTGAGTGAAAAAGTTTATAGATGAAGTAGGATCCACAGTTTTTTACGACAATAGTTTTTGAGTATTTGCAACCAGTAGAGCGATCACTAAAGCAGACCGACCTGTCAACTACACCATCCTCCACTGTGGGATGAGCACCATTCAACCAGCCTGGCCAGTCTGTACCACATCTGTATGCTGGCACACGTGCTGTTGGCATTTTTGTTCCTGAAGCTCCCACAAAACGATACCATTCCACAGGGATTTGGTCATCACACACCTCTTGGTACTGGGGTGTTATGTAACTGCTCTTTCTGTTGGCATCACTCAGGCTTTGATAATGATAGCATGGGTCGGCTTAAAAAATTAAAGATAAATTTTAAAAATGTTGAAGAATCAAAGGTAAACATTTCTCTTTGACATCTTTCACTGACATGTATTGTCAGTGAAACTCATCTTTCCACTAATATGCCGGACGCCGTGGTGAATATCCCAAATTACAATGTGTTCAGGCGGGACAGAGGTTGGGCAGACTTGGACAAAAGGAAAAAAGGGGGTGTTGCGATCTATGTGAGAGACAGTCTTAAAGTCTTGGATGTCTATCGGTCCAATTTATATGAATTTATTGCTTTAACAGTGCAGTTGCCGTCCGATCACATTATGCTAATTTGCGGCCTGTATAATCCTCCCAAGCATAGCTACCGGGATCTCGACTTGATTAATTATATAATATCCTTTGTGGACATTGTGTTGAACAAACACCCAGAAGCGGCTATTGTCTGTGGTGGCGATGTAAATCGTTTGGATATGCAAGAATTTAAGGCTTTGTCTGGCTGGGATTTCGTGGTTGATTTTCCCACGCGGGGTAACGCGTGCTTGGATAACTGTATGACCAACCGAGCGGATCTGTTCGGTCAAGCATATTCCATACATATGCTTATTAAGACAGACCATGAGGGCTTTGTTTTACCGGCGGGATTAAAGCTTAAACCTATGCGCCGCAAAGTTCTCGTGCGGGACTGTAGGGAACATCGGAAACAGTCATTTTATATGGCACTCACTGCGCTGGACTGGAGTGACGTCCTCAATGAGGTGGACATAAACAAGGCGGTCGAGGTGCTTGAGGTAAAGATTCGTGCAGTGATGAATAAGTTTATGCCGCAAAAATCTGTACGCATGTCATCGCGTGACCCAGTTTGGATGTCCCCATTAGTCAAGTGTATGCTGAGGACTAAGTCCCATATATCTTTAAAGAATAAGGAACGCCTGTCTTTATTTAATAAGCGCATTTCTGAGCTGATAACCGAGAACAGAAGAAAACTGGCTGCCATTGGTAGCGGTGAGTGGTGGAAGGGCGTGGACGCCCTATCGCAGCGTCGCAGGTCATCGTTGATAAATTTGGACAAGAACTCTAGTTCGTCTGAACGACTACTTCGCCAACCTGTGCTATGATGACACTTACGTTAGACCTAGTGATATGGATATCCCGGACAGTGTAAAGCCCCGAAAATATCTGAGCGGTGTGTCTGGAATACCTTAGTTCATGTAAAGAAAACCGCAACGGGACCAGACGACCTCCCGTACTGGATCTGGAAAGACTGTGCTGAGCTACTCACACCAATCGTCACTCACGTTTGGAATCTGTCGCTGTCTACTCATACATGGCCAGACTCCTGGAAAAGGGCAAATGTTAACCCTCTCCCCAAAGTGAACATGCCTATAGAGGACTCAGACTACCGTGGTATTAATGTTACTCCCGTTATTGCCCGGTTGTTTGAGAAGGTCGTGTATCGTACACAAGCACAGTCAGTCATTGAGAGCAACCTGAGCCACACCCAATTTGCATATAGACAGGCGGGTAGTTGCACAAATGCCTTGCTCGCTATCCAGCACCAGACATACAAGTATTTAGATAGTAGTGACTATAGCGCAGTGCGAATTTTTACCATGGACTTCAGTAAGGCTTTCGATTTTGTGAACCATGCTATTTTGTCTGCCAAACTGAAACAGCTACCTCTAAATCCGTACATTATCAATTGGTATCATAGTTTCCTCTATGCAAGACAACAGCGTGTTGTTAGTTATAATTTTTTAGGACAGTGGAAACTTGTCAATAGAGGAACCACACAAGGTAGTGTAAGCGGACCGTATCTTTTTAATATATTTTTGAACGATTTGGAGATTATTTTAATGGTCGCCCTGTGCTTTTTAAATATGCCGATGATTCCACTATTCTTTCGCCTATCACTAGGAATAGTGACCCGTCTGCCGACTTAGTAGGACAATTCTTAACATGGTGTAAAGACAATAGAATGGTCTGCAACCCTTGCAAATGTAAAGAGCTGGTTGTTAGAAAGAAAAATCATAATGTACTCTACTCTCCAATTAATAATATTCCCCAATGTAATAGCTTCGTTTTATTAGGAGTAACTTTACAGAGTGATGGAAAATTTGATGAGCATGTAAGAACTAAGCTTGTCAAAGCAAACAAGTGTTTACACGTCCTACGAACATTGAGAAAGGAAACATTACTCTCAGGCAGAGATTGATCATCTTTTTATATCGATTGTTTTGGCTAATTTTAGCTATGCACTTTCAGTCTATGGGGCATCTGAGTCCGATCTTACGGTTGTACAAAAATTTTTAGACCGATGTCATGAACGCGGTTTTATCTCATTTCCAGTTTTTATCAAGAACCTTTTAAACAAACAAGACAGAAACATTTTGAAGAAACTAAAATCAACGGATTGCCACCCCTGAAAGATATCATTCCTGTCCAAAAGACATATCTACACAATCTCAGGAAAAAAGGCTGCGCGCGCCCGAAAATTAATACACAGCGCTTTATGAACACATTTGTAAATAGGTTGATATTTAAGCTCCATTTATTGTGATGATATACTTTTTAATTCATAATATGTATGTAGATTTCTGTAGTTTTTTCAATTCATTGTAACATAAGATATGTAGTTTTATCTTATGATGGAATAAAGACATTATTTTATTTTATTTTATTTATTTATTTTTAGAGAATCAGCTCAAAAAAAACACACGGCACTTGAATTTTCCGAAAAAAAAAAAGAACTATGAAGTCCATTGTCACACAACTCTAAATCGTAAGGTGTTACGTAACTTATCTTTCTATTGGCATCGCTCAGGTTTTTATAATAATAGCAAGGATCGGCTACAAAGTGAACTGACAATTGCAAAAGGACTGAGATTATTAAAATCAATGTTTCAAGGTTTTCTCTAACATCCTATAATTCTGGCAGCTTACCAATCAGTGGTGAAATTTGTAGAAAAATGACTATGCGTTGATTCAGGGGTCAAGTAGTACATGTGTAGGATATCATCACTCGAAGAGGCCAAAACAGTGATATTGGAGATCCAAACGAATTTAGCAAGATCCGAATCTGGACTCCTTCTTTCTCAGTCAGCGCATTAAAGGACAGCTTTAGGCAGACTTAAGGCACAAGAGTAACGTTTGCATACGACAAACTAATAATATGGCCGTCAGTGGCCACCTCAGCTTGATGTTAGATTCGAGCAGGAATGTTCTAAATATTATAGCAAAGAGATTAAATTCATCTGCGCAGGGTGGATCATTTCCATTAAATCCAGGGTGGCATTCAAAAACATAGGGTCCGTCGGTATTTGTGCAAGGTGCATTTACTTGACAAGAGTGATTCCCTTTACATTCGTCAATATCTTAGAAACTATATAAATATTTGCACTTCATCATGTTCATCACTTTAATGTGGGCGGACCCTCAGTCGTTTAATTTTGATAACTATAAATAATAAATTTAATTTAATAATAATAAATTTCTTCTTTTTTGTGTTTCACGAATTAGATATTTCAAACATTTAATCACGAATGTTTTAATTTTTCAAGCTGACGGCTCTGAAACAACTGGCTTGTTCCTGCAGCTCCCACACAAAACTTTACCTTCCGTAGGGGAGTAAGAGCAACTGCTCTTTGTATTGGCATCACCCAGGTTTTGATAACTATAACGTGGGTCGACTGTTGAATTTAATCAACATCACGAAAAGATCGTAGTATCAAAGATAACATTCTTTTTGTTGACATTTTTCCAGTCAATCAGTTTCACAACAACCCGATAGGACTTTTACAAGAACAACTATGAATTAAATAGATTTTAAAGAAGAATTTGCGTTGGACAATGATGTTGAACATAGGAACTAAAACGAAATAAAAGCATTATAAAGAATTATGTGTCCTCTTTATTTAATCGCCCATCAAAGCCTGAGTTGTTTGTACCTCAATTGGATGATACCAAACGCGTTTAAGACACTTTTGATCCTCAGCTCCGAGAAACCAATTCTAATAACAGCAACACAAATATTTCCCACTACTGTGTAATAAGTCTCTGCCTGTTACCAATATCCAATCATTTATAATCATAACGCGTATTGCCTTGCATAAGTCAAATAAATTTTATTGATCGTAACTAATGATATGTGGAAATCTTTTAGGTAAGAGATTCTTAAAGGTTTTTCTAGTTCCACGGAAGGTGTCATGTCTGCGTAAGTTTCTTTTTAAATCATTTAAGATATAATGATAATAATAATAATAATAAACTGATTCGATTTTGTGCGTAAGAGAGCGAAAAATTATGCCTTCTAGGTGTGAATGTTGGATGAAAGTCAACTCGAAGCAATTTATTGCTACACATTCTACTTGAGAAAGACAATATAAATTGTTGGATTGCAAGAACAGTTGTATGAGCCCTGGGTAATAGTGCAAGATTCATTCAGATGGCATTCGTTAATTTAAACGGCATAAGGCTTGCTCCAATTGTCAACAACACAGACTTCCATTTCCCATGGGTTTGCCGGTGCAATTAACGATTGTTTTTTTAACCAATCAGGGTGCTCGTAATATCTTGATTCTTTTATAAAACTTGATGATAATAAATTTCAACTTCTCCCCTCAAATATATCTTAAGCGTGAACGAAAACGTAGCGCTATGGAAAACCACTTACATATTTATCCTGTGCACAGGGTTCAGAGCCGAACGAGCGATTTTATTCTCGTGTTGTTTTCAATCATTGTTGTAAAACAGAAGCAGAATAACAATGTATCAGTCACTAAAATTGTTCGTTCAAAAGTTGGGAACATTACCTGAAAGGTCGTTAACAGGAGAAACGGTTGCTTATATAAATTAAAACGAGTTATGAGTTCACGCGGCTGAATGATGCGGCGCTGTATTCGCACGTGTCATGCAGGACTATTATAAATATTGTTACAAAGATATAAAATTCACTTGAGCAGTTTTGTCCATTTCCAGAATATCCAGGGTGACATTCACATACATGTGATCCAAGGGTGTTTTTGCATGTGGCATTTACGTGACAGGAGTTATTTCCTCTACACTCATCAATATCTGAGAAACCGTAGATTGTACTTTATCGTTTTTGCATCTAACAATTTGTTCCTGCTAAAATTGCTTTGTTTAATGCTAAGGGTCCACTGATATAGCATGGAAGCTATTATTGGTCTATTATTCACTCACTCGATCGTAAATAGCTCAAATATACCTCTGGTGTTTTTAGGCGAGAAAGAATTAAATATTGTGCCTCGGCATGTCTGTAACTATTTTACCTGAGCACGAATGTCCATCCCCAGTAAATCCTTCTTTGCAGGTGCAATTATAAAACCCAACAGTATTGGAGCAGTTTGCATTTTTGTCACAAACATCATTGCTGCTTTTGCATTCATCGATGTCTAATTGGATGTTAACGGAAAGAAAACACAGAGACAAGATGAAAACATTTCACAAAAAAGGCAAGTGCAAAGGTAGACCCAACACTGTTTAAAGTGATTCTGTTCGTGATATACTAACTTACCTCCCAAGCTCATGTCGCAATAAACCAAATTTGAACTCCCGACATTAGCTGGATCCAACCAGTACTTTTTACTGATGCTGTCTTTACCTTCACTTAATTTTATCTCTTGGCACGATGACGCTGGTAATTCAGGAATAGATCCTAAGGGGGCTACGATATAGACATAACTTCATTAATAATAAGGGTAATAGAGGTTGCAAAACAGATAAGAGTGGAAAATATATTTATCCGGGCAAGATAAAAATGGAATAATAATAATAATAAAGATCTGTGAATTTTAGCTTATGTTAATGTAGTATATAGGGCGAATTTCCTTTTTAAGACACTGGCCCTATTTAATAAAAAAGCAACAGACACTTGCTCTTGGAAAGTGGCGGGAGTTTGCTAAGAACTCATTGAGAAAGATTCGTATGGCAAATAAACTAGACTGGACACATACTTCTACCCTTAAAGCGTCTCATGTAAAAGCGTGAACCATCTGGCTGGAAATTATCGGGCCTTGCCTCCATGGTTCGGGTATTCAATTCACAGGACTTTTCCCCAAGTACGTAATTGTAGCTTTGACATATCTTTTCCCTCTCGCAGGTAATAACGCACACATGAGGAGCTGTCGCTGGGAACTTCTTAAAGATATATCCTTTGAGAGCCATACCAGGTACGCTAACTTCTGTTTTGCATAGATTTTTAGCCGTAGCGAAGTCCATGAGATACAAAAAGGCCAGGAGGATTGGAAAGCTTGGATTCCATGCCATAACCACTGATGCTGAAATTGGAAAGTGTAGATTACTTAGCCAACCGCCAGTCAAAAAGTTATGACAGTAGATAGACAGACAGACAAACAAACATGAAGCTACGTTGGAATCAATTCTGAATCGAATCTATCTTAGCAATAAGAAACGTGCAACTGATTAGATTTAATTAAAATAACTGAAGGCCTCTTTTAATATTTTCCTAGCCCAATTGTTTCCGTGACAAGAGATCACTTTTTAATAATGCAACTCCTTATTTCACCATTCTAACTATCATATGGACATATCCTCTTTGAAAAAATTAATTGAAAAATGTGGTAAAAGGCTCAGGTCGTAAAGGATCTTTTAAAACTTAAAAGATCCTTTCTCTTTTAGTTAGAAAATTAACGAAATTATAGGAATTTCAACATCTTATTCGATGACATAGCTGCAAGGACTGCAGTTTCGTTGACCTCCGGAGAGGGGAATCATCTCATCTAAGTTTCTTCGGAAAATAATTTTCTAATTTTTTTTCCCCGAAAGGAATAAGTATCATACTATATCCAAATAATCATTTAAAAATGAGATGTTTCATTCTCAGTTTTTTAACTTGCTAACGTCAAAGGAAACTGGCTTACCTTTAATAGTATGTAGCACGCTTCCTCCAGAGTTTTTAAAGAGAAATAAAAACCCTCTAAAAACGATACTGTCATCGGCACTTGTTTCTTGTAACAGTTGTTGCTGTCATAATAGTCAATATCTATCATGCTCTTAATAATTAATTTCATGTTCCTGTTTGTCTGTGATGAACCCTCTAAAAACGATGCTGTTATCAACACTTGTTTCTTCTAACTGTGGTTACTGCAACAATAGTCAATGTATCTCATGCTCTTAATAATTAATTTCATGTTCCTGTTTGTCATTGAGAATAAAAATATTATTACAACAGCCTTTAATAAGTTAGAATCTAACAAAGAAAGCAAATTTTGGAAATGGATTGAGTGTCTAGAGCGTAACTTGGGGATTAATAAAACTCAGATTATTTTCCTAGAATTTTCATCAGCATTAAGATGAAAACAACGTTAGAGGAATCTTTATATGATGAAATGAAACGCACGCATTTCGTATGGCAGAGAAAATAACAAAATGGAATCACGCTGTTTGGCAACGCATGCATTTATTAGCGTCAAAAAGGCGTCCTGCATTCTTAAAATATGAATGAAAAGAACCCCGAACTTCTTTAATTAAATTTAGTTTTTTTTCTTGTTGTTGTTTTTTTTTATATTGGAAGGTAACACTAATTGCATGTTTGCGACATCATCCAAAATCAAGAACTGCTTTGCACATAAAGACAACTTCGATTTTAAAAGCGATCATGTTTTTGATAAGAAAAAAAAAAATACAAAAGTACTGTACTGTTACTTAATACATTTTCCTTTTCTTCTTCCTTTCTACAAATACCACATCCGTCACGGCCGCATACGTTTAAAAGTTGCATTCTAAGGTGTTTGAAGGTGTTAAGAATATTTGAATCTCCAAATATATTCTCGTTCCTGAGTAATTCTCGAGATTCATGGTGTTATCTTTCTTATCTCGGATACTTTGAATAAATTTCTACATGTCATGACAAGTAGAAAAACGCTTCAGTTTAATGTTGTGCTTATAGGTCCCAATAACTCTCAAAACGAAACAAAAGAAAAAACTCCTTATTCTCATATATTAATGATAGCAGGAATTCTTGTGAGGAGTGATCACACAATGAACACGCAAATATTTTCCATAACCCCCGCACTTAGTAACTTTACAAACAATTGATTATCAGCTCTAAGGCGCTGTCAAGCTTAAACAGGTCAAACCTCTGTTAAAATCAAGTGCTCTTAATCAATAGATCATGATTTGCTGGAGATAAGAATTACGCCTTGCGTCAAACATCACATACAACTCGTACTAACATTATGCGATCCAGTACTTAGTAGCCTCTTTACAAAATAAAGAGGGTAAAACCTACATTTTTCAAAAATAATTTATCTACTTTACACCCGTGACCAAAAATTACCTTCTCAAAATCATTAACGATCACGATGTATTGAGGACATTAATATTTAATATGGATCGTGATCATGATTTCATCAGTCGAAGATGCTACACGCTTATCACGAAGTGTTTAGGGAGGATTTCAAAACTACCTTAAAAGGACGCCGTTGTTAATATTTGTCGTTTTGAAACTATGCGTACGATCACGACAGCCAATCGATGAAATTCCACTGTTAACAAGTTTACGTTCCTGTTTATTCCTCAATATTAAAGATAGCCTATTTCTTTTAGTCGCAAACCTGTCTTTTATCTTTGTAACATAACAATGTAAACTTGGAGAGTATTGTAACTAGGCATCTTCATTTCAAACCCGTGTACATCTTGGGTTCTTTTCTTCAGAGTAGTGAGAGTTCAGTTGAAACATTGTGATATGCAATGTTTTTACGATGGCATTAAATGTTCAGGCTCAAGCGTGAACTTTCAAAATTATTAGAATAAGTTTTATGTCAATCTCTCCATACTAATCTGTATTTTCCAAATTAGCATTTACCGTGGAAAATGGACCTTGTAGGGATTCTTTTCAAATTGATTCCGCAAAATATCGTGCTTTTTTTTTTCCAGACACAGTGAAATGCTTTCTTCAAAGCAGCAATGGTGAGAGTTTAGTTGCAAATATTATAACATTTAATGTTGTTACGATGGCATTAAATGTTTGGGCTCAAGCGCGAACTTTCAAAATTGTTTTGAGAAGTTTTTTGTCAATCTATAACGCTTTCGAAACTATTTTGTGTTTTCCAAAATAGCATTTACCGTGGAAAAGGGACCTTGTAGGGATTTTTTTTTCATCTCGATTGCGAAAAATATCGCGCTTTTTTCCAGGCACATTAAAATATTGTCTTCAAAGCTGCAATATTTAGGCAGAAAACACGGAAATTTCTCCTATGCAATGAAAGCAAATGCGTCAGGTTTCACGGATTAAGAAAACGTTTTGCTTCAAAAGAGCAATACTTTGTATAATTCAACGGAAATTCAAATGTAGGTGCGCTTTATTTATACAAGTATTTAATTCTTAACTGCGTTGGTTGATAACTCTGGCCAAAGTGCACTTAATGCTCTGCACTATTAACTCTACGGTTAATCTAAAGGCTATAAAGAGAGATCCATAGCCACTTTGTTAAACAGAACTATTTATAAACCAGGCTTTCAATTAAATGCCAAAAGGGGAGTTGTTGAAAGGAACTTAAATTTCTTTTACCCGCGAGAAAAAAAAAAAAAAAAGGTTCGTTCAATCAATTTTTGTTCATATTTAAGATTCTTTTGAACATTTGTTTTAAGTTTTTAAAATTTCGCTTAATCAAAGCAAAGATGGAAGTAATCCTCTCTTAGCATGAAGAGTTTAATTATCTGTTGCATAATAAGATGACTGGTTCATTTTGAAAGAAGTTTAAACTAACAAGCTTAAGATCCTTCGAATAAGGACACTTAGTGCCGAATTTACAAGCCATCATTAAGTGACGATATCATCCTTAATTCATACGGGATGAATGTTTTTCCACGATGTTACCCGTTCAGTAATTTTCCTTTCCATCGACAATAAATCTATAATTATAGCTCTTACCATAAAATTGCGTTGGCGCTTTGCTTCAGAGGAAGAGGCAGCTATTCCGTGCCGCAGTAGCGGGAGTTACACACCCGTACAGCAGAGGAGTGTTATGCATTCTAAATAGTCTGCGATTTTGGGGGCGGAGAGAAAATTCATCTCCGCCACCAAAATCGCAGACCGCCAGCAACGCAGGCTACATTATAAGAGCCACAGTTTCTCACTTGACAAGTTACAACAGTTTAAAGACCAGTGAAAGCAGACCTGCGTGATAACTTGACCCTCCGCCACTGTGGGATGAACACCATTTAATCAGCTTGTGATATCAGCTGCACACCTATGAGTTAGTGGACAAGTGGTTGGCATTTTTATTGTGTGGCTTACCAAAAACCATTCTATGTCATGGCCAAAGATACAGAGTGCTTGCAACGTGTTTTACCGTGCCTCGTCCCCAGTCACTAGCATCGTCGAGGATAGGTTGCAGTAGTAACCTGAGCCTCAGAACGCGGTCATTTCGTATTCATGGGTGCATGTATCACGCTGTCAGTCTTTTTTTAATCTAGTTATTCCTTTATCTTCGTTGTTAAGATTTCACACGGCGGCTTTCCTTCAGTTGGCATGTCTTCTGAGTGCGGTCTGGACCTTTGGAACAGGTTGCCCCACATTTAATCTTACCGATCATCATCTAAGTCTGCTTAGCAAACAATGGACATCAAAGTCTTTAAAGCGACAAAATAAGCCTTCTGGTCAACAACACTACGATTCTCTGGAGCCGTAAAGTGAAAACCGAACTTTTGGAAAGCAAATCAAGAACTGTTTGGAATAAAGCTTTCCTCTCGGTATATTTCTTGGCCAGTTTTATCTTACTTCTTATTTATAGATTCCATGTGACAGTAGATATCTTCACACACGGAGCAATTTGAGTATTCACGTTGAAATCCGATCCGCATACCTGATTACACAAAAAAAATTGCGAAAAAATTTACTGATATTTGTCTTTTATCTGAATTTGAGAGTAATACCTTGATTTGCATCAATCGCTTTTTTTGTTGAAAATGATTTGTTTGAATGGTCTTCTTTCACTTGAGCTTATATTTGGGAAAAGATGATTTGTAAAGTTTACTGCGCTTGGTCTTTGCCTTTCCGGTTTCTCCAAGATGTTGACCTTTGCATACGATGAGTTTTTTTTTGTTCCTAAAATCTTCACTTTCAAAGCAAGACTGCATTTGCACACTTTGCTGTCAAAATGAGACTTCTATAACAAAGATTGGCCAATAACCCTCAGCTTGAAAATGAGGATTTCAGTAACTCCGAAATGGTTTATTGTATGCCAGTTATCTTAATTTCTTGATTGACAGAAACAAAATGGAAAACTATCCAATCATGATCTCATATTAGCTTTACAAGTAGAAACTAATTAAAAGACCAAATACTAATTATTTGTCAGCTTCCCATCGAAACAGCTAGATTTCATTAGCCATACATAATCGCATTGCGGACCTATTTTTTGTTCCTGCAGCTCCTTGGAAACGATCAGTACCAGCCATTAAAGATTGAGCTATCGAATAAAGCAGACCCGGTTTTACAGATTGTGAATTTACGGTTGGCACTGGTCAGACTTGAATAGCTTAGACACTCTCAACTGAAGCAAATATTCTTTTGCTTGATTAAACAATAGGAGTTCACACAGATGAAAACTCAGTGAAGGGGAAAATCAAATGAATCACAAATGATTAAATTGGGGAGACACTTTTGATTATTTTGTGCCATTTGCTGGATCCAAAGGTACTATTTCGTACCTTGGCATGATTTACCATCCCCAATGTATCCTTCCTTACAGGTGCAGTTGTGAGAACCTTCAGTGTTAGTACAATCCGCATTTAGGTCACAAACATTAATACTGCCTTTATATTCATCCATATCTAATTGGAAAGTAATCGAAAGAAAACATTTCTTGCAGAGATTCCTTGAGCAGATAAGAAAGGGACACACGATAAATTGATTTTGCTTATACTAAACCGACTCACCTTCCATTTTCATGTCTTAGTAAAGCATCTCTGCTTCACCTGCTTGTTACTGATTGTTTCTTTACCTTCACTCAACTTTATCGCATGGCACGACAACGCTGGTAATTCACAAATGGAACTTAAAGGAGCTGTAATAAATATATGTCTTTGTTTACTGTTATATGGTTGTAAACCAGCAAAAAAGAAGCATAGATTTCAAGATATATCCGTCTGGGAAAGATGAAATCAGGGAAATAATAGGAGCTGTGAGTATGACCAATATTGAATAAATATGGAATCTGGCTCTATTTGTCCACAAAGCAATCAAACACCATTCACTCTTTGAATGTGGAGGGTTTTTTTTAATCAAGAAATCACTGAGAAAAATGAATATAGAATGAACTAGACTAATTATGTACTTCTACCACTGACGCAAACAATGTAAAAAAGTAAATAATCTAGCCGGAAATTCTCGGGCCTTGCTTCTTTCTTTCCGGAATGTTTTAATCAGGACTTTTCCACAATCACATAGTTGAAGCTCCGACATTTCGTTTCTCCACTGCAGGTGATATTGCACACATAAAGTGCTGTTACTGTAACCTTTTTAAACAGGTAGCCCTTGAGACTCATGTCAAATACGCCTACTAGCAGTAACAAGGTCCATAGAATCCAAAGAGATCAGGAGGCTTATGAAGCAAGAAATCCACACCATCCCCTTGGGTACAGAAATGTTAAAGTGCAGAATGCCAAGCAGATGCTTCCAGAGTTTTACATCGCTTATGGATTAAACGCAAACCATTTCATGAATCTTTAATAAACACAAGTTGAACTTAAATAACGCAAATCTCTCAGTATCCTTTAGGTGGTCTCTCTTTGGACACAAAAGAGAGTTTTTAATTAATATACATTTAACAAATTTTGTTCAATGTGCAGTATACTACAAGAGGAACATTTCCGGTGATGGCAGACATTCGAGTCAGCACCTCAATAATTTTGCCTATCTGCAATTACGAAAACAGACCCTTATTCACATTGCCGACGGGTTGATTCTTAAATTTTACAATTCGGAGGAGACGCTGTAAAGAAAAAAAATGCCATTTCCCTAAATATGCACTTGCGCAACCATTTGGAAGCGTTTATTCTCGACCACGGACCGGTAACAGCTTTTCGTGTTTTGGCTTTGAACGATTTAATGAACTCTATGGGCAGTGAAAGAACAAACAAGAGACCAGTCGAACTTCAAATCCTAAAAGAATTTTCATCGACTAGATTTCAAAAGGACATGAAAATCTCCTTGAAAAAAGAATTTCAAGGAAATTTTCTTGAATTTTGTTCAAATGAAGAAAATATTTCCACAGATGATAAAGATGTTTCCTCTTCCGACTGCCGGAAGATCTACGACTTTTTTAACATTACAACAAACGCACCGCTACGTGGAATAAGCCGGTTGAATAAATCGGCGATTAATGTTTCGTCAAGCTACGGGCTGTTAGTTTTGACGCCGATGATTTGAAATTAGTTGCCTCCATCTATGAGGTGATGTACCCAAAGAGGCAAATTGAAGCAAGTCATCTCGCAGAAACCATATATAAGTTTGGCTCGCTTAAAACTGGTCAGACACTTGTGGGTCCAAAACGCAACCAAGAGGAATACGTTCTGCCGAGATACTAACATACTGGCCAGGAAACAACCTAAATATTCCACAGCATCGTATCAATTTTCCAAATTTCTCACTCCTTTTTCAGAACCCTAAAAAGTAATGTAAATGAGCATTATGATGAGGACCCTTTAGCAAAAGAATACATCCATTGCATGACACGACTTCATTCAATCCAATTTATTTCTTAACTCATACACAGAGAGGAAAACTTGAAACGGGTGTTTAATAATTTCCATAGCAGAAAAAAAGTGTAATTGGTCAAACAATTTTCGCTTAACATTTATTTCCAAAAAAATATTTTTTGACTGAACTCAGTTATCAGAAATTGCGAGGAAAATTGTCTCGAATCATTCATCCAAAACGAACCCTATGATTCCTTCTGGCCAAACTTACATGAACGGTATCAAATCAATATAAAAAAAAGTAATGAGAAGAAAGAAAAATATCAGCTTGAGGATTATTAGTTGACTCATTACAAAATTCTCAGAACCAACATCATGAGAATTGTAAGAAAGTAAGGAGAACTGCTTATGAGATCTTTGGAGTGAACAGGTTAAGTCAGATTATAATCTGACATATTGATGAATTCTCTCTCGCGCAAAATTAAAAAAAAAGAAAAATGATCCAAAACTTTGCGCTGCAAAGGAAGTCGTACAAAGTTGTAGAAAGTCGATAAAATAAAATGCCATTTGAACTTCTTCATTCCTAAAGAATATTTTTGCCATATTCACATCTACAATGCTTCATTGCAAACGTGAAATTAGATAAGCGATACAGAGAATTTTTATAATAAATCAATGTCGTTTGTGGACAGATTGTTTTAAAAAAGTTATATAAAGCTCATGTTATGAATCCGTTAGTTTTTGCACATCTTTCGGTAAATTCCTTGTTACAAAAGTTTGAAAAGAAAAAAAAAAAGAAATGGTTGTTTTTTCGATTTCATCCAAAAGCGAAGGAGGAGGAGTTTAAAACGATTTAATTTAAAAAGCATGGTGTTATCAACATTTTTATTGGTAACATTTAATTTATATTTATTGTGTTTGTTGCGGCAGTAGACAATTTCGGTCGTATTATTGGAAGACACCTCCGCATTTCTGCGTAGTTCTCGAGATAATTGAATTGTACTTGATTTCTTTTCGTGGTGGCTTGGAATACATTTAAAATGTCATAACATAAACCAATATTCTTGCGGTTATCTCCGGCAATGATTCTTAAAAACAAAGACAACCCCTCTTTTTTCATAACAATGATGGCAGGAACCCATCTTACCCTGAAAAAAAAAATGGAAAAATTTACACGAAGCAAGAAAGGATATTCTCTCTTGCACGCAATTTCCTTTACAACCCCTCGCCCTCAGCAACGTCCTAAGAATCGATTATCATTTTTCATAGGCTGTTAAGCTAAGACATGTCGAACTTCTGCTCAAAGCAGCTGCTCATAAATAGTTCAGCATAGTATGCTGACATATTACAGTATATAGGATACTATTTTGCGTGAAACGGCACATACAACCCTCCATAATAGGGTTCTATTGAGTACTTTACAGCTTGTTTACGAAATGCAGAGGCCGAGGCCGAGACTTACAAAAATAATACAGAGTGTGTCCTATTTTCAAAACATTGCTCAGTTAAAATATTGATGCAGAGAGTTCATTATTAATAATATCATAATTTTTTTTTCAGGTTAAAATAATGCACTATTACCAAAGAATTTATAGAGAGGAAAAGACTCCTCAGCCAATATTTGTCGGTTTGCAGCTATGGGTTCTGTCACAACAGTCATTAAAAAAAAATGTTATAAATAAGTAATTCCTTGTTCCTGAGTAGTGCTCGAGATTTAAAATACACCGTTTATTTCTCTAGGCTTTTGCACCGAACTCTACTGTCCAAGAAGCTAAAAAAAAAAAAAAAAAGACGAAGAAGACGAAAGAATAAGAATATCACGAAAAACAGAAGTTGTTTTGCGACATAGTGAAAAATTTTGCATGTTTCGATTTCAAAAACCTCAAAATGTGATGAGTGAAGGTCATAATGAGCTAACCTTTCAAATTAAAAAGAAAACTTGGCCAATATTTGAGGTTTTTTTTTCTCCAATCGCCAAAAGTTGTGTAAGTTTACCAAACACATACATTTTCCATCAAATGAGTTAATACTTGAGTACAGCCCATGCAAAAGTCTCGAGTTTTTAACCTTTTTTAAAAAAACCAAAAAAATAGCTTTTTTATCGTAAGATTATTCTGTAATCTCACGTTAAAGTGAACAAAAAGATTTAAAAAAAAAAACCCTCGTGTTGCAAATTATCTGCCATTTTAGTTAATGATTGTGTTTCTAACTCAGAGATCATCTCTTAGTTTTGCTAATGGTGGCGGATTGGACGAAAAATCGTGGTCGAAGAGAAGAATATGTGTCGAAATTGAGATTTTAAGGCGTGGCGTACATCTGGCGAGAGCAAACCAGAGATAAGTAAGACCGAGCTAAACTATTTTCATCACATGGAAACACTAGGCAACAAGGAACTCAAGGGAATTGTATCTTCCTGAACATGAAAATAGCATCCAAGCATTCCAAAGGGGTATTTATTGCAATTTTTAACTATTTAAGCAATAGTTTTGTTCTTTGGTTGTATATTGGAACCCTCCCCCCCTTCCCTCTCCTTCCCCTTTCCCCCTTCACTTCTTTGCTTGTTTCAAACACCAATAATTAATAAGGCTAAGCAAGACGCCTTTCTTCTTCTTCATTTTTTAAATTAAGTCCCAGTAATTGATGTGAATCAAATTGTAACATTTCTTGTTTTTGCAAATTGAAAAAAAAAAAAAAAGTGAAATATCGGATAAATTGTTACAGGGCAAATTGACCAAGATTAACTCAATCTGTGGAACAGTTTTCAGTGGAGTGTCAAAAGTGACCCGTCGCTGTTTTTCCTTCCTCTGTTCTTTACTTAACGATCTTTTCAGACAATATATTTGTCATTTGATGCTGAGGCAGTCAGATGCAAAGTCAAAGCAAGTCTTGATCTATCGATTTGTAAATGGGTCATTTTCGTGGGCTATTAGAATTTGATGCTCTTCTCTATTTGTTTCTTTCTTACTTCAATAACTTAGAAGTTTATTACCTTTCTTTCGTCGATTGACCTGCGCTAACATACATTGTAACTATGGTAAATAGTTATCGCGGAAGAAGAAAAATCAAATAAACAAAAACGAAAAACAATACACACAACGATTCCAATTACACAGAATAGATATATGATTTTCTAAAATTTATTTATCTATTTTTTCGTTATTTTGTGGTTAACCTGGTCCTTGTTGATATTACGTATGTTTTTTTTTTCACTTGCAACTAAAAGCACTTAATTTGATAGCATAATTGAACACTTCGTCAACAGCGTGAAAACCTGACAGCAGTGTCAGTGATCATGATAAAAGTGAAGTACGTGACAAGTTGAATCCCTGATGTACATGTACTTACGGATCGATTTATACGTCCTGTCATTACGTAAATTAAATTTGCTGCAAATTCAACCTGTACCTGCTGACATTATTTAAGATAGAAATGAAAGGTTAACTACGTCATATGTTAAAAACCTTATACACATGCACCTATGGAGCGATTTATGAATCCTCTTACTTCGCAAAGTATACTGTACTTTGCTTCACGTTCACTTTGTACCACAGAAGCGTGAGTTACAACTAGCTGGGCGATGAAGTTTGTATATAAAGTAGGATCCACAACTTTTTACAAAAATATCTGTTGAGGTTTTGCAATCGTTTTATCTGTTATTAAAGCAGACCTTCCTGCAAACGTTACCTTCTTCCACTATAGGATACCACATCCCTTTTCTTGCGCACGTGTTGTTGGCATTTTTGTTCCTGCAGCTCTCACGAAACGATACCATCCCTCAGGGAGTTGATCGTCACACAACAGTGAACCGTGAGATGTTACGTGAATTCTATTTCTATTGGCTTCACTCAGGTTTTTATGATGATAACAAAGATCGGCTACAAAGTGAGATGAAAATTGCGAGAGGACTGAGGTTATTAAAATCAACGTTTCAAGATTTTTTTAACGTCTTAAAATTCTGGCAGCTTGCCGATCAGGGGTGAGACTTACACTTAACAAGAAAAATGATTATGCATTAATAAAGGGGTCTAAGAGACTAAAACAGTGATATTGGAGATCCAAATGAATTCAGCAAGATCCGAATTTGAGCTCCTTCTTTCTCAGACAGCACATTAAAGAACAGCTCTAGGCAGACTTAAGGCACAACCAGTATCGTTTACATATGACAAACTAATAATATAGCCGATAGTGGCCTCCTTAGCAGCCTCAGGTCAGATTCGAGCAGGGATTTTCTAAATATTTTAGCAAAGAGATTAAATCTACCTCTGCAGTTTTGACATTTTTCATTAAATCCAGGGTGGCGTTCACAAACATAGGATCCGTTGGTGTTCGTGCAGGTAGCATTCACGTGACAGGAGTGATTACTTTACATCCGTCAATATCTGAGAAACTATATATATATATTTGCACTTCACCATGTTTGTCACTTTAAAATGGGCGGATTCTAAGTCGTGTAGTTACTTTAATAATTATTAATTATAGAAAAAAAAAAAATTTTTTTGGGTTGTCACGAACTAGATATTTTGAAACGTATATTTTACCACGAATATTTCAGTTTATCAAGGTGACGGCTCTGAAACAACTGGCTTGTTCCTGCAGCTCCCACAAAACGATACCATCACTAGGGGAGTAAGTCATCACAAAACACCTGAACGGGATTTGAACCTATAACCTTTGCGATATTGGTGCAGTGCTCTACAAACCGAGCTTACAAGCCAACTGGGAGCTGGTCATTATGTTGGTCCCAAATCCCGCACAGGCCTGAACTTTTTTCATGCCTTTTTTTCACCACTGCTCAGGCAGTGTTCATTACTGCGAAGATCGCTATTATATTCATGTCTTTATCCGCAGTTCAAATATATGACTTTTATATATTCACAGTCGTTTATTCACCACTTCACGGGTTTATTTTAATCAACATAATGACTAGCTCCCAGGTGGCTTGTTAGCTCAGTTTGTAGAGCGCTGCACCTTTATTGCAAGGTTTATGTGCTCAAATCTCGTAAAGGCCTGAATTCTTTTTTTCGTATTCACATCTTTATCCACAGTTCAAATAGACGACTATCATATGTTCACAGTCGTTTAGTATTGGAGCACTTTGCATTTTCGTCACAAACGTTATTGCTGCCTTTGTATTCGTCGATGCCTAATTGGAAATTAATCGAAGAAATCACTGAGACAAGGCGAAAACATTTCACAAAAGTCAAGGGGAAATGTAGACCAAACACTGTGTAAAGTAATTCTGTTCTTGGTTTACTGACCTACTTCCCAAAATCGTCACGTCGCAATAAACCAACTTTGAACTCTCGACGTTATCTGGATCCAACCAGTACTTTTACTGATGCTGTCTTTACCTTCACCTAATTTTATCTCTTGGCACGATAACGCCGGTAATTCAGGAATAGATGCTAAGGGGGCTACGATATAGACATGACTTCATTAACAGTTTAAGGGTAAGAGAAGTTGCCAAACATGTTAGAGTTTAAAGTACATTTGTTTGAGCAAGATGAACATGGAATAATAATAATAATGATATTAACAAAGAGCTGTGAAGTTTAGCTGATACTGATGTAGTATAGACGGCGAATTTTGTTTTAAGACACTGGACCTATTTAATAACAACGCAATCAGACACTTGCTCTCGGATAGTGGAGGGTTTTTTACTAAAATACTCGCTGAGAAAGATTTGTATGTAAAATAAACTAGACCACATACGTACTTCTACCACAAACGCTTCCCATGTAAAAGCATAAATCATCTGGCTGGAAATTCTCGGGCCTTGCTTCCTTAGTTCGGGTGTTCAATTCACAGGACTTTTCCCCGATTACATCACAGTAGCTTTGACATATAGTCTCCCTCTCCCAGGTGATATCGCACACACGAGGATCTGCTACTAGGACCTTTTAAAGACGTATCATTTGAGAGCCATACCAAGTACGCTAACTTTTGTCTTGCATGGATCTTTACCAATAGCAAAAGGAAGCTTGAATTCCACTCCATTCCACTAATGGTGAAATTAGACAGTGTACTTTACTTAGCCAAACCAGCAAAAAAAAAGTTATGACAGCAGATAGACAGACAGACAAACAAACATGAAGCTACGTAGGAATCAATTCTGAATCAAATTTATCTAAGCAAGAAGAAAAGTACAACTTATTAGATTTAATTCAATTAATTAAAGGCCTTTTTTTTTATTTCTCTTATTTTAAATTTGCAATGCAGCATAATAAACGTAAGTCAAGTATTGCTGCTCGACACAGAAAAACTTTTACTACGTTCTAACTCGCTACGCTCAAACAAACGCAAGTTATTTTCCCCTTTAATACTAGAAAGACATAACCACAACAGCTTGATGGCTGGTTGCTCAGGCATATCCAACCAACGCGAGACTTCACAAAGTGAAACAGTAAGGGATCTTACCACGAAAAAGCTGAGAATCACTACTGGACTTTAATTGTTTGAGCGCATTACCACCGATACCTTTGACTTCTTTTCTTTTCCTCTCCACAGCACTCTTTGCATTGCGAAGCTTTTTTTCATCCTCTGAATCAGACGCGAGATCATGGGACTCTTATTCTCAAACTACAAGCCAACCCTCCTTATTTCTATCGGCAATCTTGATCAGCTCCTGACGCTCCTTGATTAGCTGCTTTCCTTCGGCGACTAACTTGAGAACCTCGGATAAGTTCTCGACGCTGCCTTCAATTTGGGTCAAAATGCTATTCGAGTGCAAATTCAACTCGAACTGCTTTCCATCTCCCTTAAACTTAATCGCAGAAGCTTTTTTTTCCGATTTTGGCGGTTGCTTCTTTTTCCTCTAATTGGGAAGTGATGCACCCCTTGAAAAGAGAGACAACATGGTTAATTAACTGAGAATTCGGGGTTTCAGGCTGCGAGGAGGATGAATTTAGACCGAATAAATAGGCTTCAGCGGCAGAAGACGTGGGATTTAGACCGGAAAAAAGGGCTTTGGAGACAAACGACGTGTAACCATCTTGTGGCGTAGTCATATCAATGTAGTATTACACCAGGAATGAATGAAGGATAGTCAGTGGAAAGCGAGAGCGAAAGGAAGTGATAATACTCTGTAACGCCTTAAATACTAAAATCTACCCAATCACAAAATCCTTAGAGATACGCCTAGCGGCGTGTCACAAAAACCAACGAATAACAAGCTATAAAGTTGTAAAAAAACTGCATACCAGCGGAGAATACATATGCTGAAATCATGGATAGGGAATGAGAAAAGTTAAATTATTCTTTCTTTTCATCGACTTTCTACAACTTTCTATGACTTCCTGTGGAAAACAAGGTTCTGGAACATTTGATTCTTTAATGTTACGCAAGAGAGAATTCTTCAATGTGTCTGTTTTTAATTTAGTTTAATCATTACTCGAAAATGTCATATTCGACATTCATATCCTAATAGTGTGCAGGGAGTTTGTCACCGCGCACATAGTTTGATGGCCTAGCCTAAATTCATCTTTTAAAAAGCTTCGATGTTTCCATAAGCACTCCATTTTGTATACCTTATGTACACGGACGATTCCCAAACATCAGCTTAGATCGTCATCCATAGAATATGTAGAATCCATGCGGTAAACTCTACCGGCCAGAAAGATAAATCGGTCCGTTCTTCTGTAGCGTAAATTGCAAACACAACTTAGCATATAATATTAACTAAAAATAACATTTGAAACCTAACTCAGTGAACATTTTTCTGATTTCATTCCATCTTTGAATATTTTTGTTGTAAATAAGGGCAATGGCATGAGATTAGCTTCTATTTTTCCCTGCTGAGGAGGAATGCGTGACATTCCTAGTTCAAGTAAAATGTCATGTCACGCATTGGAATTATTCATCTTAAACTCTTAACAGAATATTTTGCAAAGTACACTAGGAATTTTTTCCTTTCGTTCTTTCCCAAGTTGTTATTATTCTCAAGTGTATGTATGTAATCACGCTGGTAGTGAACCGACCGATTCATCCATGCCGTTGGCGGCCTTAAGTTTTCTGCAATTCTATTGGTGTAAATTACAGATCTATAGATTTTCCATATTTCCATTTCGAAAATTACAGAGAACCCCTCGCTACGATTCAGCGAGAAGTAAAACTACGGTTAAAAAGTGACATCAAAACAAGTGAGCCACGAGACCTCTGGAATTTTAGAAAAGTAATACGTCCACGCATTAAAATTTTTGTTAATGGAAACTTGCCCTGACTTGTTCGTAATTTCTCCTCCAACAGTTTTTTGCGGTCTTTGGCAGGAGAGGCAATTTTGATCTGCTTCATAGCTACAGCTTTCTTGCATAAATCAAACAGTTCTGCAGTTTTTTTCCTTGACCGCCACCACTTCACTCAATGCCTCTCTCGCCAAATTTTTTTACTCTCCCACTTCTATATATTGAGACTATATTGAAATTCGCTCAAAACACTTTCCTCTTTATACCGATGGAAGCGCCTTCGCATTTAGCCTCGTCCTTACGCCGTAATTTCGGTACCAGAACCGCAAGAACACGGACACAGCCTATTAAATGTCAAAAGGGAGGCGGATGAAAGGTCTTTTCCCCGCGAGAAGAAAAAAAAATCGTTCAATCAATTTTTTGTTCATATGTAAGATTCCTTGAAAAGTTTGCTTTAAGCTTTTTTCTAATTTCGCTTAATCAAAGCAAAGATGGAAGTCATTCTCTCTTAGCATTAAGAGTTTATCTGTTGCAGATTAAGGTAATTAGTTCATTCCGAAAGAAATTTAAACTTACAAGGTCCTTCGAATGAGGACATTTACTGGCGAATTTACTTCAACATCATTAAGCGACGATGTTGTCACTAGTTCATGTGAGATGAATGTTGAAGTTACCAGTTCAGTAATTTTCCTTTCCACTGACGATGTATCTTTATAAAATAATTCAAATAGTACGTGCGCTCCATAGTAATAATAATAGTACGCGACTGGCCATAAAACCATTTTACATGAGCGTATGTAAACACAGTTTTCGTTCCTCTTTCATTAGTTAATTTATAAAAGAAATGTAAAATGGCTTCGCGTCTTGGTTTCCTACGCTTATCGCGTGTTCTCCCAACCTCCCGCGTGTTTATATCAGGTTATGTAAACACGGAAGCCATTTTACATTTCTTAATTCTAGTTCTTACAATAAAATTACATTGGCGCTTTGCTTCAGAGCAAGAGTCAGCTTCCTTGCTACAGTAGCGGGAGTTACACACTGATACACCGAAGAAGTATTATAAGAGCCCCACGCAAGATGCCATGGACGGTACCAGTTTCAAATAAATTTCTTACAAGGAAATTTCGAGAAATCACTGAAATAACCAGCCTGAATAAACCACTGACGATTTTAGATGAATCAAAGACAGTTAAAGGCCTAAATGGTGGTTTACTCAGGTCCTTTAATAGCCAAAAAGCTAAAAAAGTTGTGACCCTCAATTTAGCAAACAGATAATGGAACAGTTAAAAAAAAAAAAACACTTACAACAACAACAATAATGACGACAACAAAGCAAAAACAAGACTAGTA
Source organism: Pocillopora meandrina (assembly GCA_942486045.1). Taxonomy (NCBI): domain Eukaryota; kingdom Metazoa; phylum Cnidaria; class Anthozoa; order Scleractinia; family Pocilloporidae; genus Pocillopora; species Pocillopora meandrina. The sequence continues at coordinate 174,354 of CALNXJ010000100.1, forward strand.
ATGGAAATTTGATGAAGACGAAAGTAACAGCTCTTTCCTGGCCCCTTGGGTTGCCAATGCCGGGCAGCTTTATGAAAATATACTCACAGAGAATTCATCATCAAAAAAAAATTTATTAGCTTTAATAAGAGAGAAATGAAACGATAACAATGTTTTCATGAAATGGATAAGGAGAAAAATAATCATAGAAGATTTTACACTTCTAAATAAAACAATTGGAATTTCTGTTGTCGAGTTAAACACTAGTAAAAAAATTTTTTGGCAGCTAGGTATTATTTTGTTTATTATATAAACAACATAGGCTTTTACTGACAATGAAAGTCGACTTTATTCATGAACACAATAAAATCGTGAAAAAATGTCTTTAAGTGTGCAGATAATGAGACTGTTAAACAAAGAAGAAAGCTTGTTTTGGTTTCTTCCGTTTTTAAAAAGGTTTGAACTTCATTGTCATGAAAGGTGAGTGAGTGTCAGCAGCAGATTGGCGATATCAAATAAACTCACACAAAAAAATGTAATTTTACACGTACACAATCACGATTTTCCTCAAGGCTGGAAATCTTTGTAAAACACCGCAGTTTATATAATAAAACAATCCAGCAGATCTTCACTAGCGTTAAAATGTACCGGTAGAAGTTTTTTTTCTTTACATTTAGTCTGTACTACAGTAGCGCCCTGGACATTTCGGTGGTGTAACAAAACGGTAAATGTAATAAGACCCACAGTTGATCACGGAGATGTCCAATATGAATCTGCAACAGCCATAGGGCAGCTGAGAAAAGCAGACCCTTCTGGAAATTTCACCGTCTTCCACTGAAGGATGGTCGTCATTCAACCAGCCTGAAAGAACTGTATTACATCTATGCCGACGAATGCATTTGTCTGGCATTCTTGTTCCTGCTGCTCCCACGAAACGATACCATCCCCAGAATCCACTGTCACATGACATTTCATTGAAGACTGTGACGTAAGAGCTCCTTCTGTCGGCATTACTCAGGACTTTGTAATTAACACATGGGTCGACTACAAGATTAAATAATAATTGCAAAAAGATTATTTTATAACTCTCATAATTATACCTTAGTTGTTTGAGTTCTTTGGAGAAAGCAGTGATTGCTAAGGCTCCTTGAGTTCCTTGGAAAATATCACGCCCGTATTACGTAAAACAAACTGTAAAACTATTTCACAATTTTTAGTTCAATACATTTCGTTTTCGGATGATATTTGAGCAAACTAATGATAACTATTCTTAACATATTCAGGTGTGCAAGAAAAGTGTTGCGGACTACAAGTAGTGGTGCGGAAGGTATTTAGATGATAGTTTGGTATTCTAACGGCATCAAAATAATTGCAATCGTACGTCAGTATTGTGAAGAAAACGTACTCAGTAAAGAAAAACAAAGTGTGATTTGCAACGAGCATAGAATATAGTAACTCGAGTTGCCCGTTAAGATTCTAGTAATTGCGGCTGAATGCTCTGTCAATGGAGTAGCAGGGAATCCGTTGGCGGGCAATGTCATTCTACATATAAGTTAAAATGATTGAAGTTTCCTTTCATGACCGTCTCCCAGGTATCTTTCCTTACCTGTACAGTTTCGAGAGGTATTGGTTCTGGCTAAGCTCGCATTCATGTCCCTGCATGGCTGAAAGGGTCTAACATAGTCACCCTTACAGGTACGATTGTAAGAGCCATTAGTGTTAATGCAGTCCACTTCCTTGTTTGGATCTTGACCATCGTTCCTGACTTCTTCTGTACCATGAAAGAGAAAACAGAAATATTGAAGACAACGAGAAAAAGTAAGATGTCTTTCGAATTATCGCCTTGGTCATGATAAACCTACGATCATACAGCTGTATCGTCACACAAAATATCTATGTGAGCACAGTTATAAGCCTTTTCGCTGAACTATACTAGATTTTCCAAAGAATTAGGGACCAATCATTGTTCACCACTTGGAAGGGCAGGCGGGAGGAAGATTCTGGGGGGAGGGGGATAGCATGAGGGAATGGAGGGGTACCATTCATTACCAACAGAGTTTAAAGGGGGGGGGAAAGTGACTACAGTAAATTGTCTGAGAACTGATAAACTTTTAGTGAAGAGGGGTGGGTGGGGGGGGGGGGTTGAAGATTCATAAGAATATTAAAGAGCCTTATGGCGGATGTAAGATCTAAATTGCTTGCTAATTGTTTTTTAATGGAATTTTGGATTTATTTATTTATTTATTTCCTTTTTTCCCACACCTCCTTTTAGTGTTTTTCGTTAAGTTTCGTTCATTTCCCTTCTTTACTTACACCTTATTTGTCTTATTTGTACGTTTTTGTTCTTCATACCCCACGTAGTTACACAATCCTCTTCTATTATTATGCATCATTTTTCTAAGCCAGTTTACCTAAACTGGCCACCGTAATGAGTTCAAAAGCTGACTTTTCGAACGTTAACGTTAACCCTTCGTTAACCCCCTGGCGAGGGGCTAACGCTCGAAATGTAAGCTTTGTGGCCTATTTACGTTATCAACACTCCCCACCAACGCAGCACCACAGTTTCTGTAGAAACTTACCCCCCTTATTCAATTTACGTAAAGTCGCGTTTGGCGCAGTTCTCTTTCTAAAAGTTTTCTTTAATTTTTCGTTTCGTTTTGTATTTATTTTTGTTCGTAATTTATTTATCCTAGTTAACTTAACTTTTATTTTACATGTTTTTAGTCTCAACCTGCTGCTGTGTGTTAGCTGTGAAAATAAAAACTCTGAGTGAAAAACATAACTCTTTTACTGTTCCAGGGGGGTTCAAATCAATCTTGTATCGACCTTTGGGCGAAAAATAAAGAAATTAAAAAAAAAAAAAAAAAAAAAAAACGCAACAGAACTTAAACAAAAAACAGAAAAAAAAATTCAAAATAATACAAAATAAAAGAACACGAAACACAATACAGAACCGAACAGCATAAAACAATGGCCAAACAATGGGTTTGTTTGAAACTGGTCACCAAAAGAATCAGTTCTTCGTGGGTTTACTACCTTTTCGTCTACTTGAAAATTATTGGCCGACGGCAAAATGAATAAGATTATACAATAATGTTCACTGAGCTTGAGGCGAATCATTATTGTGGTATAATTGCGCAGAATCTTTCGAATTCTGTTGTAAATTCTGTAAATAAAGCTATTATTGCTATAATTGTGGTGATTATGCGTATCATTGTAAGCTTCTCTCTTTTAAAAAGTGTTCCGTCAAACTCAATAGCAAATTTTGTGCTCTTCGCAATTGTATTTTCTTCTAACACGTTTACCACTTCCGCAGAAACATTAACAAAACACGAGGCAGCCACTTTGCAATTTAGTACCCCTGCTATAATTACCTCGTACGAGGTGATTACAGCGAGATATGACGCAAACCTCGACCGATCAGATGGCGCTAGCATATTATGCTGATACGTGACATTGTAACAGCGGTTTCGTAGATGACGTTATTTATCACACACTCAACATCAAGAGGACACAGGACCTTAATCAAGTAATCACTCTATTTTGGAACTGCTGATTAAGTTTCGTTGGATCCATTCACGACCTTTCGGTTTTTTTTTTCTTTAAATTTTTTTGGACTGTGATCTCCAGTTTTGTGTATAGCCGGAGCTTACTTTTTAGGTTATTCCTGCTGAAAATCTTTTGGAGTTGGGGCGATTTGTTAAAATGATTATCTATTGCAAATGTAATCCTATGAATTCGCGACATTTCTTTTAATTGTCCGTGCCGTAAGACGGATTAAGTCAGATAATATTTTTCTGATCTAGTTATGTGCTCATTAACTCTCTGATTCTGGGTTTTCAAGATTTAGACATTGCGTGCAGTCGAATTTGGGTGGCATATTCTTACAATCGTCAGTTTTGTGAATCCTTGGTTGTCCCAAGTTCTAGATAAGTTTATTTGTTCGGAGATTACCGAGGCCGAAACTTGCCAAGGGTGTTTGAGAAAGTGTCAATGAATTCGAACTATGGATGGCTGCCAGCGTTTCTAAATGGATTGTATCTGCAGGATGACAAACGCCAGAGACTATCCGTTTAGAAGAGTGGTCATTAATCTATAAAACGTCAATGGCTTTAAATCCAACCTCTTTCTTCCATCATTGATTTTTAAAAATTGCCCATAACGGCAAACATTTACCAGAAATCCTGAATCAAAGAATAACGTTGCAGATCTCTAGAACCAGTCACGCCATCCATTTTAGTCATTGTCTCCGCAGTTAAACGCTTGGCATATCAAACATCGATTTATTAAGGTTGGACAATAAAGTTAGTGAGCATATCATTAATGATCTTATCCATTGTTCGAGGGGATCTTAAAAGCTGTTTTGGTAAGAAAACAAAGACTTGAGTGACTTGAAAGACCGACTTTAAGCCGAATATTTCAGCAGGAAAATCTAGAAGAATTGTACTGAGAAAAAAATAAAGTAAAAAAAAAATAATAAAAAGAAAAAGAAAAAGGAAAAAGAAGTGAAATGCAAAGCAGATGTCTCATTCCAATAATTTTCGAGGAAAAAGAAATGCTAGTCTACGAGACTAAACTCATCAAACTTTCGCGAATGCTGTCCATGTCTCGTATAACCCGGTCAGTGTTCTTTACCAAGTATTCTGTTTCCGTCTCTGCAGTCTGCACTCCCTTCTCTAGTTTCACTGAAATAACTGATACCAAATGTCGATCGATAAATACTAGGGCTTCATAAGTAGTTTTGGGTTTCTGCAGAAAATTAATTGTTAAATTCTAACTTCCTAAGAAGTGGAAAAGAAAACGGTGCTGTGAAGTCTCGACCACTTTCTAACTATTTTGTACTTGTGCATCTGGTTCATCGTGAATAACTTTAGAACGAAATCGCTAAGGCGCAAGATGAATCAATTATTACCTCTTAACTCGTTGTGGTCATGGCTTTGCGTAAGATGTTTTCCTACAAACACCACTGCGATAAGTACGGCAATGGACACTATGAGAGCAACAATGGTTATCAAACTTTTTCGACGGCACCTTGCGAGACAATTGATAGCTGCCGACACATGTCTGCCTCTGGTTTCTGATGGCTGTTCCCCTGGACCTTCACGTTTTGAATGAACACGATCGACAACGATTGTCTGTTTCTCTTTGGACGCCATATCTTTTTCTCTGCCATAAATGTCGGATTTACTTCTTTTTTATCGGAAATTTTAGCGACTTACTGTGCTTTAAAGCTGCTTAAGGGAATGAGGAAATATTTGCCGAGAAAATCAATGCCGACATAGAGCGATTTAGACAATCTCACTCCACTAACGAGATCTAACCTGGGTCAAGACCCCTTTCAAAGGCATGACTTTTTGTTATGTTTTTTTTTTCCTTTTAATGTGAAGGTCAAATTTTATTTGGTTTGCAATCACATGGTACAATCCAGGATTTACTGAAGATGGCTAGTACATAAATGTCCGATGAGGCGTACAGTTTGGTCCTCGGAAAAGTTAATTTCGTATGTTTTATGGGGTCATGATTGGTTGTTTCGAGCCCTTGGACCAATCTCGGTTTTAAGTCATTATAACATCCTGCATGTCCAAATAAGTTCTTTATCAGAAAGCGCGCTTGCTTACACGTTTTTCATTTCAGTCTAGGGACTCGATTGAACCACCCAAGCACTCTTGGGTGGTTCACACTCACACCCCAGATTTCCAAGGGGTTAGTGACACGTTTGCCATAACATCTTGTGCAAGCAAAACTGAAATATTATTTCATCGTTAAATCATGATATCATTACAAAATAACTTAGATCCTGCAAGCTCTCTGATAGGTCAAAAACTGATCGTTTACTGCATCGCTAAACCCGTGAAAAATTTGAACATACTGGGTTTGGTTTTAAGTTTATATCATAAAAGCAAGAGACTGCACTCCCCTTCGGATAACGAGCGTAATAACACATTTGAGATGTTGGAAGAATATGAGGAAAGCTTTTAATTCACTCGCCTCCGGCTCGTGATTAACATAATTTTTTCGTGTTCTCCCAACATCCTGCATGGGTTTTTACGCTGGTAAACCGATAGAAAGAGCGGTCTATTGCTTAAACAAACAGCTAAGTGCAGGAAATAATCTTTGTTACGTAATTAGTTTATATCACAATTCCGTGAAGTGGATCAAACGTTGGAAAAATACATATCAGTATGGTGACTTTCAAGAATTTTTTCTAAGTGTACATTTGTGCAACAAGGAAAAAAAGATACGACTTATCTGGTTGAAAAATTTTACGTAACTTCTATAATTAGGACGATAATTAAATGCGAAGAAATCAAATATTCCTGCCAAAAATTAGCTCATTGTTATAATATTTTAAAAACGAAGAATTTATCCAATTGTTTTAATTATCCCTAGAGAGCTTTTAAGTTTTAATACTCTGTCGATTTTGGCACGGACACCCATACAGCGTGTCTTACCAGAGGAATCGAGCACTCTCCAATTCGTTTTAAGGTACCGCACCAAGTTGTTACCGTGGTTACTGATACGGTTTGGACTAGCGAACTTGACAAGTTCATTTATAAATAAATGTCAGTTTTTACAACCCTCATGGGTCAACACAATGAAATTGACATACGTCCCAGCAGGAAATGTACACAATTTCCCATTTCTAGTCTACAAAAGATAATATTACGACTGCGTATTTCTATGCTCTTCCGTGACGACACACTGAGATCATCGTTCGCGACACGCATGTTAGGTGGTCTTGTGACAGTTGTTGCACGCAGTCGTTTTAAAATAATCCAATGGCTGGTATATTGTTTTCAAAAGAGATTATATATGGAAAGAATGGTTCTACTGTTTTCAATATTTTTCATGGTAGACCCCAAATATTTGTGGTTCAATGGAGCAAAAAACTGTCACATAGTAAACATCTCCAGGTGAGTTAAATGCTAAGGAAATTAAACAAAGCGTAATTGAAAGGTTCGCTGTACACATTTACTTCGGCTAGCTTTGAGATCAATTATTTTTAGCACATAAAGCTGTTTTCATGCTTCGCCGTTCTGGAAAGATGGATAGGAATGTAAGGTGCGATAAAATTTGGGCAAAGTCTCTCAGCTCTGGAAACAGAAAGTTTACGAATAATTTGGTAAGTGGATTTTTTTCCTAGCTTACAGTATATCTGAAAATTGATACATCATCAAGAGAGCTTTCAAATTAATTTTCTTAAGGTAATTCCCTTGAAACTGTTCTACTATCAAACTTTTTTTGAAACTTGGTATAATTAACATTCATGATAAAAACATTAAAAAAATGCAATAAAAAAATGGGGTCACCGTGCTTGTTTACGCGTCAGCGGGCTCTTAAAATGGGTATTTTTACTGGTTGTGCGTTAAAAATTCGAATCACCTTCATACAGAATTTAGCCTTGGTAACTTGAAAGACACAAAATTTTATTTTGAAATTAAAGCTCCTTTTATTAAAATAAACAGTATTGCTTCATTTTACCTGTTTCTGATTGCCTGATTGTGGGGATTTTGCACTTTTACGGACAGTTCCCTATAAATATGTCGATTCAACTCATTAAAAAATTGACTAGATGTTAAATGGATGCTTTAGTTGTGGAAAACAATATTTTTAGCAACATTAAATGTAAACAAACCTGCAGCGAGCTTCGTGTTTAACTCAAAGATTGGTCTCCTTCGCGTTGTTCCGGTGCTACGGTGGGTCTTGTTTGTTCGACAGATATTTGTCTCTCCACACTCGGAATTTGAACAGCATATGTATAAGAGTAATCCTAGCCCAGACACTGTTTCTTTTATGTAGTTGGAGAGCCGTAGAGCTGCCCCACAGGCTTCACAGCCCCCGTCCAAAGCCTCAGCGAGGACATTAAATTCTACAACTCGACGGCCGCGAAGTGGAAATCCACTGCAGACTTCCAGATCACGCACACTTTTTTCATTTTCTTGTTTTTTGAGAGCAGACCAGGAAGCTGTCAGCCGATTTGCGGCATTCTTATTACGAATAAAAGCTTTCGCACTGCAAAAGCGGCCCTTGTCTGTTCTTTTCACGCTAGCGGGAAGAACGGCTGTCATCTTGGATGTCGCAATTAATGTTATGCGCAGAAAAGGTTGCGCAGTGCAAAACAAGGGAATCACCTTAATAGTGTTACTATAAGGAAAAAAAAAACCAACATTGGCGAAATCAAAAGTTAGCATGTGGAATTACTCACGCCATTTCAGCAGTAAAGGATATTGACTAGTCCTCAACAGCGGATGCACATTTTTGAGCAAAATAAAATAAAAGGACAACCAAGGATTGAAGAACTCAACTGTAATGATGAAATGATGTATTGGGGCTACTTCCAGTACGTTCTGAGGTCATTGTAATAAACCTCAGTTTTATTGGCGTGAGCTAGCCATGTTGGGTTCTTAATTACGTCACAGTTTGTTCTTACGAATTCTTAAATGCTTAAAAGTTGTGAACGCCTATTTAACAGCGTAACGTCTTTATTAATTGAAATTTAGCAGGTATCAAAAAAATACAATGGCTCGTAGAGGACATGCTAAATAAATTATCGCGCGATAAAATCAAATTTTGGCGCGATGAATGGAAATTATCGCGCGTTAAATGGAAAATTATGCGCCATAAATGAAAAACGATCGCGCGATAAATGGTAAACTTGATAGGTCACACGTGACCGGCTGTCACGCACGTTATTTTCATGGACGAGACGACAATGGCTGCAACAGTTGGCAAGTTCTTTCTCAATCTAGCATTTATAAACCTGCAATGTAATCAGATAGATTATATGATTCACACTTGTTTTCAGACACTGACAGCCATCTCTGAAAGTGTCTTGTTAGATTCGCAAAATCAAGGTTTCCTGTATTGATTCATAGAACTGTGTGTCGAAGTATTGCAAAGTACTGCTCAATGATCTTTTCTCGAAAATAAAACAAACTAGTGACCTCAAACCATACCTCCTCAACTGCGGCAGCCATTGTCGCGTTAATTCTTCATTTATCGCGCGATAATTTATCATTTATCACGTGATAATGTTTGATTTATCGCGCGATAATTTCTCATTTATCACGCAATAGTTTGATTTTATTGCGCGATCAACAACAACAACAACAAAAAAAAAAAACAAAAACAAAAACAAAAAAATGCGGCATGTCCTCTATGGGCCATCGTAAAAAAATGACTGTGGCAGCCATTGCCATTCGCGGAAACAACGCGCGCGACAGCCCATCACGTGCGACCTAACAAGTTTCCTATTTTTGGCGCGAAAATTTCTCATTTATCACGCGATAGTTTGATTTTATCGCGCGATTAACGACAAAAACAAAACAAAACAAAGTGGGGCATGTCCTCTATGGGCCATCGTAAAAAAAATGAGCGCTTTTTATTTTCTTCTGTTTTTCCTCATTCTTATTCGTTTCAAGGGCATTCTCTCGCACACCACTAGTATACAAGGGGCGTGCTAATTACACAGAAACATCTTGGTATCTTGCAGCTTCCCAGGCCGTGATCACATCTAATTACCGGTCTGTGATCACGCTTTCCACTCGTGATTTCTGATCACAATTTGTGTGGCTACTACCTCCTACAGGAGGCAAGACCACATATTTTGTTTTCCTTTGTGATCACGCTATCATCACCGGCTTCCCAGGCCATGATCACATCTAATTACTAGTCTGTGATCTCGCTTTCCACTCGTGAATTGTAATCGCAATTTGTATGGCTACTGCCTCCTATGGGAGGCGAAGCCACATGTTATTCTTTGTGATCACGCATCATCACAGGCATAGTCCCGGCGTGAGATGTTATTCCCGTGATTACGCCTTTAACACTAATTTACCAATTAAATGTACCTAATCAACTTCCGAAACTGCGCACAACTCACTTATTTTGATGCAAAATTTAAAATAATCCCTTAGTGGTGGAGAGTTTAGACACGAAATAAAAGTCAAAAGAGATATCGAGGCCTACCAATGAACGTTACGCTTCGCTGTGAAGAATAAACTCGGAATCAAGCGTTAGGGAAACATTTATTTGGATTTCATCATGTTGCCGACAACATTTCAATGTGAGTTTTAACGGTTTTCTATATTAGATGTGAGATTGAATATATTCTTGTTTGTTTTCCTCGTCCATTTCATTTAATTTGTATATTTCTTAATTTAAACTTTTATTTGGTGACAGGAACACTTAGAACAATAAGGAGTTTCACGGTTTTTTTTCTTTTAATTATATTTTTTTCAACAACCTGATAGGAACAGGATGGTTACATTACAAGTAATAAAAGTAATTATTTTAATCTCTTGAACAGAGCAGTGGGATTTGTTTTTTTCATTGCGATTTCCTTCCTCCTCGCTTCCGTTTCTGGTAACTGCATCGCCAACCCCTAGCTACCATCAGCAACAGATATAGGTACCATTAAGTGATTAATAACAATTGAACACTAGCATTCCTTGTGTTATGGGAATTACCTTGCAAATAATAAATGAAGGAGTACGTGAAGTTATATTAAGGAATCCTTATTGAGAAGCTTATACATGTAATTCAAGTTGGTGAACAGTTTTCATTCAGCTAAGTGGCAAAAGTCATGACTTATTCCAATTCCTCTATTATTTTTAGTTTAAGATCATGATAGCCAATATTACTTACGCATGTCAATAGTGAAGAATATCGACCTTACATATTAATAATGAACTAATTATAAAAGCATTCACAGCGAACTGATCCGTATCTAGGCTTTTGAAAATCACTGCACCCGGCTTGGTTCATGCACCTGCTGGAAATTTTATCATGGTTTTTTTCTGCTATCAGATCTTCGCTACATCACATACACTGCATTTCATCTAATGTTCACTTTGCGACACTCAGTTGAGATTGCTCCAGATAAGATAAATGTATTTATTAAGAGTTGCACAATTTCTCTAAAACTTAATGATTGATTGCACTATTCTCCGCTATTTATACAGCTTAAAAAGCTGATCTACAAAATTCAGTTTCCTCTGAGTAGACCATCTATGATTTACGTTGATTTTTTTTTTAGGTTTATGAATTAATAGTGTTAATAGGTGTTTATCTCATTTGCTATGCGTTTAAATTTCTTCTCGGGTACGGAAGATAAATACTTGGCTTGGGAATCGCGTGCAACTTCTAACCCTTACACCTTACCCTATCCTAAACCCAAAATTCTTAACACTGGCATTTGGGATTTCTTTTCCACTCCATGATTAGATTAATGGTTTCATAGGATTGGAACTAGGTCAATATATTTTTTCAAAACTCTTCAACCTAGAAACTTTTGGAGTGAAACTGCACTAAAAACAGTTAAACTTTAATACCATACCTCACTGCCTCCCACTAGATAGTAATTTCACACTAGTCCTTACATAATCGTATTTGCTTTGTTCTTAAAGCAACTATAAGACTGAACACATGATTAGCACTGACACAGCGGCATCATACCGTACTATATATTTCGTCTTGTATTGCAGCTTCTAACGTTTTGAGAACAGAGTTTCGTCATATTTGCTAGTTATCATGCGGATTGGTGTTCTTGCATGTCTAGGATTTCAATATTTAAGCATTTTACTTTTCTATTTTTTTATTTTTTTATTTTTTTGTTGTTAGCTCTTTACGCAGCAATTTATTAATTGTGATTATTTTATGAAAGAGATGCAGGACTTCATCATTGTATAAAATCTAAAGAAAAAATTAATGATTATCATAAAAAGAGGACTTCACAAAATCCCTGAAGTACGTGTACCTGAGGATCAATTCATAAGTCGTCTTATTAGTTGGAGTTTTTGCTTCACATTCAGACTGTTCCACAATAGCGTGAGGAACAAGTAGGTGGAAAAAGTTTGTAGATGAAGTAGGATCCACAGTTTTTTACAAAAATATATGTTGAGAATTTGCAACCATTAGAGCGATCACTAAAGCAGACCGTCCTTTGGACTTCACCATCTTCCACTGTAGGATGAGTACCTTTCAACCAGCCTGACCAGTCTGTACCACATCTGTTGGCTGGCACGCGCGTTGTTGGCATTTTTTTTCCTGCAGCTCCCACCAAACGATACCATCCCTCAGAGAGTCCATTATCATACAAAACTGGTCCAGATAGCGGTGTTTGGTAAGTTTTATTTCGATTGGCGTCACTCAGGTTTTTATAATGATAGCAAGGATCGGCTGCAAAGTGAAATGAAAATTAATTCCTATATCTACTGGCATCACTCAGGTTTTGATGATAATAACATGGGTCGGCTGAAAAAGTTCAATGGAGATTTTAAAAATATTGATGAATCAAAGGTAAACATTTTCGACTGGTTCCATTCAGGATTTGTGTAATGATGGCACGATCAGCTACAGAGAAAAATGGCTATTTTAAATGATTATAGTCATTACCATCAATGGTAAAATATATTTTTCTATATTCTTATAATTCCAGCAATTTACCAACCAGCAGTAGACCTTGCATTTCACGAGAATGATAATGACTATTTACTTTATGGTTTTAGTTTGTTGCCGATATAGAGCACGCTCTGATTGGGTAAGAGCGAGATCAGAGCAATGCATCATTCAATAGCGATAACAGATAATGCAAATTAGGAAGAGCATAAATTCCAAACATCTACCGCGGCTGCTCTCTTTCTCTTTTCGATAATTTGAGCGCATGAAAATTATGAAGGCCGATTAAGAGTCTGAGGAGTAAATTTAATTACAAGTATCAAATAGTTGTGAAGAACGGTGAATGTACAGGTACTTTTGAGATTGTGGACGAGGTAAACAAACAAGAATATATTCAATCTCACATCTAATATAGAAAACCATTAAAACTCGCATTGAAATGCTGTCGGCAACATGATAAAATCCAAATAAATGTTTCCCTAATAAAATTTTTCAATAATTTGTTTTTGACATACCAGCTGGTGACCTTGACAATTAAAGTTTTCCGTGACATATACATAGCGTAAAGGGTAACTGACGGCTAAAAGGTCACTTTTTCAGAATACCGCCGAAATGCCTTAGGTAACACATTGAAACAGACACAAGGTGCCTCGAATGCCTCTTTGTGCCTTTTTTTCACAGGCCAAATTGTCCTAAATGCAGCTTCGCGGGTCATCCGCCTAAAACACTTTGATTTTGATCCTGTGACCTTATACGTCACACAGATGTACATTAAGCAAAGTAAATATGGCGGACAGTAGTTTGAGTGAAAGCAGTTTTTTTCGGGGTCTGATTATTAGGATTTTGAGGCCTCGATAGAAGGTGAACATAATGAAAGGGTTTATGAACCTGTTGGGGAAATCAGGCCCTGGCGATTTGAACCGCAAGGACGAACCTAAAATAGAGCGCGAGAGTCAGAAGAGGAGCCGCGGCCGCCTCAATCAAGAGAGCTCCGTCCCCATTTGTTTTGTTACAAAACATCACTACGCAGCGCTTCCCTCAGGCTGGTTTTCATTTTCTTTGTTTTACATCCTGCTCTATATGCTGCTCAACCTAGTAGTAATCGTTCCTGAAGGACTCTCAGCTAGAGGCGAAACGCGTCGAAAGAAATAAACAAAAAGTTACAACAGCAAGAAGCCGATGGGCCTGAGGACACAGTGACATACACCGGAAAAATCTTACGTGGAATAATTTTCGGCATGGACTGAAGATTATTTCATTAAATATAGGAATCGATAATGGTTAAGAGGAAAAAATATGGGAATACATATCTTTTTCACAGCTGTTTGGAATGGCGTGCAAATTACCCATGGCTCTGAATACAGACATGCGATCCATCGCGTTTCGATATTCAACCTTCATTATTTTATTTCTCACTTCTTATTACATAGTCTCTAAATGGTGGCCGACATCAGAATTGATTTTTTTTGCTCGCAAAATCGCAGCGGCTGGACAGCGAGGGCGAAGTTTGTTACTTTCAAGTCTTGATATGACGCTATTCACTGCCTCACACACATGTGACGTATCACACGCGTGATCTGAATCGGAACGTTTTCAAAATGGCCGTTGACTAAGCGTAAAAAAAATTGGTTTTGCACAATATATCATTTATTTGCTCATCCAGGATTCTTTGACCTAAGAGGAATGTATTGGGACAAAAAAAAAAACAAACAAACAAACAAACAAAAAAGGAAAAATTTGGCGTCAGTTACTCTTTAAATCACTAAGTGAATAACGCCATCGGCAGATATGTCATGCATCCTTAGCAGAATACCGCGAAAAAATCTTATAGCTTATCGCTTTCCATAAATTCACAACAATGATTGAAATATTAACACAGCTAGTTTAGTAGTTCTCATCATTAAATTTCCTCGCTATCACACAGGCAAGTTAAAACTCAGTTTCCTCTGCGTAACATCAGATGTAAACAGTCGAGTGGTTCTTGTTGGCTGCAGTATTTCTGATTACATGTAGTATTAGATGTTCAAAAGGCTCGTGAAGTTCATCTATAAGTCTCTCAGAAGGCGAAAATTTCATGCCCAGAGCGAAATTTTGAACTGAAATATATTCTGATCAGTGTATTCCGAAACATTGGGATTTTTTTTCCCAAAGCGCCGTGCGAGTTTGACTATTTTGAAGCGAATTTCTGTCTTTTCTGTATGCTTTGCAGTTGACCATTTCCAATTGTCTTGAAAGTAACAAATATTTTCTCATCAAGTTGTGTCACTTCTATATTGATATCAGTCTTTTTCAAGGCTGCGAATGAAATCATTTTTCCGGAAAATAAATGTATTCTTGATAGTATACGTGACAGTAGTGTAGTTCACCGATTGCGTAGTTTTACCGCGGGTTTGAGTCGAAAAATGAAAAGCTAATTGCGCGCATCGCCGGATGTTAATTAATGATTTCCGCTTTAGTAAATTTCTCTTTTTTCCAAGTCAAAAGTCATAAAATAAATTATTCATCAGAAAAATTTTATTAGTTTTAAGAAAAGCAGGATCATAATTAGAGTCCCTTCTTTCTTGACAGCGTATCGAAGGATAGCTCACGGCAAATACGCGACTTTGCTTATATACAGAATGAACGCTGGTATTGGCAAACTCTGTCCAGGTCCTTCAAGGGGCACGTTGTTCAATGCAGCCTCAATCTTTGCTGTTGTCGAGTCTCGAAGATATCCTGAGAGTTACGCAAATCTAAAGAAGATCTCTCATTTACTTTTTGCGGTATACATTAAATCCTGCATGCTTTCCTCCTCATGACTCGATTTTTAATGGAGAAAAAACTTGATAGATTTACTCAGAATTAAACTTTTAAGTGACAAATCGCAGGGCATTTTCAAAGTCATTTTTGGTGTAACCAGAGAAACGCATGTTACCAGAAGCTATTTATTGAATGTTAGGTAAAATGACTGAAAGATATCTCTATGTTCAAAGAAATGCTAACATTGACCGTTCAGAAACAAAGACGAACGAATTTCTTGCATTTAAATTTCTTCCAATAGATTCACTTTGCTGGAATCGTTGTTAACATGACTTCACGGCTATATTATTGCATAGCGTTGCGTTAAAAATTGTGAAAGTTGAATAATTAAGAGAAAAAACTATTCAACTGAACAATGCCTTATGCACATATCAACACTTGAATAATATGCACTGGTCCAAATAATAGCCCAAATATCACAAAGTATCACTTGAAGTTGGCAAGTTCTGTTTTCCAGCCATTGTCATTATCGCTTTTGAAATTGCACTTTTCGTTATCCCAAGGCTAATTCTATCGCTTTTGGTCTTTGAAAATCTCTACTACTTGCCGAACTGAGTATTCTTCGGCATATTTGATTTTCATTTGTCCTCAAACGGACCACTTTGATCGGAATGAAGTGGAAGATGCAAAGAAACATTGAATGACAATATGACAATTTTTTCGGAGCTATGCACGAACTTACCAAACAGCCTCGGCCTATCATGGGCTCATCACGGAGGAAGGGACAAAGTTTACAAACACATAACTTTAAAAGCATTTTAACTCGTTTTATCTCTCTGAGACACCTGGTACTGGGTTGGCAAGTCACAGCATTTATTTGCACACAGTATTAGCGAAATCGCGCATTAAACATACAGCTAACATAATTTACATAATTATGACAGATTCAAAAAATATGGCCGGAATGAATTAAGAGTCAATTTAATCCCAAGCCTAGAAAGAAAAAGGGCATGGCAAAAAATAAACGTCCCTTTACAATTAAAACCATCCTGTTAAGAAGTTTTTGAGAGAGTAAGCATACCTTTGCATTCAATACCATTCCCAGTGAATGTGGTATGACAAGAACAGTAGTATGAGCCCTGAGTATTAATACAAGAGGCATTCGGATGACATTCCATCATTTTCATAGGATGAGCCCTACTGCACTCGTCAATGTCTGAAAGAAAAATTGCATACTACGTCAAGATCAAGCGGCAATGAATGTCATTACAAGCTAAAGGAAATGATATTGGTGTCACGGCAATCTTAAGTAACCTTTTTAACACCAATGTTTATTATGAATTACCAGAATGTTCCCTTGAAAAAATGGAACTAAAATGGGCTATTTGTCGGTTCAAATAGTTGTATGATGAAAATACTTCGGACTAGTTTAGAGGGAATAGCTACGTCATCCCTCGCCCACGCGAAGTACGAGTCTGGAAGACTGAAAATAAGCAATACAGCGATTGTCAATACAAATTGATTAAAGTCACAAAATTTAACACCCGTAGTTTTTCAACGCCAATTTTTGTTACAAAAAAAAGCTGTTAAAAAAAAGATTGTGTGCAAAACAAATCGGAGATCAACGACAACCTGAAAAGATAAAAAGTCAACCATCCTGATAGTAAGATACAATCTAAAATATCAGTTTCAAGCTCTTATTATGAATTACAATTAGTCAATAAAAATTACGTCACCAATCACTAACGTTTTGTTTCAAAATATACATGCATTGGATTTTTCTTTTTCATCTTTATTTTGGTTTTTAACACATTTACGAAGTTTTGCACCTTCTAGCTCTAAGGTTCAAAGCAAGACTTGCGATTTCGTTTCACACCGTCGTCTATAATTATTATAAGGTCCATCCATAAGCAGAAAGAGACAAAAAGCATCGAAGATATTCATTTAAAACAATAAAACACGATTTGAGGGGTCCGTGACATGATTGAAGGCGATGTAAAACAACTCACCAGGGTCCTATTTTCTAGCAATGTTGATTACCATGGAGTAGATGTTGCTCTTTTCCGGTCCGCTCAGGTGCACTTTTATAATACTAAACAAAATACATCAAATTCACCTGTGCAGTTTTGTCCATTTCCAGTATATCCAGGATGACAGTAACATACATGTGATCCAATGGTGTTAGTGCAGTTTGCATTCTCGTGACAAGAGTGGTTTCCTTTACACTCGTCAACGTCTATAAATTAACAGATAGAAAAGAGGGTATCAAAATGATGCAAAAATCGTCGTACATAAGCTAGCACCGTGTTAAAGAATGCAAACCATGGTTGTCTTCAACCTTTTGCTGGCGTCCAAGAACGCGAGATTGTCGTACATGAAGAAAACAAGATGCCTGTGTAAAAAGCTATCACTTTATAAGCATTTCGGTTTCTATCAAAGAGCCGTAGGGACTTGGCGTTCGCAAAAACCTCAGTTTCTTTGCAGCTTTCTGTTTTAAGTAGTTCTCTGGTGAAACATTTCAATTAAGCTATTATTTCTGAACTCTCCTTGCAGTTAACTCTATTGAGCAATCAACATACATATGAACTCCTCTTATGTGAATCAGCTTCACCTGTGCAATTTTGTCCATTTCCAGTATATCCAGGTTGACAATCGCACACATGTGATCCAATGGTGTTGGTGCAGTTTGCATTCTCGTGACGAGAGTGGTTTCCTTTACACTCGTCAACGTCTATGAAATCACAGATGAAAAAATTGGGATTTCAAAATGATGCAAACATTGCCGTGCATAAGCCATTACCGTGTTTAAGAGTGCAAGCCATGGCTGTTTTCAACCTTTTGCTGGATTGCGGAAAACGCGAGATTGTCGTACCTAGTGAAAACGAGTTATCTCTGCAAAAAAGCTATCACTAAATAACTTTTAGTCGATTAACTGTCTCAACTATTTTGAAGAATTAAAACATGGCTTGACACGTTACCAAAATAAACATCAACAAATAACAAACCAAACAAAATCTGATTGTACTATTCAACAAGAATCTAACGGCTTTTGAGACTATTTACGGTTACGTGTACAATCATGCCCATCTCCGATAAATCCAGATTTGCATGTGCACACGTATGATCCGCATGTGTTATAACACGTAGCCTCCTTGTGGCATTTGCCAGTGAATACTTCGCATTTATCAGTATCTGTTGTAAAATTAGAAAGAAGCAGAGGAAAAAATACATGAATAAAATATGAACTAAAGACTAAAGCATTTTGGTTTCTCTCAAAGAGTCATAGGAACTCAGCAATTCGCAAAAACCTCAATTTGTTTGAAGGCTTCCTGCTTTGAGTGTTCTCTGGTCGTACCTTTCCATTAAGATATTATTTCTGAGCTCTCCTTGCAGTTACTATATTAAGCATTTGACATACATATGAACTGCTCTTATTTTGCAATAGAAAGGCATCGAACATTCAAGGTAAATAAAAAATAAAACAAAAACAAACAAATACAAAAAACAAAACAAAAAAACAACAAAGAAACACACAAACCAAAACGAAACAAAACGAAAATATACAAACAAGCGAACGAAGAATACATTACACATGCTTAATGAAATATAGTAGGAAATTTTTCTTAGATTCTAAGAATCAGCACCTTATACAATGAATATACCAGCATTGAAAGTCGGAAAAAATCTCATATACTTTCATTTCAAGTGTCGACTTAGACTCATACCCTTTTCACAATATTATCCTTCGAATCCAGGCGGACACAAGCATCGATATCCCTTGAGTGTAAATCCAGACTGGCAAGTTGCGTTATTTTCGCAGTGGGGACTCTTGTCACAAGCGTTCTAAAGAAGAAGAAAAATGAAGATGAAAGAAGAAACGAAATACCGAATGATCAAATACACGAAAATTTGCATAAACATTAATTATTGTTATTATATTATTCAAAAGCGACAATTTAGAAAAATCGATTTGTAACTCACCTTCGACCCACGATAATAAAAATTGGCATCAGTTGTCAAGTCACTGTCGTCTTTCAGATGAGTCGCGTTATTTAGTTCACAGATGTGAAGTGGTTCCTCATCCTCTGGATCTTTTTTGAAATTAAGACTGACACAGTCGTCGTTCAGGTAGCACATTAGCTCACAGTCATCCAAGTTATTGACACGTTTCTTTTCAATGGTGTGGTTTACCAAATATCTTTCAGCAAAGAAGTAGTAGTCCGGAAACACCATCGCGCGCTCTCGCTCTAAAATAGACAAATTGAAATATGATTATAAGGCATACTTTTTCGTCGCAAAAAAATTACATTTCGAATAAAAAGTTCTAAGAACAAATCTCTTAGCAAAAATTTTCGGATCTCAGCAAACTATGGTAGCAAATGCGTTAAAAACGTGAGTCAAACAAAGCAGTCCGTGAGAAGAACGATGATTCGTTAAATGTAACGAAAAACTTTGTAAATTGCTTCGCCGTTTTCTACAATTAAACAATAACATAAAACCATCTTTATTTGAGAGTTTTTGGGTTTCTGAGGTGCGGAACCTTTACGGCAAATATTTCGTGTTTCACATGAATTTTGCAATTCAAGAAGCTAGTACGATTTTAGTTCAGTCTATCATATCGATAGAAAAGACGAGCTCATCAAACACTCTGAAATTCCTCCTACAAAGGGAATTAATTTGTGTTTGCATTTTTTTATGTAGCTGTCATCAGTGTGATGAACACAGTTTAAATGCTCTCATAGGGAACTTTTAATACCTCAAAAACTTTGACCGGGGATGGTCTTCTAGTGCTTTTTTTTATAATTTGGTTTTGCACTTTATATAAACAGCTTGACTATTGAGTGTTTATAAGAGAAATGTATAACTGAAGAGCTCCCCTGCGGCTCTTTTCTTCGAACGATTTTCGTGAACAGAGGGAATTCATGCAAAATTAAGCTGAGAAAAGCCATTCTTGTTTTGCGTCAATGAGCAGATTTGCATTCGTTTTCGAAAGTTTTCTAAAGGTACAAATGTATGAGGAACTTTTTTTTTTTTTTAAATTTTGCAAGCCAATGTACGTTGTTTAAATTGCTTAGCTATGGTGCATATAATCATCGCTTTATTTCCGTCGTTTGTTTTCTCAAAACAACTCATTTATCTGTTCATCGTTTTAATTCATTAATCTTCTTTTCTCGTGTAGAGTAAACTCCACACTCGTCATTTTTCTGCTGTTGAAAAAATATTGACCATAGCAACAGAGTTTTAAAACACTGAAAATATATATTTGAATAAATTTCAGTCTAAGGAATCCTTGCTAGGAGATTGATTATGAAAGAACACAAAATTGGAAAATTGCACGAAGCTTCTGTGCAAAGGTTTTGTTAAGGATCATCTCAATTAAGCTATTTGTTCTTTGGCAATTCTTAAAGCCTCCAGCTCGAAAAGCAGTATTTAAAAGAATTTTGCGTCAAAGGTTTTATTTTTTCAATCCCACCCAATGGTTAAATTATAAGAAGACAGGATACCCTATTTTTATGTTTAAAACCAGTACAAATTGGTCTCTTCTTAATTCCAGCATTGTTCTCCTATAAAAATAACTTCGCTTAAGCTGGCAAAGAGCGGCCAATTTTTTTTCCATGCAAATTACCGAATTACCGTCTGCAACTCAACAACGAAATGTTTTTGACAGAATTTAATATCCGTCCATGTAAATATGAGCTTAGCGTTAGGATTGAAGTGGTTTTGAATGAAATAATTCTTCATCGTAGAAGTTCTTAGTTTTTTTGTAACAACTGCCAATTTCCGATATGGTCCATCATAATAACACGACTTTGTTAAATACTATTAATATTTACAAAAGAAGTTTACAATACTGAGGTTCCTCCCTTTAAAATTCATGTTTGTTGAGTTCAGGATTTTAGATTTTCTAAAACGACACTTTATAAGCCCAGTGCATCCACTATTGTGAATCAGCGAAATAGAAATAAAGAGTGATGGAAAATAAAATAGCTCAGGCTAAAGAATGAATATAGGGATAAAAAATGATTGGCAGTTTGCTACTCACCTTTACCAATCGCAAGTAAGTCAGCGATGAAGTCCAGACTGCGAATACTAGAAACGCTGAAAATTCCATGCTTCCTCAAGACAACGGGGCTCAATATTGACGCTTTTAGTATGCCGCAAATTCATGTCGACCACCTGCATTTAACAATGGATTAAGTAATAGAAACCGCCCTTTTGGTATTGAAAATGGGATGTTAACAAAGTTAACAGATGTCAGTCCTGCCCTATGCAGAGTTATTGAAGCAAATAACATACGTGGGTACCCGTTTTAAATTCTGCGAATGAACATCTTTTCAATTTCTTCCTTTGTGCCACTTAGCTACGATTCCATAAGTGTTCATAAACAGATTAGACATTTTCCAAAGACATGAATTCTTAATTTGGACTATATCTTGAAATAAATCAGAAATTATAAAATATGTCACGTTCTTTGATGGACTGGGAGTCTCTTATTTTTATTCGACGAAATGAATGAGGGAAATCGTGTTTGTAGTTTTTAAGCTGTACCACCCACTTTACATCGAGCAAAATATTATTTCTTCTGGCCCTCCCAGTAACTCGAAATAATACAGGAACACAATAATTCAAAGATGTTTTTCCTATTTGAAGTCCTAAGGAACTAGTCATTTTATCTTCCCTCACTTTCATTAACGTCAAGATTAATTAATGATGAGTTCTTATAAGCTCTTTAGTTTAAAGAAACAGAAAATCTCCCCTAAAACTACTGAGATTCCATAAATTTGCCGAGTAACTTACAACCTATGTCTCGATAAATCAAGATTGCATAAAGAGTGCCGAGGCAGAACCCCTCAGATATCTTATAATGATTGAGCACGATCCAGTGTAGACAGCTGCTATACTTAATCCAGAGCCTTAGTGAGACGACGCTCTGAATGTTGTTTTAAACACCACCTCAGTCTCAAGGATAATAACAAATTGATATTTGGAAAAGGTGTGCCGTAATTATTGATTTGATTCAGCCAAACTACTCAGTATCGGATCTGGCTTCCAAGGCCTTCATTCGATTACCTTCTAAATTGTAAACATTTTCAGGTTTTCCTTCGTTAGATAAAACTCCTGCAGACATAACGAGACATGTGAGCCAACATTTAGTTCCCAACTCATTTTTCTGATCAGGAGCCATGCAAATCAACTTCCATATTTTTCAAGGTTCTTTTATTTCAAAATCATCACTTTTTGGGGGATAAGACAAAACCATTTTTGAAATGAAATCTTTATACCGTAATGATTCGATTTAGCGCCCGGGGCGCTTATTTACTTTTGGTACCTCAAGGGAGGGAGCTTATTCGAGACAGGGCGCTTATTCGGGACAGGGCGCTTATTTAAGTTCTTGAGAAACAACCAAATGGTTAAAGCATAACTTTAATAAATATTAAAATAACTAACAACAACAGAAACTGTAACAGTAACAAATTGTTGAAAGTTAAGTTACTTTCAAAAGAATTCTTCATTTTATATACTGTAGCTGTAACAAGTATACATGTACGGTACGTTGAATGTTCGTAAGTTTATCTACCGTATTCGATGTCGATGACTTCAGTGTCACTTGCGTCAATTATCAAGCTATCTGTGCCGATGGAACTGTCCTTCCTTATATTCACATTTCTCAAAGCCCGCCATGAGAATAAAGTACAGGTCAAAGTGACTGGATCAAGAAGACTGGAAAACGAACTTGTTGTCCCCGGAGCGTTCCAAGCGAGAACAACCAGCAGAGCAATCGCCACAAAATTTGAAGACGAGATTACTCGTTTGAAGGAATTATGTTCTCACATGGACATAACAGTTGAGAAACTCAGACGAAGACCGCTGTTTTTGTAATGCATTAATTACGTACGTTATATCGGCTATTAAAGGAAGATGAACCACGTTTGATACGTATTCTGAAGGCGCTGTAATATTAGAACAGGGGCGCTTATTAGAATAGGGGCGCTTATAAGAATGGGGGCGCTTATTAGAATGGGGGCGCTTATTGGAATAGGGGCGCTTATTAACAAAAACACATTCGAATGGGGGCGCTTATTCGGAAGGGGGCGCTTATTGGAAGGAGGGCGCTAAATCGAATCATTACGGTAGGTACAGAGAGAAAAAAACGGCTAGTCAAAATAGTTTTTGACAAGTGGGATATTTCAAATGAAGAAGATTTTTGTCATCAACTCTATGTTTTTTTTACTGTAATTTGAACTCAAACAGCGGGCTTCGTGACAGCATGATATCCTCTCTCATCGCTCTTTGGAATTTCCTATCGTTTCCAGTTTCACAATTTGTGACAAGCTTGGAACCGTCAGCACTGACTATTTCTAAAATTTGTCACTTTTCTCTATTTACGGCATTGATGGGAATACAATTTCGAGAAGGGCTGTCATTATAAACTTAAAGAAATATCCCTGAGAAAAGGTTCAAAAAGGAATTCCGTAGTAGAAAACTAAAAATTAAGGATAATGATCTTGTTTATTTCAAATAGCTGAAGCTGTTTTCTCGCCAAATGTTTTTATACCCTTACAACACAGAAATAGAGGAGTCAAGGGTAGATATCCAATTTATATCATGCAATGAAAGTCCATGCATTAAGTATGATCATTTCTTACCTCTAAAGATCCAACGTTCTTTGGTGCCCAACTTTATAGTGTTATTGAGCCAAACGCGTTTACTTTTATTACTGTCTGGTAGCTATGGCTACGATAGATACTGTTGGTTTCAAGCCAAGATGATCATTAATACTAGAAATGAACTTCCCTCATCCTGTTTAGGCTCTTTGCACAAAAAGCTAAATTGGTAATATGATACCACGTGAAAAATTTAACCTAATGCAACGGATTGACTTGGAGTAATGCGTCTTGGACTATAAATTGTTATTATTAATTCCTTGGAAGGGTCGCCCGTGGTCAGGTGCCTAAGGCGTTATAATTATAAATTACTGACCCCGTAAAATCCTATTGTTCTCTCTCTGCATTATATTAGCGATTTCAGTCCAAGAAGGTTGTTAGGTCTCCAGTACGGTCCAAGTTTCCGAGGAAAATGAGGACGAGTTTTTTAGATATCAATCACCTGAATGATCAAATGCACGAAATGACATATGTATGACAAAGTCAAGCTCCAGTTTCAATAAACATGTGCTTGACTATTAAGTGTTTATTAAAAGAATGTAAAGCTGAGGAAGTTCCCTATAGCCTTTTTTTTGCGAACAGTTATCGTAAACAGAGGAAATTCATGTGAATATGAAGCCGAAAAATAAAAAACATTCTTGTCTTGCGTCAATGAGCAGATTTATACCAGTTTTCGAAAGTTTTCTAAACGTACAAATCTAGAATGACATTTTTAAATTTTTACTTTTGCTAGTCAACGTAGGTTGTTAGAATCGCTTAGCTATGGTGAATATGATCAACTAACATAATAGCACAACCTTGCTAAATACCATTAATGTCTACAAACCAAGTTTACAAGACTACGGTTCCTTCCTTTAAAAATCATGTTTGTTGAGTTCAGGATTTAAGTTTTGTCATAACGACCCGTTATAAGCTTAATAAATTAGTTTTAAACAGAAATAACGCCACCCGCATGAATTTCGATTATGGTGTTTATAGTTGTTAAGCTGTGCCACCCACTTAACTACATCGAGCAAAATATTTTCTTGTTAGACCCTCCCACTTACTCTAAACAATTCAGGAACGCAACAAGTTAAAGATGGTTTTCTTATTTTAAGTCCTCAGTAATTAGTCATTTTATCTTCCCTCACATTCATTAACGTCAAAATTAATTAATGATGAGTTCTCATAAGCTCTTTAGTTTGAATAAACAATGAATCTCCTGTAAACGGTAGATTTAAACAACAGATATCGTATAATTTTTTTTGGAGAAACTTACGACCTATGTCTCGATACACTTGCATTGCATAAAAAGTGTCGAGGCAGAACCTATCAGATATCTTATGATTGAGCATGATCCAGTGTATATAGCTGCTATACTTAATCCAGGGCCTTAATGAGACGAAATTCTGAATGTTGTTGTTAATCGCAACCTTGCTCTTAAGGATGATAGCCAATTGATATTTAGAAAGGATGTTCCGTAATTTATGATTAGATTCAGCCGAATCATCCAGTATTGTATTTGGCTTCTAAGGCGTTCATTGGAATATCTTATAGATTATGAAAAAATTGTCAGGTTTCCTACGTTAGATAAAATTGCTGCAGACTTAAAGTAAACGAGACCTGCAAGTCAGCATTTAGTTCCCGACTCATTCTCCTATTGGGAGCCTTGCAAGTTAACATAAGTTGTATGTTTCAAATGAAGTAGATTTTTACCATAAACTCTATTTTCCTTCACCGCAAATTGAACCCAAAATGTGGGCTTTGTCACTGTTTTAAATCCTCTGTCATCACTTTATGAATTTTCACGTCGTTTCGAGTTTCACAATTTATGACGAGCTTGGAACCGCCAGCGCTGTTTTTTCATTATTTGGCACTTTTCTCTATTTACGTTAATGATGTAACTACAATTTCGAGAAGTAGTGTCATTATAAACATAAACCAAATATCGCTGAGAAAGGTTCAAGAAGTAATCACGTTGTAGAAAATTAAAAATTAAGGACAATGATCTTGTTTATTTCAAATAGCTGAAGCTGTTTTTTCGCCAAAAGTTTGTTATACCCATATTTGGAAGCTCGGTAAATTCCATTTTCGCTTTATTTCAACCACACATAAATAGAGGAGTTAAGGGTGGATATCCAATTTATATCATGGAATGAAAGTCAAACTCAAGTTATCCATGCATTAAGTATGATCATTTCTTACCTTCAAAGATCCAACGTTCTTTGGTGCCCAACTTTAGTGTTATTGAGCTAAACGTGTTTCCTTTTATTCCTGTCTGGTAGCAATGGTTACGATAGAAACTGTTGGTATCAAACCAGAAGGATTATTAATATTCGAATAATGAACTTCCCTCTTCCTGTTTGGGTTATTTGCACCAAAAGCTAAACTAGTAAAATAATACCAGGTGAAAAATTTAACTTGATGCAACGGATTGACTGGAGTCACGCGTCTTGGACTATAAATTGTTATTATTAATTCATTGAAAGTGTCACCTGTGGTCAGGTGCCAAAGGCGTTATAATTATATAATGACTGACCCCCGTAAAATCCTATTGTGCTCCCTCTGCATTATATTAGCGATTTCAGTCCAAGAAGGTAATTAGGTCTCCAGTACGGACCAAGTTTCTAAGGAAAAGGAGGGCGAGATACTAGGGTATCCTTCAAAGAAGATCATCCTTGGTCAAAGTTTTTGAGATATTAAGCACCTGAATGATCGAATGCACGAAGAGACATATGTATGACAAAGTCAAGCACCAGTTTTATTAAACAGTTGCTTGACTATTGAGTATCTATTAAAGGAATGTATAACTGAAGGGGTTCCCTGCGACATCGAAAATTGCAAAAGTTAAATAGCCCGGTCCTCGTATCACACTGCATGCAGCAAAAAATATTTTGTATTCTTAAAGTGTGTGATATATAAGGTGTATAAATTGCATTTAAATTTTGATATTCGTTTATTCAGAGGCTCGTCATAATTTATTTAAAAACGCTCGTTGGACAGCTTTCTGAAATTGGTTAAAAGTACTCTTTCTTTCTTGGTTGATATTGCTCAAGTCCAGACCAGACCATTAAAAACTCCGCTTGATTTCTGCTAGTAAGATGTTTGGCTGCAGAAAAATATAAAAACATCTTGCACTTATTGATTTTCTTCGCAGAGGTGACTTCAGACTTTCAGCGGTATTGCTAGCGTGACAGCCGATCATGCAAATTATTCCTTGAGCAAACTCCGACCGTTTTATATGAGTAGCTAAATTAATCTTAGATTTTAACCATTTTAAGTAGCGCATTACTTTCAGTTTTCAAAATAAATTTTCATTCCAAAGCGAGCAACATGTCGTCAGCATGCTCTATACTCTCATAAAGCACGCAACAATAAGCCAATCAGAATCGTTGCTATAATAGTTCAAATAATCTGATTGGCTGTACAAGACTAAAAAATGTCTAACCATCAAAGTTCACATTCTGCAATTGTTTACAAACTTAAATAGTTTGGCAGGTCGAATCTAACACTTTTGCCTGAAGTTTTTTTAGTCTCTAAAATGTGGAATAGAATGTAAAAAAATAGAAAATAGAATGTTCAGTGGCTCACAAAAACACGCAAGTTTTTTCACATGACAAATAGTAAACAAAGTGCTCAAGGCTGGAACATGAAGATTGCTCGAGATGACAGAGTCGTAAAACTCGGTTGTAGTGACTGATGTGGCCTTCACCACTTAACGCATCAGAAAGGACATCAGAGCAAGCTCTTAGTCGTTCACTCGAAGGGTGGTCGATATAATTTCTGAGGCTTGCTTCACTGGCGATCTCCTGGCTAGCCACGTTGGACCTCAGCATGATCGCAGTCGCTCTGACATCGTCATGATTAGTATGAATTATGACAGTTATGCCACTTTAGCTATATTTTTTTATCATTCCTGTTTTGTTCTGTTATGTTTTTGAACTCGAACTTTATATGCTATACGAGTGTTAGCTGTGTTTGATTTTTATCACTCTAAGTAAGCTTGCAATCTAACTGAACATGAAAACCTTCAAAACTCGGACTGTCCATTTCGTTTTCTCTCTGAGTATTTCCGTCTTCCGTCTCAGTTTATTTTGTAACAACATACTTCTGCAAATTTCCGATATGGCTCATTATAATAACACAACCTTGCTAAATGCCATTAATGTCTAGAAAACAAGTTTACAAGACTAAGGTTCCTTCCCTTAAAAATCATGCTTGTTAGGCTCAAGTTTTCAGTTTTGTCATAACAGCACCTTATAAGCTCAGTGCTTTAACTGTTGTCAATCATTGAAATAGAAATAAAGCGTGATGGGAAATAAGATAACACGGGCTGAAGTATGAATATAAGGATAGAAAACGATTCATAGTTGGGGTTTAAGATAATAACATTATAAACATATTCTTAAGAGCAATACGTGAACATGCCTAGATTATGCAGTCAAAAAAAACCCAAGTTCCCTCGAGTTTCTGAGAAACAACACCTTCAAATTTACAAGATCGATGCAAGGATTCAGCGTTTTTTTTTCTCATTATTATTATTATTATTTTTTCATTATCAAGGAAAAACACCTTATAAAATTGATCGAAGCGTCGAAAACTGGCAAAAAGCAATAATTACAAAACATGGCAATAATAAAAGATTTTATGTATCGACATTCCCGCTCGCGAATAATGGTAATCGGCGTGTAGGACCAAAGGGTTGACGTAACCTTTTCCGCCAAAAAGAAGACATTAGCCCTACATTTGCACGGTTTACTTTCATTTTCCAAAAACATGAAGTCTTAATTTAGACTTTACCTTGAAATAAATTAGAAATTATGAAATAAGTCACGTTCTTTAATGGATTGTGATGCCACCCACTTCCCTACATCGAGCAAAATATTTTCTTGTTTGAACCTCCTACTTACTCTAAGCAATACAGGAACGCAACGAGTTAAAGATACACATTCATTAACGTCAGAATCAATTAATGATGAGTTCTAATGAGCTCTTTAGTTTGAACAAACAATAACTCTCTCATAAACGGTGGATAATAAACTACAGAAATTCCATAAATTTTCTGAGAAACTTACGACCTATGTCTCGATACATTAGGATTGCATAAAGATTGTCGAGGCAGCACCCATCAGATACCATGTAATAATTGAGCACGATACAGTGTAGGCAGCTGCTATACTTAATCCAGGGCCTCAATAAGACGAAGCTCTGAATGTTGTTGTTGTTAAGCGCAACCTTGATAATAGCAAATTGATAATAACAACTAAAGTTTTTGGCAAGTTAATTATTTCAAACGCAGAGGATTTTATTGTTTAATATTTTTTCTCTACCGTAAAGTGCATCAACACAATGGGAAAACTGAACCCAAACAGAGTTTTTTTAATAATTTGGAATTTTTCACTATTTACGGTAATGATGGAGATACAATTTTTACAAGGGGTGTCATCATAAACATAAAGAAATATCGCTGAGAAAAGGTTCCTGAAAAAACACTTTGTAGGAAGCTAATAATTAAGGATGATGACCTTGTTTATTTCGAATGGCTGGGGCTGTTTTCTCGCCAAATGTTTTTGGTACCCACATTTGGAAGCTCAATAACTTTTTTTTTGCAAACACACAGTAATAGAGGAGTTAAGGGTGGATATTAGATCTTATCATGGAAGGAAATTTAAACTCAAGTTATTCATGCATTAAGTACGATCATCTCTTATTTTCCAAGATCCAATGTTCCTTCGTGCCCAACTCTAGAGTTATTGAGCCAGACGAGTTTTCTTCCAGTACCGTCTGGTAACTATGGTTACTATAGAAACTGTTGGTTTCAAGCTAAGATGATCATTGATATTAGAAATCAACTTCCCCCTTCCTGTTTGGGCTCATTGAACAATAAGCTTAATTGGCAAAATAATACCCGACGAATAATTTAACCTAATTGACGGATTGACTAGAGTAATGTATATTGGAATATAAAATATCAAAATTAATTCTTTGGAAGTGTCGCCTGTCGCGTCACTGTTCAAAAAGCATTATATCTATAGATCGTTTTGTTAATAATTCATGTCAAACAAACGCAATTGAAATGAATTTGAGAGATGAAACGAGAGGCTTCAATAGGAATTCAAGGCTAGTCCAGAAAAATGGTTTTGAGACTTACACAAAGACAGAAAAAGAGGAAAGTTTACCACCACGTAATGAAATTAGAAAGTGTTTAGTTTCCTTTAAGAATATTTATTTTATTTTCAATCATTACTTTGTAAAATAACACAAGTTGAACGACTTGGACGGCTACTTATACGCTAGACTTGGTAATAGCATTGTTTGCAAGCGTAAAGCGTTTAAAGTTTGATCTAAGAGGTGCTCTCAGACAATACTGTGTGATGTGTCGTAGTTAATGATAAGCCCGCTAAAGACTAGGGCTGCACACTGCGGCAGACCCAACATACACCAGGGTCGGTAAGATCCAAATAAAGAAAGTTCTTTACCTAATGAAGAGCCAGTAAAATCATGTTTTCGCCAAAAATTTAGTTTGAGATGGCCGTGACCAAAAGTTGCACCTGCAAGCCTGAAATTTTGAGGACGTTGTTAGTCCTATCAATCTTTTAAGTCCATCAAGGTTACTTCCCGCCTTCGCAGGTGTCCTTCGGGAAAAAATCGTACGCTCGCTAGTTTCCTTAAAAAAATTCTGGAAAACTATACACCCAAAGAAAGCTCGATAACGGCATAGAGTAAAATATGGACTGGACTATTTCTTGGACCATTTTTTGGACCATTTTTTGGACCATTTTTTGGACTATTTTTTTGGACTATTTTTTTGGACTATTTTTTTGGACCATTTTGAAGGGGGAAGCACACCATTAGTACTGAGGGAGGGGTAGGATGAAGTCTATCAGTACTATAAGAGGGGTGGGAGGTGGAGTGTTATTACTTAGGGAGGGGTGTGAAATGGACTATTACTACGCAAGGAGGGGTGGGAGGTGGTTGTAATAGGAAACACTGCTAGCTAATGGAGCTTTTACTCGATCGTACAAACAATTTTATTTGGTTTTTTGACTGAGTTTTTGTATGTCTAAATTTTTAGCGCTGGGCCGCGGCGTTTCTTCATTTTTATGTCATGCGAAAGCGAAACTGCCACGTAAACACCGGACTTTGATTTGTATTGAAAATATCGCGTTTACAATGCTCCATTGTTGAGTTATGCGTGCGCCTTTTGAGTCAACTTGTGCACCATCAGTTGCTTCAAATTTCCCTTTGTGTATACAGTATGTAATTACTAACTTTAACTATCTTCCTTTTGTCATCAATCTTATCAAACGAGATCACGGAATTTCCGGTCTTAGCAGCATTTAGAATTCACAAGCGCTATCGCAGTTTTAAAGTTTATACCTTTACTATATATATAAAATCGTCAGCGAACGATTTCGAAGAGGAATCCATGTTCTCGAATCGACCAAAAACACTGCTGTACTCTCAAAATGGGAAAGCACAAATATCGATTTCATCTGTTTCGCAAACAAAGGAGATAATCACCGACACCGGAAATCGCGACCAGGTATTCCTCGCGACTCCCCTAGGTTTGTTTTCCAATTTGCCCAAGCCGCTGTCGATCAGTTCTTGCGTTAAAACCTACGAAACCTGCCAAGTGGAACTATGGTGGCTACTGTTGCTTGCCAATAATTTCCGTCGGAAAAACGTAGAAGTCCAGTGTTTCGTAGCAGTTTCGCTTTCGCTTGACCAAAAAATGAAGAAACGCCGCGGCCAAGCGCTAAAATTTTAACATACAAAAACTCACTCGAAAAACCAATTAAAATTGTTTGTGCGATCGAGTTAAAGCTCCATTAACCAGTAGTGTTTACCATTACAACCACCTCTCACCCCTCCCTGAGTAATAACACTCCACCTCCCACCTCTCCCTCCCTAGTACTGATAGACTTCATTCTACCCCTTCCTCAGTACTAATGGTGTGCTCCCCCCTTCAATACGGTCCAAAAAAATAGTAAAAAAAATGCTCCACAATGGTCCAAAAAATGGTCCAGTCCATAATTTACCCTATGCCCAGGAAAAGTAACCCATTGCAGACACGTTTTTTTATCTCGATCGCTAAGTGGAGCATTGAGGAGGACGACACAAAAATGAGCAAAGTTTCCAAAGGCAAAGGGAAAACTGGCGGTAAAAATGAAAAAACTGCAAAATGTGCTGAGGAGCAAGACAACGAATCGACCTACAGCTTTTAAAATTACGATTTGAGGGTACTGTTAATGTTTTTGTATCAAGGCTGGTACTTGCCTAAAGAAAAGGAAACCTCGTGTTTAACATTATGTATGGAAATTTTTGTAAATTTTGTAAAGTGTGCGGTATAAACAAAATATGAAAATAATATGAAAGACGAGCCCCATCATGAGCGTTTGCCGCGAAAATTTCCCCAAGGGACTCACCCAGGTCTGAGATTACGACACCTTCCTCATTCATTATGGTCTACCTCAAAATCCCTGTCTAAATCCTCTCGGAATGTTTTTTTTTTTTAAAGAATTGTAAGTTTTGATTTCGTTTTGGGCCATTATTCTCAAATTCGCGCGGTCGAGACTCCTGACTGCAAAACGAAAAAGCAAATTAATGACTTTGAATTTATAAAAGTCATATATAGGAATTGCGGATGAAGAAATGACCAGGAAAGAATATTTTCGCAGTAACGAACACTACTCAAGCAGCAGGAGAAAATAAGGCCTGAAAAATTCAGGCCATACAGGATATGAACCCATGACCTCTGCAATATCGTTGCGGTGCTCTACCAACCGAGCTAATATGATTTTCACATAGTCATTTACTCATCACTTCACGGGTTTATTACGAACCAACATAACAGAACAGGTCGGAATTTTTTCACTGCTTCATAAATAGTGTTAATTGAAGCGAAGATCGCTTTCATATTCATTTCTTAACACTCAGTTTTACCGTAATTGTTCATCACTTCATGGGTTTATTATGAACCAACATAAAGAGCAGCTCCCAGTTGGCTTGTTAGCTCTGTTTATAGAGCACTACACCGGTATCCCAAAGGTCACTGGTTCAAATCCCGTACAGGCCCAGCAAAAATCGTAGAAATTTACGGTGTTGTGTAGCTTGTGCCTGTGTGAAAACCGGAAAAACTGATTCTTTAACTTTGGTGTTCAATCACTGCACGGCACTCTTTAAAAATGGTTCATGTAAGATTATTGTATAATATTAACTAGAAGCTGTGCAATTTTCATCAAGTACCTCGTTTGAATTGGCCAGGCACCTCTTCAAAACTGATCAAGTTGATCCTCGGAGAGAATCATCCTCTATCAGTTTTCTTTGATTAGCCAAACTATGATTTAACGTTTCTTAGGTCTATAAAGAAATTAGCCGATGTTTTGCCTCAGTAGCTCAGTTTTCAACTTTCTTCTTGGACATGGGAGGAAAAAATAATATGAAGGGAATCGTGAATAACATTTCCCCAATCGACTCAGAGTGACATTTAAAGATTTCTTTTCCACGCTGTAATCGTTATTTTTTTATTTCTTTCTTTCATTTTTTATTATTCGAACGAGACCAGTTTTTTTGTAATAACAGCTCTCTTACTGAGTTCGAATAGAATTAACTATACAGAAAAAAACAAACACTATCAAACATTGACTTTTTCCATTTTAACGAGAAACTGCAATAAACAAGTTTAACTCTAATGCATAATTTACTATTACAGCAAAAATTACCGAAAAATTTCTCGAACATTTAAAATTTTGTGTACAATCTTAACTAACTCGCATTAGCTCGAAGTACTTGTCTATCTATGTTTTATTTTTTGTTTGAAAATAAAATTTCAAGTTGAATGTGTGATTATATAGCAAACCATCTAATTTTAAGATGATCAAACCTCAGTGAAAATAATCACAACATTCCATACATTGCAAAATTGACGTGTCCATTTGCAGAAATGAGCTCTATCGTGACATTTCGTAACCGCAATGTTAAACGTGGTTGCCACTACATCAAATTCTGAATTAAACTAACGTATGAGCGATCCATTTTGAAAAATCCTGCTGGTTTGTGAGCAATTGATGATCGGAGTGAATCTGTTTAAACCATTTTTTGTCCTACTCCGCCTCTGGAAACTGGTTTGAAACTTTGAAATACTAGATCGGGAACAAAACGTCAATTTTTTTGAAAATCTTCTTTATAGAAGTTTTCGAATTTGACGCCAGTATGACCGAGTGGGCAAGGCACGCTGGACTTTTCATCTGTTGTTTTGAGATTCAAACCCCCACCATGCAATGCTCTGGATTTATTTTGCACTTTGTTTATAGCCAACCTCAGTTATCTTTACATCTCTTTCAGCGTATTACCCTTATTCTTACGACTTATTACCCTTATCCCATAATCTTTCTTCTTACAACTTATCATCCTCATTAGAAACTTTTCGACTGATGTCAGAACCACCTGAATATAGTCAATAATTATTGCATTAAAAAAGGAAATTAAACACGAAATGAATAACTCGCGTCCTGTATTGTAGCCAGCTTATTCTTTGAAAACAGTCTTATTTCATCTCTTGCTCGTGATCATGCAAAATAATTACGGGGTTTGAAATAGTAAACAATGATTCAAAATGGCCGCTCAAGTATGTGCTTCAGACAGCATCTCATAGGTGAAATCTCTTCTTCTCTTGCCAAAATCTTCATACTCACAGATAAATCAGCACTCAAAAGACTTGCAGTAATACAAAAATCGACGGCAATCGAAGTGAATTTTGTAATTGAGATTGTTAACAAGCACCGGTGGGAAAAACAAACTTGCGAGCACACGATCTTTAAGATCGCAAAAAGTATATAAAACGGTCACAAAAGGGAACCATATGTATCACATGAAAGCATTTTGGCGATTTCATGACTTAAGGTTAGAATGAATTTGTATTTTGTTGAAAACTTTCAATTTTTTTGTTTTGTTTGTTGGCTTTTCGTTAATTGTTCGCTCTGGTTATATGATTAACAGCCGGTCTAAGTTGTCAAACAATTAATAAATCACCGATCGACAGTTGGATATTTTTTGAGAGTTTTGAAAAATAGAACCTCTACAATGTAAACTAACAATGAGAAACTGCCAAGCGATCTCAAGGACATTTTTAAATCTCATGTGTAACGCTTGGTTTATGCTTCTCAGAAATTGCTTGAGATAGACTTCCGGTCACGGTTTTTAAATAATTAATTGACCGACGGTCGCAAATTTTTCTAGAGCCTTTTTAGAAATAGAGAGCACCTGTAAAACTTCCCCAAAGAAATGTCGAGCTCGAGGATATTTAAAAAATCTCATGTGTAACGGTCGGTTTACGCTTGCTCAAAATGTTTGGAAATTGCGTGAGGTGGACTGCCGATCACGATTCTCAGAGAACCAAATGACTGACAGTTGTCTAGTTTTCTTAAAATTTAGAAATTAAGAGAACCTACACCAAAATATTACATATCGATGATATCGATGAGGAACTGTGTTGTGTATTAGGGTTCGTTCGATCAATACATGATCGCGAACGAAATCAAAGAAGAAAAGAAGATCGTGGCCACGTTCCTGACCTCAATAGGCAGCAAGACCTACAACGTCTTGAGAGATTTACTAGCCCCGGTGAAGCCATCTAGCGTAAAACTTACAGATTTGGTCACAACTTTACGAGATCACTATGAGCCCAAGCCAATTGTCATCGCTGAACGTTTTCACTTTCGCAAGCGCGAACAGCTCGAGGGAGAAGGTGTGGCGGCGTACATTGCAGCCCTAAAGAAGTGTTCAGAACATTGTGCCTTCGGCACATTTCTAGAAAAAGCCCTCAGAGAACGATTCGTCTGTGGCCTGAAAAGCAGACAAATTCAGGAAAGACTCTTGGCAGAAAAAATTCTCACATGGAAAACAGCAGTAGAAATGGCGTTGGCAACGGAGGTTGCTGATAAGCAAGCCAACAACTTCAGGAGTTCGCCCGCAGATAGTGGCATACATTATGTGAGATCACTGCATCCGCTAAAAGCGATGAAGCCAAAGAGACCGTGTTTCCGTTGCGGCAAGGACCACATCCCGCAAAAGTGCTGATTTAAAGAAGAATTATGTCGGAATTGTAAGTCAAAAGAGCATATCGCCAAAGTTTGTAAGGAAAAAGCACCCGCATCCTAAGGTAGTTACGCCTATGGATCACGTTCGAATCAAGGTGGGAGAAGACAACCAGCTCGGTACGTGGAGGACGACACCCTTCAAAAAGAACCAAACGACAACTTCAAACTATTTCACATTCATCAGGAAAAGCCTGAACCATCCATCATGGTTCTTGTAAAGTTGAATGGTGTAAGCTTTTCGATGGAGTTGGACACTGGTGCGTCAGTTTCAATCATGTCCGAAGAGGCATGGAGAAGACGGTTCCCGAAAGTTCCATTAGAGGACTCCCAAATCAAGTTGAAGACTTACACAATAGAAGCCCTCGAAATTATTGGACAAGCACTGGTGGAAGCAACCTATCAAGTTCAGACCTCCAAGTTACCACTCCAAATTCTAAAAGGGAACGGACCAGACCTATTTGGAAGGAACTGGCTAAAGAACATTAAGTTAAATTGGGGATCCATCAAGAAGATAAGTTGTGATTTAGATAGCATGTTATCT
Organism: Pocillopora meandrina; assembly: GCA_942486045.1. Lineage (NCBI taxonomy): Eukaryota > Metazoa > Cnidaria > Anthozoa > Scleractinia > Pocilloporidae > Pocillopora > Pocillopora meandrina. The sequence continues at coordinate 210,758 of CALNXJ010000100.1, forward strand.
AGACATCAATCTGTATTCAAAGATGAGTTAGGTAAACTATTCGTCAAGCCCGAATCAAAACCGAAGTTTTTCAAACCGCGCCAAGTTCCATATGCTTTAAAAGGAGCCATCGAGCAAGAATTAGATCGCCTAGAAAATATGGGAGTAATCGAAAAGGTGCGTTACTCAGAGCGGGTGGCACCGATAGTTCCTGTTGTTAAACCGGATAATTCAATTAGAGTTTGTGGAGATTATAAGGTCACGGTCAATTCCGTTTTGGGGGTTGACCAACACCCGTTGCCAAACCCCGAAGATTTGTTTGTTGAATTAAGTGGGGGAGAAAAATTCAGTGAGCTAGATTTATCCAGGGCTAACCAACAAATTCTTTTGGATGAGGATTCTAGGGAGTATGTAACCATAAATACTCACAAGGGTTTTTATAGACCCACTCGTTTACCTTTTGGAGTATCCTCCGCGTTAGCTATCTTTCAATCAAAAATTGAGCAAGTACTCCAGGGTGTACCAATGGTCGTTTGTGGGGTGGACGATATTTTATTATCGGGGAAAATGATCAAGAGCATTTAATTCATCTGAGTGAAGTTCTAGCAAGGTTGGAACACACTGGCTTGAGGTTAAAACTTAGCAAATGCAAATTCATGCAGCCAACCGTTGAATATCTAGGTTATCGAATAGATGCACAAGGAATACATGCGATCGAGAAAAAAGTCGAAGCCATAAGAAAGGCGCCAGCACCCGTAAATAGGCATCAGTTGAGGTCATTCCTCGGAATGATTAATTACTATTCAAAATTAATCAGTAACTATTCAAAAACGCGTTCCAGTCTTCTGAAATGGGGTTAAAGAACTCAATCGTTCCAAGAGATCCCATCCTCGTCGCCAGTTGTTTTGTATTAGGGTTCGTTATATACTACTATAGAGTAAAGCGTGCACAGACCAAGTGCTCTACAAAACTGCTTTATTTGAATGCCATGAGGTTAATTACACACAATGATATATGAGCATTATCACGTTACTGCGGTCAAAGGTGTGCTAACCAATAGAATAAAGATTATATAATAGCTAAGGTATTTATTCAAATAGGAACAAACACTACAAACTGCATGATGATAAATCTCAATTCTGATGCACGGTTCACGCTGGGCTTCTTTACAAGTTAGAGATACACTTCGCGGATAGAAACTGAGCAGCAGATTAGTTGATACCAAACACTTCCTACCATTGGGTTGCCACGGCCATAGGTTTTTAAAATTCACTGATAAACGTCAATTTTCTGACCAATTTCACGAGAAAATCTTGATGATGATCTCAAATCTTCCCCAACAGCAATTCTTTGTATCCATAAATTAAGGAAGTCACATACAGTCTAGATGAATTAATACTTCCTTAAGGTAACATGGAAAAAGGATCAATTTTCTTGGAAACCCAATATCAGCTTATTTTACTTATCTTATACGTTTCAAATCCGTGAAATGTACCGAAGAATCGGAAAGGTAAAAAGAAAAAAAAAATGTTGAATATGGAAGAGAAAGAAAATGTATGATTTTATTCACAAACCAACTTCAACTTCCATTACAAAGAAAGAATATAGTGGTCATGAATCTGACAACTATTCTAACAATGTACATAATAAACATCAAAAATGAAAGTGTCATCATCTGTAACTATGAAGGAGAAAGCATAGAATATGTTCGTTGTGAAAGGTGCCCGGAAGTTTTCCCTCATTTCAAGTTCGTCCTCTACCATTCCACCCCTATCAAGACAAGTTGGCGAAGTAGTAGGGTGCTAGCTTGCAATGGGGCAAAAACTCTAGATACTGTGTGAAACTATAATAAACATAGATAAACTTTGCTGTTAAATCTGGCTCTAAAAAATTGCTGGTTATGTACTTGATCAACTTAAAATGTTATTCATTCTTGCGTTAACTCATAACAGCTATAAATGCCTGTCATTTATGCGCCATTTGTTTTGTTAATGATGTTGTTGTTTTTCATTTATTTTTTTGTTTTTGCTTTTTGCTTTTTGCTTTTTGCTTTTTGTTTTTTGTTTTTTTTTGCTTTTGCTTTTTGTTTTTTGTTTTTTGTTTTTGTTTTTTTAAAAACAAACTTACTGAGAAAAACAAACAGAATAATAGCGACATCATTTTCTAGGAACTTCTTGGTGATTCTGAACAATTTTGGCTGGTTCCTTTTTAGTTCTTAAAGAACTAGTGAAAAAAACAACACTTTTTAACTTTATCGAAAAACGAAATCGAAAAACTGGCGAATTTGCAGTGTCTACAAGAAATAGCTATAAACGCTTATTTTTTGCTTGTTTACTACCTTTGACCTCTGGATATATTAAAGCACTTAATGTCAGCTCCCCATGGAAACAATCAGTCTCGTTTCTCTCGAATGGAAACAATCAGTCTCGTTTCCCTCGAATCTAAAAAAACTGTTTCCAGCGGTAGAAGACACTACAGTAAGTGCATTTTACTATGCCACCAGTCCCTGTTATCACTACAGAATGGATGTTTCATGGAAGCTAATTGATAGCCCAATTTAGCAGGACGTCACCAGCTTAAAGTATCGATGATCATTACTGTGAGAGGACTAGGCTACGCAAGATCCTTAAAGTACTTGTATCTGTGATCACCGTAGGATCCTCTTATTTAGAACATTTCTTTGCGTCCTCTTCAGTCTGAACCACAGTATCGCATATCACAACCTGGTGGCTTCAGGATATTGTAGATATAGAAGGATCCACAGTTTTTTACTTCAATGAAAATGTCTCCTTTATCACTAAATAACACCTTCCTGCGCGCTTTACCTTCTTCCACAGTAGGATGAGCACCATGCAACCAGCCCGGTAAGGCTGTACCACAGTGGTATCGACCTACAGCCGTCGTCGCCATTTTTGTTCCTGCAGCTCCCACAAAACGATACCATCCCACAGGGAGTGTGTCGTCACACAGTACTAGAGAAGCGGGTGTTGCGTAACTGCTCTTTCGATTTGAATCACTCAGGTTGTTGTAATTGATACACGGATCGGCTATAAAGTTACATAATGATAATGAATAAATTTATCAGAATAAAAGGCTAAATATTTTTTAACGATTACAAGTTCTAGAAGTTTGGCGACTAGAACCAAAACTTATGTTTACAAGAAAGATTATTATACATTAAGTGAAAGGTCAAGTAGTAGTTATGCTGAAATTCAGTCGGCGAGAGTAGCAAAATCAATATGGGCGATAAGATACCATTAGATATAGATAGCACTATCTAATTCGTATTTCCTCTCTCTTCAATGAGATGTCAAAGGGCAACTTTTGGTAATAGCTAACGTAGAATACTCATAACCAAGCAGCCACATAGCCATTTATGGCAACCTGAGCGGTAACTATTTAGACCGAGTCTGACAAATACGGAACATAACTAATCAGATGGTAAATACCAAACGTACCTTCACAGCTAAAACCATCTCCAATGTAATCAGGGTTACAAGAACAGTTGTATGAGCCCTGGGTATTAATGCAAGAGGCACTCGGATGGCATTGCTTTATTTTATCAACATGAACCTCCCTACATTCGTCAATGTCTGAAAGAGAACAAGCATACTAAGTCAGGATCAAACTGTAACGGGTACCCCTAGAAGATAAAAGAAAACTAAATGTCACAAAATGTAATAATCTTTGAACACCAATGATTATTATAAAACGAGCAGAATGTTCTCTTAAAGACTTGTCGAAATAAATATCAGCCATTTACCAGTCTGAATGGCAAGACCATAAAAATAATTTCAAGATCTAATTATGAAACAAAATTTTCATCGTTAGGTGAAATTTTTGTTATTTATTGTAGAGATCCATTTTGTACTCTGAAAATACATGCTGCTTCACAGTGCAAAATAATGTATTTCAAAAATGCAAAATGTGTTGTTATACAGCTATAACTTTTCCCCAGCAGCGCGCCTTATCAAGTGGTTTCTTTGGTCTGCCACAAAATCTAACAACTACTATTTTACATTCAAAAGTCTCTTAGTGGGCAACATTACAACGGTAGAGAGTACAGTGGTAAATTCACCCACGAATTTTGACCAAAGGTTGCCGACTGGTTTAAAGAAGCTTTTATCTCTTGCACACACTCAGTAAGAATTGAAGAGAAATAAAAAAATGGCGAATGCCAGTAAAGTAATAAAAAAACTGATGATAAATAATTGATACCCCTATTCTTTTGAAACCAATCTTTTTTAAACTAGATGCAAGATTTTCCGTGGAAAAATAGGATATCAACGACGGCCTATAGCGATAAAAAATCAGCCATTACGATAGTAAGATACAGTAAACACATTTCCACGCTCTCATTATTATTATTAATTTTTTTGATACGCAGGAGTCCGCTATATTTAGACGGGTAGCCGATGCGAATTACGTCACCGATTGTTTAAATTTTGTTTGAATACATACTCTCATCTTCATTTTGTTTTTTGACGTATTTATGAAATTTTACACCTTTTATCTCTATGACTCAAAGCAAAGCACTAACTGTGGGTAACTGCCTTTCCCTACAGAAATTTAACATTGGCTCTCCATGGTATAAAAAGCAACCACAACAAAGAAAAAACTATTATTAAAGTCGAAAAGAATCTGAGGGCTTTCGAGATTATTGACTGTACCTGTACAATTGTGTCCATCTCCAGTATATCCAGGTTTGCATGTGCAAACGTATAATCCGTGTGTGTTATTACAAGTAGCATTTACGTGACATTTGCCAGGGTATGTTTTACATTCGTCAATATCTGTCAAAAAAAGAAAGAAAAGAAGAGAAGAGAATGAAAAATGGGAGTGCGTTTTTTTATTCGAAAGTCAAGAGTCAGCCTCACCTATTTTGCAGAACTAATACATTGCTTGCCACGTTACCAAAATAAACAGCAACGACAAACAATCAACCAAACAAAAGCTTATTACTAGTCAACATGAATCTGAAGGCTTTTGAGAGTGTTGACTGTACCTGTACAATTCTGGCCATCTCCGATAAATCCAGGTTTACATGTGCACACGTAAGATCCATGTGTGTTGTTACATACAGTCTTAGCATGGCATCTCTGAGGGTTTGTTTCGCATTCATCAATATCTGTCGTAAAATTAGAAATTAAAAAAAAAAAAGAAAAATTAATAAAATATCAGCTAAAGACATAAGCATTTCGGTTTCTAACCGAGAGTCATAGGAGTTCGCAAAAACCTCAATTTCATTGCAGCTTTCTGTTTTTAAGTGGTTCTTTGATGGGACATTTCAATTATGATATTATTTCTGAATTCGCATTGCAGTTACTCCATTGAGCAATCAACATACATATGAATTGCTCTTATGTGAATCAAATCAAATGTGCAATTTTGTCCATCTCCAGTATATCCAAGCTGACAATTGCATACATGTGATCCAATGGTGTTGGTGCAGTTTGCATTCTCATGACGAGTGGTTTCCTTGACACTCATCAACGTCTATGAAATCACAGATGAAAAAAATGGGATTTCTAAATTATGCAAAAATTGCTGTGCATACGCCATTACCGTGTTTAAGAGTGCAAGTCATGGCTGTTTTCAATCTTTTGCAGGATTGCGAGAACGCAAGATTGTCGTACCTGGTGAAAACAAGTTATCTATGCAAAAAGCCAACACTTAAAAACTTTTAGTTGGATAACTGTCTTACTTAGTTTGAAGAAAATATGACTCGCCACGTTATCAAAATAAACATCGACCGAAAAACCAACTATTTCCAGTTACCTGTACAATTATGACCATCTCCGATAAATCCAGGTTTGCATATACACACGTATGATCCGTATGTATTATTACACGTAGCCTCTTTGTGGCATTTTCCAATAAATGCTTCGCATTTATCAATATCTGTCGTAAAATTAGAGAGAAGCAGGGAAAAGAATACACGAATAAAATATCAACTAAAGAAATAAGCATTTTGCTTTCTATCAAAGAGCCATAGGAACTCAGCAATTCGCAAAAACCTCAATTTATATGTAACTTCCTGCTTTAAGTGGTTCTCTGGTGGTAACTTTCAATTAAGCCATTATTTCTGAGCTCTCCTTGCAGTTACTATATTAAGCCTTCGACATACATATGAACTGCTCTGATTTATTTTGCCAGGAAAAGGCGTCGAACGTTCAAAGTAAAAAATAAAAAAAAATAAAGAACAGTTGTCATACCAGCATTGAAAATTAGAAAAAATCTCATTTATGTTCATTTCAGGCGTTGACTTAGACTCATACCCTTTTCACAATGTTCTCCCTCGAATCCAGGAGGACACAAGCATCGATATCCCTTGAATGTAAAACCCGACTGGCAAGTTGCGTTATTTTGGCAATGGGAACTCTTGTCACAAGCGTTCTGAAGGATAAAAACACAATGAAACGAAATAACTAAAGAAAGATCGAGAGTTTGAGTGAAAGAAGAAACTAAATACCGAATGATCGAATGCACGAGAATTTGCATAAACATTCATATTGTTTTTGCTTTATTCCAAGGCGATAATTTTGAAAAATCGATTTGTAACTCACCTTCGAACCACGATAATAAAACTTGGCATGTGTTGTCAAGTCACTGTCATATTTCAGATGCGTGGCGTTATTAAGTTCACAGTTGTAACCTGTTTTATCATTTTCTGAATCTTTTTTGTAGTTAAGACTGACACAGTCGTCGGTCAGGTAGCAAAAGAGTTCACAGTCATCCAAATTCTTGACGCGTTTTTCATCAATGGTATGGTTTACCAAACGTCTTTCAGCAAAGAAGTGGTAGTCCGGAAACACCATTGCGCGTTCTCTCTCTAAAATAGAGAAATTGAAATATGATTATTAGGCATACTTTTCCGTCTCAAAGAATTAAATTTCGAATAAAAAGTTCCAAGAACAAATCTCTTAGCAAAAATTCTCGGAAGTCAGCAAACTATGGTGGAAACGTCGAAAACGTAAGTCAAACAAAGCTGTTGGTGAAAAGAACGATGATTCGTCAAATGCGTCTTAAAAATTTGTAAATTCTTCGTCGTTCTCTACAATTAAAAAAAAAACTCAAAACGACCTTAATTTGACAGTTTAAGAGTTTTTGAGGTACGGAACTTTGACGAAAAATGTTATGGTGTTTCACATGAGTTTGGCAATTCAAAAAGCTCCTACGATTTTAGCTGAGTTTATCATATCGATATAAAGGGCGAAATCATCAAACACTGAAATTCGTACTAAAAAGGTAGTTAATTAGTGTTTGCATCTTTGACGTCGGTACCATCAGTGCGCTGAAATTAATTCGAATTCTCTCATAGGGAGCTTTTAATATCACAAACACTTTGACTAGGGAGAGTCTTCAATGGCTTTTTTTTGTTTTTTGTTTTTTTGCTTTTTTTTTGTTTTTTGTTTTTTTGCTTTTTTTTTGTATAAACATGTTCTCTACATAAACAAGTGCTTGACTATTGAGTGTTTAGTAAGGAAATGCATTACTGGAGAAGTCCCCTATGGCTCTTTCCTTCAAACGGCTATCGTAAACAGAGGAAAATCATGCAAAATGACGCTGAAAAAAAATTCTTGTCTTGCATCAATGAGCAGATTTATATTAGTTTCAGAAATTTTTCAAAACGAACAATTCTATAATGGAATTTTTAATTTTTTTTTTGCAAGCAAACGTAGGCGGTGTTAATTTCTTAGCTATGGTGAACATAATCATTCATTTATTTCTGTCATTTGTTTACTTAAAACAAGTCATTTATCTACTTTTATTCAGTTATTTTTTTTCCTCGTGTGGAATAAAGTCCATCCAAATAACTTTAATCCTGTTCAAAAATATTGATCACAGCAACAGTTTTTAAATACACTGAATAATATATATGTGAATAAATTTAAGTCTAATGTATTTTGCGATGAGTTTATTTTGGAAGTACACAAAATTTAAGAATTGCACGAAGCTTCTGTAGAAAAGTTTGTCAAGGATCGTCTCAATTAAGCTATTTGTTCTTTGGAAAGTTTTAAAGCCTCCAATTCCAAAGGTAAAAAGAGATTTAACAACGAAATGTTTTTGATATAATTCAATACCCTTCCATGCAAATGTGAGCTGAGCGTTAGGGTTGCAGTGGTTTTCAATGAAGCAATTCTTCATCATAGCCGTTCTTAGTTTTTTTCGTAACAACTGCAAATTTCCTATATGGTTCATCATAATAACACCCCTTTGTTAAATAATATTAATATCTACAAATGAAGTTTATAATACTTAGGCTCCTTACTTTAAAGATCGTGTTTGTTGAATTCAGGTTTTTAATTTTGTCATAAAGACAAGTTAATAAGTTCAGAGCATCAACTGTTGTGAATCAGCGAAATAGAAATAAAGAGCAACGGAAAATAAGACAACACGGGCTGAAGTATGAATATGCAACTCACCTTTACCAAACGTCAAGTAAGTCATCGATGAAGTCCAGACTGAAAATAATAGAAACGCTGAAAATTCCATGCTTCCTCAAGATAACGGAGCTCAGTATTGATGTTTTCAGTGCCCCACAAATTTCGTGTCGACCACCTGCATTTAATAATGAATTAAGTAATAGAAACCAACCTATTAGTATTAAAAAGGGATATTAACAAATTTAACAGCTGTCAGTCCTGCCCCTGCAAATAATATACGTGGGTGCGCATTTTAAAGTCTGCGAATGAACACATTTTCCATGTCTTCTCTTGTGCCAGTTAGAAACACTTTGGTTTTGAGGGGCTACGATTCCATCTGTGTTCATTAACAGATTAGAAAAAGGGATTTTACCACACAAATTTTCATAACATTAACTTCAATTGCTTCATAATTATATTCATTGGAGTGCGTTTAAGACAATAACATCATAAACATATTCTTTCGAACATTAGGTAAACATATTACGATAATGCGAGTTTCTGAGAACTTCAAATTTTAAAGATCGATCTATAGATTCAACGTTTCTTCGTTTGTTTATTTGTTTTTGTTTTTTTGGTTCATTCTCAGGGGATACTCCTTTCAAGTTTAATTGAAGCGTCAATAATTGACGAAAAGAAAATTCTCACAAAAATACGGTGATAAAAATAGATCTTATGTACCGAAAGTCCCGCTTGCAAAATCCTGTGGATAATGGTAATCGGCGTGTAGGAGCAGAAAGGTTGGCGTAGCCTTATCCGCCAAAAAAGACGCTAGCCCTGCACTCGCGCAGTTATCTTTCATTTTCCAATAACACGAATTATTAATTAAGACTGTATCTTGAAATATATCTGAAATTATAAAATAAGCCACGTGGAATTTCCTATCGATTCGAGTTTCACAATTTGTGACGAGCTTGGAACCGCCAGCACTGACTTTTTATAATTTGGCCCTTTTCTCTATTTACGGTAATGATGGAACTACAACTTCGACAAGGGGTGTCGTTATAAACATACACAAATATCGCTGAGAAAAGGTTCAAGACGTAAACCCATTGCAGGACACTAAAATTAAGGATAATGATCTTGTTTATTTCAAATAGCTGAAGCTGTTTTTTCGCCAAAAGTTTGTTATACCCACATTCGGAAGTTCGGTATTTTTCATTTTCGTTTATTTCAGCCACACAGAAAAAGAGAAGGGTGGAAATTCGATTTATATCATGGAATGAAAGTCAAACTGAAGTTATCCATGCATCAAATATATCATTTCTTACCTTTAAAGATCCAACGTTCCTTGATGCCCAACTTTAGTGCTATTAAGCAAAACGTGTTTTCTTTTATTACTGTCCGGTAGCTATGGTTACGATAGAAACTCTTGGTTTCAAGCCAAGATGATTATTAATATTAGAAATGAACTGCTTTCTTCCTGTTTAGGCTCTTTGCACCAGAAGCTAAACTGGTAAAATAATGCTAGGTGAAAAATTTAACCTAATGCAACGGATTGACTGGAGTCATGCGTCTTGGACTATAAATTGTTATTATTAATTCCTTGAAAGTGTCGTCTGTGGTAAGGTGCCAAAGGCGTTATAATTATATGATGACTGACCCCCGTAAAGTCCTATTGTACTCCTTCTGCATTACATTAGCGAGTTCAGTCGAAGAAGGTAATTAAGTCTCCTGTACGGTCCAAGTTTCTAAGGAAAATGAGGGCGATATACTAGGGTATCCTTCAAATAAGATCATCCTTGGTCAAAGTGTATGAGGTACTAAGCACCTGAATGATCGATTGCACGGATTTACATATATATGACAAAGTCAAGCACCAGTTTCAATAAACAGTTGCTTGACTATTGAGGGTTTATTAAAGAAATGTATTAGTGAAGAGGTTCCCCGTGGCTTTTTTCTTCGAACGGTTATCGTGAACAGAGGAAATTCATACGAATTGAAGCCGAAAAAATCGTTCTTGTCTTGCGTCAATGGGCAGATTTATTTCAGTTTTCGAAGTTTCGAAACGTACAAACCCAAAATAACGTTTTAAAATTTTTACTTTTGTTAGCCAACGTAGGTTGTTAGAATTGCTTAGCTATGGTGAATATAATCATCTCTATATTTCCGTTACTTATTTTCTTAAAACAACTCATTTATCTGTCATCGTTTTTAGTCATTCATTTTTTGTTTCTTATTTCGAAAAAAACGTCCGCCTACATCATTTTTCAGAAGTTGAAAATATTGATTACAGCCACATCGTTTTAAAAACACTGAATAATATAAACTTGAATGATTTCAGTATAGGGGATCCTTGCTGTGAGATTAATTTTGGAAAACAAAAAGTTTGAAAATTGCACGAAGCTTCTGTGTAAAAGTTTTTTAAGGATCATCTTAATCAAGCTATTTATTATTTGGCAAGTTTAAAAGCCTACACTTCAAAAATTAACTCTTGGAAGACTTTTTTCAATTCCACAAAATGGCTAAAAGCTTATGAGACCGGCTACCCCTTTTTTTATAAACAATGTCTTAAAACCAGAAAGAGTGGTTTGTTCCAAATGCCAGCATTGTTCGTCTATAAAAAATGACTTCGCTTAAGTTGGCTGAGAGCGGCCAATTTTTCTTCCATGCAAATTATTGAATTCCCTTCTGTGAACCAACAACGAAATATTTTTGACGGAATCGATTACCCGTCCATGTAAATATAAGCTGAGCGTTAGGATTGAAGTGGTTTTGAATGAAGCAATTCTTCACCGTAGCAGTTCTTTTTTTTTTTTTTCTAACAAAATACTTCTGCAAATTTCCGATTTGGTGCATTATAATAACACACCCTTGCTAAATATCATTGGTGTCTACAAAACAAGTTTACAAGACTAAGGTTCCTTCCCCTTAAAATCACGCTCGTTAGGCTCAAGTTTTTAGTCTTGTCATACGACACCTTATAAGCTCAGTGCTTCAACTATTTTCAACCATCAAAGTAGAAATAAAGTATGATGGGAAATAAGATAAGACGGGGATAGAAAACGATTCGTAGTTTCCGTTTAAGACAACAACATTAGATGAACATGACTAGATAATGCAGTCACATAAAAAGCCAAGTTCCCTCGAGTTTCTGAGAAACAACACCTTGAAATTTTCAAGATCGATCCATAGATTCAGCATTTCGTTTTTTTTTTTTTGTTTTTTTTTTTCACTCTCAGGGGAAAACCCCTAAAAAGATTGACTGAAGCGTCGATAATTGACGAAAAGAAAATTCTCATAAAATATGGTAATCGCTGTGAAGGACCAGTCAGGTTGGCGTAACCTTATCTGCCGAAAAAGACGTTAACCCTGCACTCGCACAGTTCGCTTTCATTTTCCAAAAACATGAGTTCTTAATTTAGACTTTATCTTGAAATAAATCTGAAATTATAAAATCAGTCCCGTTCTTTGATGGATTGTGAGTCTCTTGTTTTAATTTGACGACATTAATAAGGGAAACTCTTTTTTGAATTTCGAATATCGCTTCACTACATCGAACAAAATATATTCTCGTTTTGCCCTCCTAACTATTCGAAATAATACAGGAACGCAGAAACCTAAAATAATTTTAGGTCCAAATTGATAAGTCATTTTATCTTCCCTCACATTCATTAACTTCAAAATAAATAAATGACGAGTTCTAATAAGCTCTTTAGATTGAACATACAGAAAATCTCTCGTAAACGCCTGATCTTAAAATACGGAAATTCAATAAATTTGCCGAGAAAATTACGAGCTATGCCTCGATGCATTAGGATTGTATGAAGACCGTCAATGGCTCATTATAATAACACACCCTTGCTAAATACCATTTATGTCAACAAAACAAGTTTACAAGACTAAGGTTACTTCCCTGAAAAATCATGTTTGTTGAGTTCGGGATTTTAGTTTTGTCACAATGACCAGTTATAAGCTCAGAGCATCAACTGTAGTGAATCAGCAAATAAAAATAAAGAGTGATGGGAAATAACACGAGCTAAAATGAATTATTTTTAAAAAGTAATAACACCACCTGCATTCGATAATGGCTAAGTAATAGATACCGACCCTTTTGCATTGAATATGGGATGTTAACAAAATTAAAAGCAGTCAGTCCAGACCCATTGAAATGATTGAAGCAAATAAAATACGTGGGCACGCGTTTGGGATATATAGAAAGACTTTTGATTTGGCGAGCTACGATTCTATCGGTGTTTACCTTCAGATTAGACTCAGGGATAGTCAATGGAGTGCGTTTAAGGAAATAGCATTATAAACATATTCTTGAGAACATTAGATAAACAAAGTCCGTTACTGCAGTCACATAAAAAGTCAAGTTCTTTCGAGTTTCTGAGAAACAACACCTTCAAATTTACAAGATCGATCCATGGATTCAGCGTTTTTTGGTTTTTTTTTGGTTTTTTTTTTCTTTCTTTCTTTCTTTTTTAATTATCAGGGGAAAACACCTCATAAAATAGATCGAAGCGCCTCCAAGGCCTTCATTGAATACCTTCTAAAGTATAAAAAATTTTCAGGTTTCAGCTTCGTTAGATAAAACTGCTGCAGACTTAACGGGACCTGTGAGCCAACAATTAGTTCCCGACTCATTTTTCTGATTAGGAGACATGAAAACCAACTTCCATATTTTTCAAGGTTCTTCTATTTCAAAGTCATCAATTTTTGAAGGATAAGACAAAATCATTTTTTGAAAGAAAATCTTCATAAGTACAGAGAGAGAAAACATCCATAGTTTTTGACATGTTGGATATTTCAAATGAAGAAGATTTTTGTCGTCAACTCTATATTTTTTTTACTGTAATTTGAACTCAAACAACGGGCTTCGTCACAGCATTAAATCCTCCCTCATCGCTCTTTGGAATCTCCTATAGTTTCCAGTTTCACAATTTGTGACGAGCTTAGAACCGTCAGCACTGACTTTTTATAATGTAGCACTTTTCTATATTTACGGTAATGATGGAACTACAATTTTGAGAACGGGTGTAATCCTGTATAAACTTAAAGAAATATCACTGAAAAAAGGTTCTAAAAGGAATCTTGTTGTAGGAAACTAAAAATTAAGGATAATGATCCTGTTTATTTCAAATAGCTGAAGTTTTTTCTCGCCAAATGTTTTTTATACCCACATTTGGAAGCTCGGTAAATTTCATTTTCGCATGATTTCAAGTACACAGAAATAGAGGAGTCAAGAGTGGACATCCAATTTATATCATGGAATGAAAGCCAAACTCAAGTTATCCATGCATTGAGTATGATCATTTCTTACCTTCAAAGATCCAACGTTCTTTGGTGCCCAACTTTAGTGTTATTGAGCCAAATGCGTATTCTTTTATCGCTGTCTGTAGCTATGGTTACGATAGAAACTGTTGGTTTCAAGCCAAGATGATCATTTATACTAGAAATGAACTTCCCTCTTCCTGTTTAGGCTCTTTGCACAAAAAGCTAAATTGGTAAAATAATACCAGGTGAAAAATTTAACCTAATGCAACGGATTGATTTGGAGTAACGCTTCTTGGACTATGAATTGTTATTATTAATTCCTTGAAAGTGTCCCCTGTGGTCAGGTGCCAAAGGTGTTATAATTATATAATTACCGACCCCCGTAAAATCCTATTGTGCTCCCTCTGCATTATATTAGCGATTTCAGTCCAAGAAGGTAATTAGGTCTCCAGTACGGCCCAAGTTTCTAAGGAAAATGAGGGCGAGTTTTTTAGATATTAACCACCTTAATGATCAAACGCACGAAATGACATATATATGAAGTCAAGCTCCAGTTTCAATTAACATGTCCTTGACTATTAAGTGTTTATTAAAAGAATGTAAAGCTAAAGAAGTTCCCTATAGCCTTTTTTTGCGAATGGTTATCGTAAACAGAGGAAATTCATGGGAATTGAAGCCGAAAAAAAAACATTCTTGTCTTGCGTCAATGAGCAGATTTATACCAGTTTTCGAAAATTTTCTAAACGCACAAATCTAGAATGACATTTTTAAATTTTTACTTTTGCTAGTCAACGTAGGTTGTTAGAATCGCTTAGCTATGGTGAATATAATCAACTAACATAATAGCACAACCTTGCTAAATACCATTAATGTCTACAAACCAAGTTTACAAGACTACGGTTCCTTCCTTTAAAAATCATGCTTAATGAGTTCAGGATTTAAGTTTTGTCATAACGACCCGTTATAAGCTTAGTGCATTAACTGTTGTGAATCAGCAAAATAAAAATAAAGAGTGATGGGAAATAACACGGGCTGAAATAAATTAGTTTTAATGGCTTAAGTGATAGGAACCGACCTTTTTGCATTGAAAATGGGATGTTAACAAAGTAAATAACAGTCGGTTCAGTGCCATTGAAATGATTGAAGCAAATAAAATACGTGGGCACGCGTTTTAATTTCTGCTTATAAACGCATTTGTGATGTTTTCTGCATTGCTTGATGGGAAGACTTTGGATTTGGCGAGCTTCGGTTCTTTTGGTGTTAACCTACCAATTATACTCAGGGGTTTTGCTACACAAATTGCCATAAAATTCAATTGCTTCATAACTACATTCAATGGAGTGCGTTTAAGACAGTAACATCATAAACATATTCTTGAGAATATTGGGTGAACATACTCCGATAATGCAATCAAAAGTCAAGTTCCCTCGAGAACTACTCTTTCCAATTTACAGGATCGATCCATAGATTCAGCGTTTTTTTAAATTTATTGTATTTTATGTTATTTTCTGTTTCATTATCAGGGGGAAACACCTTATAAAATTGACCGAGGCGTAAATAATTGACAAAAAGCAATACTCGCAAAACATGATAAAAAAAATAGATCCGGCTTATGTACCGATATTCCCGCTCACGCAATCATACGGATAATGGTAATCGGTGTGTAGGACCAGACAGGTTGGCGTAACCTTATCCGCTGAAAAAAGACATTAGCCTTGCACTCACGCAGTTCACTTTCATTTTCCAAAAGCATGAATTCTTAATTTGGACTATATCTTGAGATAAATTAGAAATTATAAAATAAGCCACGTTCTATGATGGATTGTGAGTCTCTTGTTCTAAGTAGACGAAATTAGTAAAGGAAACTCACTTTTGAATTTCGATTATGGTGTTTATAGTTGTTAAGCTGTGCCACCCACTTGGCTACATCGAGCAAAATATTTTCTTGTTTGACCCTCCTACTTACTCTAAACAATTCAGGAACGCAACAAGTTAAAGATGGTTTTCTTGTTTGAAGTCCTCAGTAATTAGTCATTTTAACTTCCCTCACATTCATTAACGTCAAAACTAATTAATGATGAGTTCTAATAAGCTCTTTAGTTTGAATAAACAATAAATCTCCTGTAAACGGTAGATGTTAAACTACAGAAATCCCATCATTTTTTTTTTTTGAGAAACTTACGACCTATGTCTCGATACATTAGGATTGCTTAAGGTAAACGAGACCTGCAAGTCAACATTTAGTTCCCGACTCATTCTCCTATTGGGAGCCTTGCAAATTAGCTTCCATATTTTTCGAGGTTCTTCTATTTCAAATCATCACTTCTGTCATAATATGAACGGGATTCAAACGAGCTGCATATCAGTTTAAGTTGGGCACAGGACAAAAGAATTTGTGAAAGGAAATCTTTATAAGTACAGAAAAAAAAAACATAATTTTTGGGAAGTTGTATGTTTCAAATGAAGTAGATTTTTGCCATCAACTCTATTTTCCTTTACCGCAAATTGAATCCAAACAGAAGGCTTTGTCACTGTTTTAAATCCTCTGTCATCGCTTTAAGAAATTTCCCGTCGTTTCGAGTTTCACAATTTGTGACGAGCTTGGAACCGCCAGCACTGACTTTTTATAATTTGGCACTTTTCTCTATTTATGTTAATGATGGAACGACAATTTCGAGAAGTAGTGTCATTATGAACATAAAACAAATATCGCTGAGAAAGGTTCAAGAAGTAAATTATATAATGACTGACCCCCTTAAAATCCTATTGTGCTCCTTCTGCATTACATCAGCGAGTTCAGTCGAAGAAGGTAATTAAGCCTCCTTTACGGTCCAAGTTTCTAAGAAAAATGAGGGCGATATACTAGGGTATCCTTCAAAGAAGATCATCCTTGGTCAAAGTGCATGAGATATTAAGCACCTGAATGATCGAATGCGTCAATGGGCAGATTTATTTCAGTTTTCGAAGTTTCGAAACGTTCAAACCCAGAATAACATTTTAAAATTTTTACTTTTGCTAGCCAACGTAGGTTGTTAGAATTGCTTAGCTATGGTGAATATAATCATCTCTATTTTTCCGTTACTTGTTTTCTTAAAACAACTCATTTATCTGTCATCGTTTTTAGTCATTCATTTTTTGTTTCTTATTTCGAAAAAACGTCCGCCTACATCATTTTTCAGAAGTTGAAAAATATTGATTACAGCTACATCGTTTTAAAACACTGAGTAGTATAAACGTGAATAATTTCAGTCTTGGGGATCCTTGCTGCGAGATTAATTTTGGAAAACAAAAAGTTTGAAAATTGCACGAAGCTTCTGTGCCAAAGTTTTTTAAGGATCATCTCAATCAAGCTATTTATTATTTGGCAAGTTTAAAAGCCTACACTTCAAAAGTTAGCTCTTGGAAGACTTTTTTCAATTCCACAAAATGGATAAAAGCTTATGAGATCGGCTACCCTTTTTTTATAAACAATGTCTTAAAACCAGAGAGAATGGTTTGTTCCAAATGCCAGCATCATTCGTCTATAAAAAAGACTTCGCTTAAGTTGGCTACGAGCGGCCAATTTTTCTTCCATGCAAATTAGCGAATTCCCGTCTGCGAAACAACAACGAAATATTTTTGATAGAATTGATTACCCGTCCATGTAAGAATGAGCTGAGCCTTTGAAGTGGTTTGAGGATTGAAGTGGTTTTGAATGAAGCAATTCTTCACCGTAGCAGTTCTTTTTTTTTTGTAACAAAATACTTCTGCAAATTTCCGATTTGGCGCATTATAATAACACACCCTTGCTAAATACCATTGGTGTCTACAAAACAAGTTTACAAGACTAAGGTTCCTTCCCCTTAAAATCACGCTTGTTAGGCTCAAGTTTTTTAGCCTTGTCATACGACACTTTATAAGCTCAGTGCTTCGACTGTCGTCAACCATCGAAATAGAAATAAAGTATGATGGGAAATAAGATAAGACAGGGATAGAAAACGATTCGTAGTTTCCGTTTAAGAAAACAACATTATAAACATATACTTAAGAAAATTAAGTGAACATGCCTAGATAATGCAGTCACATAAAGAGCCAAGTTCCCTCGGGTTTCTGAGAAACAACACCTTAAAATGTGGGATATTGATCAAATGAAGCCTTTAAGTGCTACTGTGGTTCTTTCTTTCTTTATTCACTCCGAGCTTTTGCCGTTCATGGATTCAGTGCTTTTGTTTTTGTTTTTTGTTTTTTTTATCCTTTTTTTCCTTTTTATTATGAGGGGAAAACACCTTATAAAATTGATCGAAGCGTCAAAAATTGACAAAAAAGCAATAATCACAAAACATGGCAATAAAAATATAAAAATCTTATGTACCGACATTCCCGCTCACGAAATCATAAGGATAATGGTAATCAGTGAGTAGGACCAGACAGGCTGGCGTAACCTTATCCGCCGAAAAATTTGATTAGCATTGCATTTGCACAGTTTACTTTTATTTTCCAAAAACATGAAGTCTCAATTTAGATTATATTTGAAAATAGATCAAAAATTATAAAACAAGCCACGTTCTTTAATGGATTGTGATACCACCCACCTACATCGAGCAAAATATTTTCGTGTTTGAACCTTCTACTTACTCTAAGCAATACAGAAACGCAACAAGTTAAAGATGGTTTTCCAATTTGAAGTCCTCATTGATTAGTCATTTTATCTTCCATCACATTTATTGACGTCAAGATTCTAATAAGCTCTTTAGTATGAAGAAACAGAAAATCTCCCCTAAAACTACTGAAATTCCATAGATTTGCCGAGCAACTTGCAACCAATGTCTCGATAAATTAAGATTGCATAAAGAGTGCTAAGGCAGAACCCCTCAGATATCTTATAATGATTGAGCACAATACAGTTGTTATACTTAATCCAGAGCCTTGTTGAGACAATGCTCAGAGTGTTGTTTTAAGCGCCACCTCCACCTCAAGGATAATAGCAAATTGATATTTGGTAAAGGTGTGCCGTAATTTATGATTTGATTCAGCCAAACCATTCAGTATCGGATCTGGCCTCCAAGGCCTTCATTGGAATACCTTCTAAATTATAAAATATTTCAGGTTTTCCTTCGTTAGATAAAACTGCTAAAGATTTAACGGGACCCGTGAGCCAACAATTAGTTCCCGACTCATTTTTCCCATTAGGAGCCATACAAACCAACTACCATATTTTTCAAGGTTCTTCTATTTCAAAACTATTGATTTTGGGGGATAAGACAAAACCATTTTTGAAAGGAAATCTTCATTAGTACAGAGAGAAAAAATGGCTATAATTTTTGACAAGTTGGATATTTCAAATGAAGAACATTTTTGCCATTAACTCTATATTTTTTTACTGTAATTTGCACCCAAACAGCGGGCTTCGTTACATCATTAAATCCTCTCTCATCGCTCTTTGGAATTTCCTGTGGTTTCCAGTTTCACAATTTGTGACGAGCTTGGAACAGCCAGCTCTGACTTTTTCATAATTTGGCACTTTTCTCTATTTACGGTAATGATGGAACTACAATTTCGAGAAGGGGTGTAATTATAAACTTAAAGAAATATCACTGAGAAAAGGTTCAAAAAGGAATCCCGTTGTAGGAAACTAAACATTTCCGCTTGATTTTAACTACACACTAGGGTGGATATCCAATTTATATCATGAAATGAAAGTCAAACTTAAGTTATCCATGCATTAAATATGATCATTTCTTACCTTTAAAGATCCAACGTTCTTTGGTGCCCAACTTTAGCGTTATTGAGCCAAACGTATTTTCATTTATTACTGTCTGGTAGCTATGGTTACAATAGAAGCTGTTGGTTTCAAGCCAAGATGATCATTAATATTAGAAATGAACTTCCCACTTCCTGTTTGGGTTCTTTGCACCAAAATGATCTTTGCCCTGAATGATCGAATGCACGAAATGGCATAAACATGACAAAATCAAGGACCAGTTTCAATAAACAGTTGCTACGCTATTGAGTATTTATTAAAGGAATGTATCGCTGAAGAGGTTCCTTGTGTCTCTCTTCTTCGGATGGTCATCATGAGCAGGGGAAATTCATGCGAATTGAATCTTTGGTGCCCAACGTTAGTGTTATTGAACCAAACGTGTTTTCTTTTATTACTGTCTGGTAGCTATGGTTACGATAGAAGCTGTTGGTTTCAAGCCAAGATGATCATTAATATTAGAAATGAACTTCCCTCTTCCTGTTTGGGTTATGCACCAAAATGATCTTTGCCAATGAATGATCGAATGCACGAAATGGCATATACATGACAAAATCAAGGACCAGCTTCAATAAACAGTTGCTAGACTATTGAGTATTTATTAAAGAAATGTATCACTGAAGAGGTTCCTTGTGTCTCTCTTCTTCGGACGGTCATCATGAGCAGGGGAAATTCATGCGAATTGAATCCGAAAAAAGATAAACATATTTGCCTTGCGTTAATGAGCAGATTTATATTAGTTTAGAAACTTTTCTAACAGTATAAATCTAGAATGAAAATTTTAAATTCTTACTTGTGCTAACCAATGTAGGTTGTTAGAGTTGCTTAGCTATGGTGAATATAATCAAGTCTTTATTTCCGACATTTTTTTTCTAAAAAGAACTCGTTTATTTTGCCATCGTTTTTAGTTATTCATTTACTTCTTCTCATTTCGGAAAACGTCCACCTACATAATTTTTCTAATTTTTCTAATCTTTCTAATTTTTCTAATTTTTGAATAATAGTGATCACAGCAACAGCGTTTTAAAACACTGAATAATATATACTTGAATAAATTTCAGTCTAGGGTATCTTTGCTGTGAGATTAATTTTGGAAGAACAAAAAACTTTTTAAGGATCATGTGAATTAAGCTATTTGTCATTTGGCAAGTTTAAAAGCCTCTACTTCAAAAATTAGCACTTGGAAGATATTTTTCAATTCCACAAAAAGGCTAAAAGCTTATGAGACCGGCTACCCTATTTTTATAAACAATTTCTTGAAACCAGAAAGAGTGGTTTATTCCAAATGCCAGCACTGTTCGTCTATAAAAATGACTTCGCTTAAGTTAGTTAAGAGCGGCCGATTTTTCTTCCATACAAATTATCGAATTCTCGACTGCGAAACAACAACGAAATATTTTTGATATAATTTATTACCCGTCCATTTAAATATGAGCTAAGCGTTAGGATTGAAGTCGTTTTATTATTTTGTAACAACACACTTTTAAGATTTCCACCATGGCCCATCATAATAACACACCTTTCAATACCATTCAATGTCTACAAAACAAGTTTACAAGCTTGAGGTTCCTTCCCTTTAAAGATCTTTTTTGTTGAGTTCAGGTTTTTAGTTTTGTCATAGCGACACGTTGTAAGCTCAGTGAATCAACTGCTGTGAATCACCAAATTAGAAATCAAAAAATGATAGGAAATAAGATTACACGGGCTAAAGAATGAACATAGGGATAGCAAACGATTTGCATTTTGCAATTCAATTACCTTAACCAAACGTCAAGTAAGTCATCGATGAAGTCCAGACTGCGAATATAAGAAACACTGAAAATTCCATGCTTCCTCAAGACAACGGAGCTCTATATTGATTCTCTCAGTATGCCACAGGTTTCGAGTGGACCACCTGCATTCAATCATGGATTAAGTAATAGAAACCGACATTTTTGTATTGAAAATGGGATGTTAACAAAGTTAACAGCAGTTGGTCCAGACCCAATGAAATTATTGAAGCAAATAAAATACGTGGGCACGCATTTTAATGTCTGGGAATAAACACGTTTTGAATGAATTTCTTTTATCGTGTTTGTAATTGTTAAGCAGTACCACCCAATTCACTACATCGAGCAAAATATTTTCTCGTTTGGCCCTCTTACGTACTCTAAAAAATACAGGTGCAATAATTGAAAGATGGTTTTCCTTTTTGAATTCCTCAGTAACTTTCTCTTCCTTTGCATTCACTGACGTCAACATTAATTAATGATGAGTTCCAATAAGCTCTTTAGTTTGAACAAACAGAAAATCTCCCGTAAAAGGGGAATCTTGTAACTTTTGAAATACCATAAATTTGCCGAGCAACTTACGACCCGATAAACTAGGATTGCTGAAAGTGTCGAGGCAGAACCCATCAGATACCTTATAATGATTGAGCACGATCCAGTGTAGACAGCTGCTATCCTTTATCCAAGGTCTAAGTGAGACGACGCTCTGAATGTTGTTTAAAGCGTAACTTCGATCTCAAGGATAATAGCGCATTGGATAATTGATATTTGAAAAAGATGTGCCGTAATTTACGATTGGATTCAGCCAAACCATCCAGTATTAGATTCGACTTTCAAGGCCTTCATTGGAATATTTTAAATTATAAAATATTTTCAGGTCTTCCTCTGTTAGATAAAAATTGGTGCAAACTTAAGGTTAACGAGATCTGTGAGCCAAAATCGATTCTCCCTCCCTTTTTTCTGATTGGGAGCCATCCAAATCAACTTCCATACATTTTCCATAATTTGAACGGAATTCAAACGAGCCGCATATCAGTCTAAGTTGAGGATAGGGATAAGACAAAACAATTTGTGAACGTAAATCTTTATAATTACAAAACAAAAACAACCATAGTTTTCGGCAAGTTGGATATTTCAAATGCAGAAGTTTGTTTTCGCCACCGTTATTTTTCTTTATTATAAATTGAACCCAAACAGCAGGCTTCGTCATTGTATTAAATCCTCTATCGTTGCTTTATGGAATATCCTGTCGTTTCCATTTTTACAAGTTTTGAGGAGCTTGGAACCGCTAGCACTGACATTTTATAATTTAGTACTTTTCTCTATTTACGGTGATGATGGAGATACGAGGGATGTCATTATAAACATAACGAAATATCGCTGAGAAAAGGTTTAAGAAGTATACCCGTTGTAGGAAACAAGAAATCAAGGATAATGATCTTGTTTATTTCAAGTGGCTGACGCTGTTTTCCAGCCAAATGTTGGTGATATCCACATTTGAAATCTCGGTATATTTCATTTTCGTTTTATTTCAACCAAACAGAAATAGAGGAGTTAAGGGAAGATATCAAATCTTCTCATGAGATGAAATTCAAACTCGAGTTCTCTGCATTAAGTACGATCATTTCTTACCTTCGAAGATCCAAACAAAATATTGATGAATTTCTCTCTTGTAAAAAATTACAAAAAAAATTTAAACCTTTACCATGAGCATGTTATGCAATAATAACAGAATATGTTGGGTTATTTTTCATTTTATCAAATTGCTCCATTTAAAGCACCTTTCTTCTTTTCTACAAAATTTTAGTATGCGTTGTTTTCGCTGTGGCAAACAATACACCGTACAGAGACCCATTACCCGGAGCCTCGATAACATTTTTACCCTTGAGTCAACTCCGTCTCGTATCTCTTTCGCATCGTTCTTTTTTTTTTTTTTTTTTACTATCATGTTCAGCTCTAGCAAATTGCAATATTCCAGGCTTTATTTATTTCAGGCTTTATTTTCCTTTTATCTATGAGGGAACAGAAATTTGTCTCAACTTTAAATTCTGTGAAAAAAAGTGGCAATACAGACCTTAGGGCGGGGGCCAAACTGACCACATAAACCTTACCGCTGTGAACCATGGCATTCTCCGAGTGCGAGAGAGAGTACCCAAATTAGCACATTTACCATGGCGCAACAGCGAGCGTAGGCTCGTTTCGGAGTATTTAGTAAAAGGAATTGTTACTTTTGATTTCGTTTTAGGCCATAAAAGCTTAGAAATTTCTCTCAAGTTTTCGCAGCCGAGATTCTTGACTACAAAACAAAAATGACTGTGGATATATAGAAATCTTATATGTGAACTGCGGATTAAGAAGTAAATATGAAAGCAATCTTCGAAGCACTGAACACTTCTTAAGTAGTAGCGAAAATAAGGTCGGAAAAATTTCAGGCCTTGCGGGGTTTGAACCTATGAGCTGTGCAATACCGAGCTTATATGATTTTCATATATCCACTGTCATTTATTCGTAACTTCACGGTTTGTAATAGTGTAGTCCTAAAAAGGGACTGTTGTCGGTAGTGGTGACTGACGTTTCGACTACCTGAGCGGAAGTCGTCATCAGAGTCAAGTGAATAGTTCTAAGTCTGGTTTGTATAAAACTGATTGGTCAGTTTTGCCGTGATGTTATTGGCTGTAAGACTTAAGTGGCGTAAGTCGAACGTGATTGGTCGGTCTTGATCCTCTAGTAAAATTAGGTCGTTCTGTTCTGTTCGTTTGTAATGTTAATGTCGTGAACGAGTCGTTTATATGGTGCCGTTAGTGGTTGACACATATTGACTATCTACCGACCCTCTACCGCTACCGATAGAGGACATTATGGACTTACTAAACCTTTGCCTTACGTCAAGTTACTTTCGGTACAACGGTAAACACTACAAACAGCACGGCACAGCTATGGGGTCTCCAGTTTTTGTTGTCGTAGTAGAAATTGTGATGCAGAACATCTAGGAAAGCACCCTCGTGGTGTTCTTGGCGACCACAAAATCCCAGTTGTTCCGTCAAATTTTTGAAGTTGACATTGGTTAAGACCTTTCCATTATGTTCTGGGAATAAGATGCGATTTAAAGAAAAAAATGGTGCGATTCATGAATAAATTGCATCAATTAGAGCGAATCAGATTACATAGACCACCAGTGATTTCAAAATGGGTGTAATAAAATCATGATATCATAACAGAATAACTGAGATCCTACAAGCATCCCAATAAATCATTTCCTATCGTTTTATGCACCAGTAAACCCATAGAAAATTTGAACATACTGGGTTTTATGTTAAGTTTACTTTATAGAAGCAATAGACGGTACTCTCATAGGGATAGCCTACGTTCTAACCGAAAAGTCTTTAAATCACTCGTGATTTACACGTGTTCTCCCAACATCATGCTTGGGTTTTTACGCTGGTAAACTGATAGAAAGTGTGGTCTACTGCTTATACAAACAGCTAAGTGCAGGAAACAATTTTCGTTTCATAATTAGTTTACCTCACAATTCCGTAAAGTGGATCAAACTTTGACAAATATATATTGGTATGACAGCTTAACGGAATTTTTTCAAAGTATACGTTTTTGCTACAAGAAAAAAATGATACGACTTATCTGGTTGAAAAATTTACGTAACTCCTATAATTCGAACAAGAATTAATGCGAAGAAATCAAATTATCCTGCAAAAATTTATTTTTTTGTTATGATTTTTCAAAAACGAAGAAGGTATCCATATGTTTTATTTATCCCCCAAGAGTATTTCAGTTTTAAAAATATAAAATTAATGCTAAGAAATGAAATTATCCTTCCAAAACTGATTTTTATTGTTATGATATTTCATAAACCAAGAAGTTATCCATTTTTTTAGTTATCCCCGAGAGTTTTTTAACTTTAATACTCTGTCCATTTTGGCACGAACACACATGCAGCGTGTCGTACCAGAAGGATCCAGCACTCTTCGATTCGTTTAAGATACCGCACCAAGTTGTTGTTGTGGTCAGTGATACGGTTTGGGCTCTCGAACTTGCAAGTTTATCCAAAAATAAATTTCTTTTTACGGCCCTCACGGGTCAGCACAATAAAATTAACTTACGCCCCAGCAGGAAAGGTAGACAATCATCCATTGTGCTGCGATCATTGTTTGCGACATGAACGTCAGGCGGCTTTGTAACAGTTGTTGCACGCAATGGGTTAAAAACAATCCAGTGGTTGGATTAAGAATGGTTCTACTGTTTTCAAGATTTTTCATGGAAGAACCCAAATATTTATGTTTCAATGGAGCAAAAAATCTGCCTCAAAAACATCTCTTGGTGAGTTAAATGCGACGGAAACTCAACTAACATAATTGTTCGAAGCGTTTTCTTCGGTTAGCTTTGAGACCAATTGTTTTTAGCGCATAAAGCTGTTTTTACATTTCGTCGTTCTGGAAAAATGGATTGAAATGTAGGGTGCTATAAAATTGAGGCGAAGGTTTGTTAACAATAAGTAATGCTTCTCTAAGTTCTGGAAACAGGAAGTTTACGAATGATCCGGTAAGTGGATTTTTTCACAGTTTACAGTATACCTGAAAATTGATTTACTTAATACGTCAATAAGAGAACTTTAAATTTTTTTTTTTTTTTAAGGAGCAGTCTCTAGTACACAAGGGGCGTGCTCATCACACATAAACAACTTGGTATCTTGCGGTTTCCCAGGCAGCGTCCACATCTAATTATCAGTCTGCGATCACGCTTTCTACTCTTGATGACTAACCACAATTTTTGTGGCTACTGCCTCCTATAGGAGGCAAGGCCACAACGTTATTTTTCTTTGAGACCAGATTATCATCAGAGGCTTCCCAGTCCCATCTAATTACCAGTCTGTAATCACGCTTTCCAGTCGTGATTTCTAATCACAATCTGTGTGAGTAGTGCCTCCTATAGGAGGCGAAGTCACATATGTTATTCCTTTGTGATCACGCTATCATCACAGGCATAATCACGGCGTGAAATGTTCTTCCCGTAGAACTAAATCTTTTCGGTCGCTAATTTTCCAAATTCATCAATTAAATGCACCTAATCAACATCTGGAACTGTGCACAACTCCCATATCTTAACCAAAAATTAAAAATACTCCCTTGCTGGTGGAAAGGTAAGACACGAAAAAAAGGTCCAAAGAGTTATCCAGGCCTACTAGTGAACGTCACGTTTCGTAGTGAAGAATAAACTCGGAATCAAGTATGAGCAAAGCATTTATTTCATTTAATGTGTATAATTCTTAATTTAATTTTTTCTTTGGTGACAGGGACACTTAGAACAAAAAGCAGTCTCACTTTTTCAACAGCTTGAAAGGAACAGGATGGTTATGGAAGATTGCAGTTAATAAAAGTAATTATTCTGAGCTCCTGAAAAGAGAAATGGGCCATTTCATTCTAACCCTTAACTAATATCAGCAACTGATATAAGTACCATTAAGTCATTAATTGCAATTGAACACTAGCATTGCTTGTGTTATGAGCACTGCCTTGTAAAGAAATCAAGAAGTACGTAAAGTTATATTAAGCAGTCCTTACTGCGAAAGCTTATACATGTTCGCACTTCATGTAATTCAAGCTGGTGAATAGTTTTCAGTTGAGTATCAAAAGTCCTAACTTATTCCCGTTCCTCTATTATCTCTAGTTTTTCCCGCAATCAGACCTTTATTAAATCATATACGTTGTATTCAATCTAGTGTTCACTTTACGACACTCAGTTGAAAATGCTTCAGGTAAGATAAATGTATTTATAAAGAGTTGTACAATTTCTCTAAAACTTAATGATTGATTTCACTATTCTCCTATATTTACACAGTTTAACAGCTGACCTACAAAATGATTCAACCTATTTTAGTGTCCTTTGAGTAGATTATCTTCGATTTACGTTAAATCTTATTTAGGTTTATTAAGAAGTAGCAAGAGTTGATCTCATTTGCTATGCATTTAACTTTCTTCTCGGACACGGAAGATAAATAATTGACTACTGAGGGAGTCGTGTATAACTTCATTCCTATCCCTTAACTCTTACCCTATCCTTAACCCAAAATACTGAACACTGGCATTTGGGATTTCTTTTCCACGCCATGATTAATGGTTTTATAGGGTTGGAACAAGGGTAATATATTTCTTTTAAAACCCCTCAACTTAGAAAGATTTTCATTTTAGTGTGAAACTGCAATAAAAAAAGTTAAACATTAACACCATACCTTATTTAGTCCTTACATAATCGTGTTGCTTTGTTTTTAAAGCATCTATCAGACTGAACATATCATTAGCACAAACAAAAGCGACATCTAAATTTCAAAATAAACTGAAGCTAAAATTATCATACCGTGCAAGATATTGCGTCCTATACTGCAGCCTCTAACGTTTTGAGACACGAGCTTCGTCATATTTTGTTAATTAGTTTGTTTGTTATTACTTCTTTAAGCAGTGACTGATTATTCGTGATTATTATTACGAAAGAGATGCTTTGTATAATGTGAAATTCGAAGCATTTTTGATTGCAAGTTAACAGGACATCATCGGCGTATAACCTCTATGGAAGAAATTCTATGGAAGACTTCGAAAAATCCCTGAAGTACGTGTACCTGAGGATCATTTTATGAGTTCCCTTATTTCTTGAATTTTTTGCTTCACATTCAATCTGTACCACAGTAGCGTGAGTAACAAGCAGGTGGGTAAAGTTTGTAGATGAAGTAGGATCCACAATTTTTGACTGAAATTCGGATTTCATATTTGCAACCGTCAGAACGATCACTAAAGCAGACCTTCCTTTTAACTTTACCATCTTCCACTGTAGTATGAGCATCATCCAACCAACCTGACCAGTCTGCACCACATCTGTATGCTGGCACACGCATTTTTGGTATTTTTGTTCCGGCAGCTCCCACCAAACAATACTATCCCCGAGGGAGTTGGCGGTCACACAACTCTGAACCGTAAGGTTTTACGTAACTTATCTTTCTATGAGCATCACTCAGGTTGTTATAATGATTGCAGTGATCGGCTGCAAAAGGAAGTAATAATTGCAACAGGAGTTTAGCCATTAGGATCAATGATTTAAGATCTTTTCTAATGTCTTATAATTCTGGTAGCTGGCCAATCGGTAGTGAAACCTGTCATGCACATAAACAATGTCTATGCATCTATAGTAAGAGATCAAGTAGCCTATGCGTAGGATACCATCACTCGACGAGGCTAAAACAGTCATAATGGAAATCTAGATTACTTCAGCAGGATCTGAATTTGGGTTGGACGACAATGGCCACCTGACAAGCAACAGGTTATTTCCAATACTGCTTTGACCAGTTGAAAGGTTTGTAGGAAACCAAACGAGCCTTTGCATTCAAAACCATTCCCAACGTATGTACGTGGGATTACAAGAGCAGTTTTATGAGCCCTGAGTGTTAAGACAAGAGGCATTTGGACGGCATTCGTTCATTCTAATATCATGACCTCCCTGGCATTCGTCAATATCTGGAAGAGAACAAGCATACTTTACCTTACAACCAAGATAGACCGAATCATCGTCTCTACAAGAATGAAGAACTAAATATCACAAAATTCAACACTCCAATGTTTCTTATGTGAAGGGCAAAATTTCAATCATCAAAAATCGGACATTATTATCATCGCAACCTCCATCCAAATTTAACACAGACAGAAAGGAAAAAAAGCAGAACGCATCAAAAGTATTCATTAAAAATTTATGAAAATGACCTGAGAGATCCGTAACATGATTGAAGACATCATTACATAGATTATCAGTTATGTTATTTTGTTGCTTTACCAGAATTGAAATTTGGGTGCGGTCATATTAAGCGTGAAGTGAAAAAAGACCTTTTTCCACAAAGTTCTCCCTCGAATGTAGGGGGGCACAAGCATCGATATCCCTTGAGCGTAAATCCAGACTGGCAACTTGCGTTATTTTGGCATTTTAAATCTTGTCACACGCGTTCTGAAGGAGGAAAAAATACTAAAATGATATATCCGAGGAAGGTCGAGGGTTTGAGTGAAGGAAGAAACTAAGCACAGTATGATCAAATGCACGATAATTTGCATAAACATTAATAATTATTTTCAAATTATTTAAAGGCGACGATTTCGAAAAACCGATCTGTAACTCACCTTTGAGCCACGATAATAAAAATTGGCATCAGTTGTCGAGTCATTGTCATATTTCAGATGCGTGGCGTTATTTAGTTCACAGATGTGAACTGGTTCATTATTCTCTGGATCTTTTTTGAAGTTAAAACTCACGCAGTTGTCGTTCAGGTAGCACATTAACTCACAGTCATCCAAGTTCTTGACGCGTTTCTCTTCGATAGTATGATTCAGCAAAGAAGTAGTAGTCTGGGAACAGCATTTTGCGAGCTTGCTAGGAAAAATTCATAACAGTAATGATGATAACAATAACGATAATAATATGTTTTCTCCACTTATAAATAGTAAGGTCAAACTTTTAAAAACTTTGGAGAATCCCTCGGTGAAAAAAAGCCTAGCCCCAAAATGAACCAAAACTTTGATGAGAAAGACTGACGTATGGCAACGTGCCGAATGGCTGCTCTCTCCAAAAATATAACACAGAACTAACTGAATTTGCGAATTTTTAGTACTTCTGAGATCAGGAGCCTTCACTGCATATTTTGTATTTTCCAACTCGGCTTGCCCCTCATCGTTTCAGATGAGCAAATGGAAAAGGGGAACACCAAGAGATTACAAATAATCTCTCTTCTCCATTAGAGCTTTGATCAAAAGTACAACAAAATCCTCGAACGCTTTTGGTTATCACCAGCCCGATTTTAGCACTAATGGGTCGGTGTACGCGTCATGCTTGTAGTTGGACGGTGTCATAGGAAAGAAACCATTGTTTTCTTTAGGAAAACGCATAACCGATGTTTAGTGTCTTTCTCAAATTTTGCCATAATCAATGATTGTCGTCAATCACTCGTATGTTTACAGACCGAATTGGACTCCACTCGGTCCTAGTACCAATATAAATCGGGTTGGTGATAACCAATCACGTTCAAGAATTGTGTTATAGTTTTGATTATCTTGAAAATACAGGTGCTTGATGAAGAAATGCATAATTGAACAGGTTCCCTGTTGCTCTTTTTATTGAACAGTTATCACACTCATGCTAATTTGCATTGAGACCAACCATTCTTATCGGAAATCATGTAGTATATTAATCGAAATGTATCAATTCAGGGTCAAACCTTTCTTTCAACTTGCATTTTCTCCGGTAACGGAAGGCATTTAATAACTGTCTCATAACTGATTTAATAATCTTTCCTCTTTTCTATGATTTTTTTATTCAGGTTATATATTCATCCCCTATTCACATTTTATGGCTCCCCTCATGTAAAAGTCAACATGATTTACATGTTGAAAAAAAGCATTACTTGAATCAATTTTTGTAAGCCTTGGAGAATTTTGGTGAAACCATCAAATAATTGAAAGCAGAAATGAACTATAAGCTAGGTCACTGATGTCGAGATTAGCGTTAAAAAAAATTCCATGATGCGTCAGACAGTGCACTTTAGAATTTGTGTTTTCAATGCAACACTAATTTAAGTCGACGACCATTATTCAGTAATGGATTAATCAATACAAACCGATGCGTTTATATTAAAGACTGGGGTCTAGCAGCGGTAAGTGTAGACTCAGTAATCATCAAAATAAATAGAGTAGATTTTATATAATATCCCTGTGAGCATAAAAGGTGGCGTGCAAGAAAAAAAAAAAAAAAGCTGTCATTTCGACGACCATGTTTTTTCTTTCCGCCTTTAGGATCGATCCACTTTCGGTGATTTTTTTTTGGGAGCCAGCATGTAAAATACGGGAGTCAGGATCGGAGTCAGCGCGCTAGACCACGGCTTATTGTCGTTTGCAACTTCACTGAGATTGATTATAATTATTTGCTGTGGAAGCATGATGGAAAATTAAACTTCCCTTTGACACCAATCACGCTAAGTTGGCAACCATGGGACACACGCTCTATGTTGTCGTAATAGTGAATTAAAGTTTGCAAAAGATGCAGCGTCATCTATTGTTTGAATTTAACGTACTCGTTGACTTAGTGCCGTATACACGCAAATAGATTATTAACGAAAGAAAATGTGGTAAAATGCAATATGTCTTATTTCTATCATTTATTCATTCACTCATTAAACTATTTGTTATCGCAATAACAATTTTAGAGATGAAAAGTTATCAGATTTTCTGAATTCCTGAACATTCTTAACTTACGTGAATAGCAACCGAAAATCCCAACGTTAACTGTCGTAATGAAATGAATTATGGTCTTTCCAATCATATTGAACTAAGATCCCTTTCTCTCTGGGCCGAGTCTAACCAATAACGACCGTAACTGATCAATTGGTTTCTTCTTTTTTCGAGTTTTCTTCTCTAAGAGGCATAGGTATATTAAGATGAATTATTTGTAAAATTTTGTTGCATGTCTCCAAGTATGGTAGGATTATCAAAAAATTTATCACCTGCCCCTCCTCGAAGGGTTCTTTTCTAGGCCCTAATGGTTTTTTAAGTAATGGAGCAGCAACAGATTTATTTATTTATTTATTTACAGCTCTTCTGTTCAAATGGATGCTACTGCAGTAGAAAGAAAGCATCGAATAATGTTCGATCAGCTTTGTTAGGAAATCTGACACTGAAACATTGCGGGTTGTTTTTTTGATGACTCTAAAATCTTTCTTATGACTCTTTTTAAGTCATAACACCGTTGCCTACTCGTCTTTGATTGTAATTTTGTTTTAAAAGGAAATATCATGCTCAGATATAGGGATAAATATAAGAAGTAACAGCGGAAGGTACTGTCATAAGTTATATAAAATTTTAGAATTGGACCGCATTGAAAACTTTATTAACCTACTTTTCGATAACGCATACAGCGATAATGACACGTCTATTTTCCGAAATAAGTTCTTTTCTTCTGTGCCACAGTAGCGCAACGGACACTTAGACGTCTGATAAAGTTTGTAGATATGGTAGGATGAGCAGTTCTTCACAGAAATTTGGGTAGTGCGATAGCAACCTTTAGAGTGATCACTAAAGCAGACCTTCCCATAAACTTCACCATCTTTCACAGTAGGATGAGCACCATCTAACCAGCCTGGGAATTTTGTACCACATTTGAATACTGACACACGCGTTGTTGGCATTTTTGTTCCTGCAGCTCCCACAAAACGATATTATCCCACAGGGAGTTGGCTATCACAAAACGTTGATCCATGTAACGGTGTTTTGTGAATTCTATTTCGATTGGCATCACTCAGGTTTTTGTAATGATAACAAGGATCGGCTACACAGTGAAATGATAATTACAAAAGGATTTAAGTTATTAGAAATTATTGATTGCATTAAGTAAGAGGTCAAGTAATACTTGTGTGGGATGATATCATACTGTTAAACGATAAAAATGGGAATATATCTAATCTAAACATATTGTAAGGGTTTCCAATATTGGTGTTGGGGGAATGAATGGAAATAATATATTAGCATAGGCCATTCCGTAAACATTGTAATAAGCCAGTTGATCATTTCTTATTCCTTTTTGCGGTCTTATCTTACAAATAGAGTTTGGTCACCTTTTCCTTATTATATATGATCGTGAATTTGACATAGAGACAGATGTTTTTGCGTAAATTGCGGTTTGCGACTAGTTACCGGTATCCTTTCATCACGTTGTTCAAAAAATAATTAATTACAAAGAAAATGACTCTACCCTATAAAAATTGATCCTGCACAGGAGTTTCCTGGAAATATCCCTTCTTTATACTATCCATTTAATACTCTCGTTTTTGAGTTAAATCCATGTCGAATTCTCCATCAGGAAAATAGTTTTCAGTTTTCAATTTAAAACGTTCGACATCTCTTTTTCTAAGAGGTGATTTAAGGTGTAAACGTACTTTCATCTTCTGCACTAAATTTGTAATTAGATAACCTATACGAATACCACGTAGTTCTCTTAGAGGCGGTACCTTGGGTACGTCCTTTCTTCTCCGAATTTTGCGTTTACTCTGCTGTTATGCAACAACCTTCAAGGACAATTTTCTTTTAAGATACCTTTTCAAGTATGATTCGGTTACTAAGTTCATTGTAATTTTTATATTGTCGATTTTGTTTTTGTTTTGCCTAAACTTGATTGTAAGACCGAGAAATTTAGGTTAGAAAGACATTTCGTAATGCGTAAACATCGCGAAAGTAACTACTTAGTATGCGAACTCCGTTCTACGCAGCCCAATGTTATTCGCTATTTAAGTGTAAAAATATGACGAAGGTTAGAGATCTCTGTAAGTGTCACCTTTATAAACGGTGACTCTCATTTTCCTCGAGAGATCAGAGCTATTCCCCCTTGTGACAGCTAGTGTAAAAGGTTAGAATAAAGAAAAAGTCAACAGAACGAGTGTTAGAGTAAATTTTACCCTTAAAAATACTATGAGGCTAAAAAATCAATATGAGAAATACATTTATTAACCATAGATAGCAGTATCTTAATTCATGTTTTCTTTTTTTTGTTCTATAACGCATTAAAGGACAGCTTTCGGTAAACTAAAGGTGCAGGTAACGTAGTTCACTTATAAACAAGCAGCAATATGGTCGTTAATGACCACCTGAGTAGGGATGATTCAGATCGAGTCAAACCAATCGGGATCATAATTAATTTAATGGCATGATAGATAACAAACGTACTTCAATACTTAACACCATTCCCGATAAGATGTGCTTTACAAGAACAGTTGTATGAGCCCTGGGTATTAATGCAAGAGGCATTCGGATGGCATTATTTTATATTATAGACATAAGCCTCGCTGCATTCGTCAATATGTGAAAGATAACACGCCTACTAAGTCAAGATAAATATACAACGTATGCAATAGAAGATAGAGAAAACTAAATGTCACAAAATTTAGTACTCATAATCTTTGAAAAGTGATGTTTGTCATAAAAAGAGCAAAACTGTTTTTTCAAAAAAATCGGACATCAACGACAACGTGAGGATATGAGAAATCAGCCATTTATCCATCTGAATAGAGCTACCATTAAAATAATTTCAGGTTCTAATTATGAATAAAATTGTTATTGTTAAGAGAAATAATTGTACTTCGCTATAGATTAGAGAGCTATAGAGAAAGATCCATTTTGTCCTCTGATACATGCTACGTCACAGCGCAAAGTGAGATATTTGATGTAAAATGTGTTGCTGCACAGGAACAATTTTTTTTCCTCAACGGGCGCGCACCATCATTTGTTTATTTGACGTTACATAGAATTTAACAATTTCGAAAATCGTTTACCGCCTTAAGTATTTGAGCGGACGACATTGCAAATTTCTGTGACGCAGGAGAGTAAAGTGTCACCAGCCAATTTTGATCACCGATTTCCGACTGGTTTAAAGGGGATATGTCACTGCTCGCACACTCCAAGTATGAATCGTTAAGATTAAAAAGTAGGAATATAGCGAATGTCAATACAAGATAAATAAAACTCGATGTCACAAAATTTCACCACCAATTTTTATTACAGAGAAACAAGATTTTCCATGAAAATCGGACACCCTGAAACGATAAATAGTCAGCCATCCTGATAGTGAGGTACTATATAAAAATACTTCAAGCTCTCCTTATGGAGCACGCATTTTAATTACATTCAAAGTTTTTGGTTTTTTTTGTTTTGTTTTTGTTTCCGTTTTTGTTTTTGTTTTTTCTGTGTTACACAGGAGTATTTCAACGGGTAGTCCATAAAAAATAAATAAATAAAAAAAATTAAAAAATAAAACACGTCAACGATTACTAACGCTTTGTTTCAAAATATACATGAATTGAAATTTTCTTTTCATCTTCATTATGTTGTTTAACACATTTACGAAATTTTATACCTTTTAGCCCTAAGGTTCAAAGTAAAACTTGCGATATCGTTTCACACCGACGTCTTTTACTACTGCACAGTCCATTCAAAGGTAAAAAGAAAAAAAAAGGCATCGAGGATATTCGTTTACATCAAAACAAGATTTAAGGGTTCGTAACATGATTGAACGCGGTGTAAAACAACTCATCCAGGATGCAATGCCAATTACCCTGGCGTAGAAGTTGCTCTTTTCCAACCAATTCAGGTGAAAGTTTCTAATACTAAACAAAATACATCAAATTCACCTGTGCAATTTTGTCCATTTCCTTTATATCCACGCCGACATTCACATACGTGTGATCCAATGGTATTCGTACATTTTGCATTCTCGTGACAAGAGGAGTTTCCTTTACACTCGTCAACATCTAAATAATCAAAGACAGGAAAAGGATCTCACAATTATGTTAAAATTTCTGTGAATCAGTCATTACCTTGTTTGATTGATTGCAAGCCATGGCTGTTGTCAGCGAGAACAAGAGATTTGCTCAAATGAAGAAAACAAGTTAACTAGCACTACACAAGTTTTAGTCGGTTAACTGCCTCACCTTACGTTAAAAAAAATTGAAACAAACAAAAAAACCAACAACAACAAACAAAAATTCATTAATACAGTCAAAACAAATATGAAGGCTTCTGAGATTATTGACCGTACCTGTACAGTTGCGTCCATCTCCAGTATATCCAGGTTTGCATGTGCAAACGTGTGATCCGTGCGTTTTACTACAAGTGGCATTTACGTGACATTTGTCGGGGTATGTTTTGCATTCGTCAATATCTGTCAAAAAAAGGAAAAAAGAGAAAAGAATGAAAATGGGATTTGGTTTTCATTCGAAAGTCATACATGTACATGTATATGGAAAAAGTGGAATACTAGTTTGCAATTTTTTGGTTTCATGCGATTCTCGGGTTGGACCTGTGAGTCAAACCGCTATTGTTCAATTTTTTTCACGTTGATACAGCAAAGACTCTCTAAAGCATACGCAATAAACTGCTCTTGTTTTGCTACGGGAGCACAAAACACGTTACATAGACAAAAAAAGAAAGAACGAATTAAAGTAAATCATCTGTGACCGCATTTCCTTGTTATTCCGAATTCACCTGTGCAATTTTGTCCATTTCCAGTATATCCTGGCTGACAATCGCATACATGTGATCCATTGGTGTTGGTGCAGTTTGCATTCTCATGACAAGCGTTGTTTCCTTTACACTCGTCAACGTCTATGAAATCACAGATGAAAAAATGGGATTTTAAATTGTGCAAAAACTGCCGTGCATAAGCCATTACCGTGTTAAAGAGTGCAAGCCATGGCTGTTTTCAACCTTTTGCTGGATTGCGAGAAAGCAAGATTGTCGTACCTGATGAAAAAAAAGTTGGCTATGCAGAAACCTATCTCTTAATGACTTTTAGTCAGATAACTGTCACCCATTTTGAACAATTAAAACATGGCTTGCCACTTTACCAAGATAAACATCATCAAACAACAAAATCTAATTGTGCTATTCAGCAAGAATCTAAAGGCTTTTGAGACTATTGACGGTTACATGTACAATTATGCCCATTTCCGGTAAATCCAGGTTTGCATGTCTGTCGTAAAATTAGAGAAAAATAAGGACAAAAAAAAATACATGAATAAAATATCAACTAAAGACATAAGATTTTTGGTTTCTATCAAAGAGCCACAGGAACTCGGCAATTCGCAAAAACCTCAATTTATTTGTAGCTTCCTGCTTTAAGTGGTTCTCTGGTGGGACCTTTCAATTAAGCTATTATTTCTTAGCTCTCCCTGCAGTTACTATATTAAGCATTCGACACACATATGAACTGCTCGAAAGGCGTCGAAAGTTCGAGGTAAACAAAAAAAAAACAAAAATAAAACAAAAACAAACAAAAAACAACAACAAATCAGACAAACCTAAACAAAACAAAACGAAAATATACAAACGAGTGAACGAAGACTGCGTTACTACTAAATATTATTACATTCTAAGATTTAGCACCTTATACAATGAGACAAATTCACGCCACTTTCAGCAACTAAAGAACAGTTCTCATACCAGCATTAAAAAAAAGAAAAACAAAATAAAGAAAAAAAAATCATAGGCGTTCATTTCAATTGTTGACTTAGACTTATACCCTTATCACAATGTTCTCCCTCGAATCCAGGAGGACATGAGCATCGATATCCCTTGAATGTAAATCCAGACTGGCAAGTTGCGTTATTTTCGCAGTTGAGACCCTTGTCACAAGCGTTCTAAAGAAGAAGAAAAATAAAAATGAAAGAAAGAAGCGAAATACCGAATCATCGAATACACGAAAATTTGCATAAAAATTAATTATTGTTATTATACTATTCAAAGGCGACAATTTCAAAAAATCGATTTGTAACTCACCTTCGAGCCACGGTAATAAAAATTGACATTAGTTGTCAAGTCACTGTCGTATTTCAGATGAGTGGCGTTATTTAGTTCACAGATGTGGACTGCTTCATTATACTCTGGATCTTTTTCGAAGTTAAGACTGACACAGTCGTCGTTCAGGTAGCACATTAGCTCACAGTCATCTAAGCTATTGACACGTTTCTCTTCAATGGTATGGTTTACCAAACGTCTTTCAGCAAAGAAGTAGTAGTCCGGAAAGACCATTGCACGCTCTGGCTCTAAAATGGACAAATTGAAATATGATTATAAGGCATACTTTTCCGTCGCAAAAAAGTTAAATTTCGAGTAAAAAGTTCTAAGAACAAATCTCTTAGCAAAAATTTTCGTATCTCAGCAAACTATGGTATCAAATGCGTTAAAAACGTAAGTCAAACAAAGCAGTCGGTGAGAAGAACGATGACTCGTTAAATGTAATAAAAAACTTAGTAAATTGCCTCGCCGTTTTCTACAATCAAACAATAACATAAAACTACCTTTATTTGAGAGTTTGGTGGTTTCTGAGGTACGGAACATTTGTGGCAAATATTTCATGTTTCACATGAATTTGGCAATTGAAGAAGCTCGTACGATTTTAGGTGAGTCTATCAGACGAGCTCATCAAACATTGTGCAATTCTTACTACAAAGGGAGTTAACTGACGTTTGTATTTTTTGATGTAGTTGTCATCAGTGCAATGAACACAATTTAAATTCTCTTATAGGGAGCCTTAAATATCTCAAAACTTTGACCAGGGATGGTCTTAAAGTGCATCTTTTTCTTTATATGAACGGGTGCTTGACTATTGAGTGTTTATTACGGAAATTTATAACTGAAGAGCACCCCTGCGGCTCTTTTTTTTTCGAACGATTATCGTGAACAGAGGGAGTTCGTGCAAATTTAAGCCGAGAAAAAAAACCATTCTTGTTCTGCGTCTACGATCAGATTTGTATTCGTTTTCGAAAGTTTTCTAAGCTACAAATTTAGAACAAAATTTTAATTTTTTTTTTACTTTTGCAAGCCAATGTAAGCTGTTTGAATTGCTTAGCTATGGTGAATATAATCGTCTCTTTATTTCCGTCATTTGTTCTGTGAAAACAACTCATTTATCTGTTCATCGCTTTAATTCATTGATTTTCTTTTCTCGTGTCGAATAAAGTCCACCCACATCATTTTTCTGCTTTTGAAAATAAATTGATCACAGCAACAGAGTTTTAAATTTGCTTGTTGAAGCTGAGCTACGACTTCATTCAGCTGAGTTGCCATGGAGTTGTGCCGGATTCTCAAATTGTGGTTCTCTTCCCGAAGACGCCTTATTTCGGCCTCATAAACCTCTATAAGAGATGGCTGTGTCTGTGCCAGTGTGCAACTCTGTGCTCGATTGTGATGAAAATAAGTTAGAAAACTCCCACCGCCGGCGGACTTAACCTTAAATTTCGACAACATTACTTCGCAAGTATCAGTACTCATTACACCCTGAGGTTTTTTAGTTACCATCATTTTATGCCTCGTGTTCATTCACGGATAACTTAAACAAAGTGATTACTTTTAATACAATGCAATTGAAGCAGTTAGAGAGGCAAGCGCGAACTGAGATCGCTCATCATGAAGCGGTCGCGTGTATCATGAGAACTGATCGATATCAAGGAATATTGCTGCTTTTTTGCGCCAAGTGCATATACCATTAAATAACTAATTTGCCCGCGGTTTAAATACTTTCTAAGCATTTGCGTTGTCATTAGATGGTTTCTTTTTCGGTTTCCTTTCAAAATTCTTCATTGTTGAAACCAGTGTGTCGACATCGATGGGAATAAATGCGAGTAACGAGCATCCATATGTTCCGACATGTATTCGAGAATAAGCCGTAATGTAATAAAGATCGTCGGTGGAAAATGTCGTTTGAGATCAGAAGAGTAAAAAGACAATAGACTTCTTATCTTGTCTCACAAATCTTGCCGTCTGGAAAATCAGATGCCATCTTCACGGTACATAAAACCTTCAGCGGCGTTCAGTCATTCATCTCTCAAAGGATTCAAATTCATCTCGGTTTTTGTTTTTTGTTTGATCTTTTTTCCAGAGGATGAAAAACTTCGTCAATATCAGTGCGCAACAAACGCAAACCAAGACCCTGTTCTAAAGCGCGGTTACACGAGCGATTTTTTTGCTTGCGATGGTGATGCGATTTTGTCAGTTTCACGGAATGAGTTTAATTCAAACAAGTTTCATTCGTGACCATTCACACGAATTTCATTTGGTTTCATCACTCTATCTTTGTCAGTCTCTCATTTGCCACATTCTGTGTCTCGACCGACCCTCCCTGAGTAGCAAGGGTAAGATTTGACACAAACGCGCTTTCGCTAAATATTCAAATTTCGCGCTCGTGCAGTAATCGGCTTTGTTTGAATTTACCTCATGAATTTCGCTATTGTAATGCCAGAGAGTTTGAATTTCCCTCGTGAATTAATAAGCCATTGTTTGGCTCTAAAGCTATTGTTTCAAGATATCCTTTTATGGATATTTGAGAAACTAAACAAAGGGCATTGTCTTTGAATTTGATCAGCTTTTCTTGATACGTATATTTGAATAGATTTCAGTCTAAGGAGTCCTTGCTAAGATTGATTATGAAAGAACACAAAATTGGAAAATTGCACCAAGCTTCTGTGCAAAGGTTTTGTTAAGGATCATCTCAACTAAGCTATTTGTTCTTTGGCAAGTCTTAAAGCCTCCAACTCGAAAAGCAATATCTAAAAGGATTTTGCGTCAGCGGTTCTATTTTTTCAATCTCACACTGTGGTTAAATTATAAGAAGACGGGCTACCTCATTTTTATAGACAGATCTATAAAACCAGTATAAATTGGTCTATTCCAAATGCCAGCATTGTTCTTCTATAAAAATAACTTCGCTTAAGTTGGCTAAGAGGGACCAATTTTTTTTCCATGCAAATTATCGAATTCCCGTCTGCAACACAACAACGAAATGTTTTTGATAGAATTGATTATCCTTCCATGTAAATATGAGCTGATGAGCGTTAGGATTGAAGTTGTTTTGAATGAAGCAATTCTTCATCATAGCAATTCTTACTTTTTTTGTAACAGCTGAAAATTTCCGATATGGTTCATCATAATAATACGCTTTTATTAAATACTGTTAATATCTACAAAAGAAGTTTACAAGACTGAGGTTCCTTCCTTTAAAAATCATCTTT
Source organism: Pocillopora meandrina (assembly GCA_942486045.1). Classification (NCBI taxonomy): domain Eukaryota; kingdom Metazoa; phylum Cnidaria; class Anthozoa; order Scleractinia; family Pocilloporidae; genus Pocillopora; species Pocillopora meandrina. Next base: position 251,474 of record CALNXJ010000100.1, read on the forward strand.
GTTGAATTCAGGTTTCGTAATTTTGTCATAACGACACGTTAATAAGCTCAGTGCGTCAGCTGTTGTAAATCAGCGAAATAGAAATAAAGAGTGACGGAAAATAAGATAGCACGGGCTGGAGTATGAATATAGGGATGGAAAATGATGCGCATTTTGTAACTCACCTTTACCAAACGTCAAGTAAGTCGTCGATGAAGTCCAGACTGCGAATACCAGAAACACTGAAAATTCCATGCTTCCTCAAAACAACGGAGCTCAGTATTGATGCTTTCAGTGTGCCACAAATTTCGCTTCGGCCACCTGTATTTGATAATGAATTTAAGTGATAGAAACCGACCTATTAGTATTAAAAATGGGATGTTAACAAAATTAACAGCTGTCAGTCCTGACCCTGCAAATAATATACGTGGGTACTCGTTTTAAAGTTTGCGAATGAACACGTTTCCAATGTCTTCCTTTGTGCCAATTAGAAACACTTCGGTTTTGATGGGCTATGATTCTATCGGTCTTCATCAACAGATTAGAAAAAGGGATTTTACCACACAAATTTTCATAACATTAACTTCAATTGCTTCATAATTATAGTCAATGTAGTGCGTTTAAGACAATAACATAATAAAAATATTCTTAAGAACATTAGGTGAATAATGTCATAGAATCACATAAAAAAGCCAAGCTCTCTTGAGTTTCTAAGAACTCCCAATTTTCAAGATCAATCCATAAATTCAACGTTTTTTCGTTTGCGTGTTTGTTTTGTTTTGTTTTTTTTTGTTTCATTCTCAGGGGAAACTCCTTACAAGTTTAATTGAAGCGTCAATAATTGACGAAAAGAAAATTCTCACAAAAATATGGTAATAAAAATAGATCTTATGTACCGAAAGTCCCGCTAACGAAATCCTGCGGATAATGGTAATCGGTGTGTAGGAGCAGACAGGCTAGCGTAACCTTATCCGCCAAAAAAAAAAAAAACGCTCGCACAGTTAGCTTTCATTTTCCAAAAACACGAATTCTTTATTAAGACTGTATCTTGAAATATGTCTGAAATTATAAAATATGCCACGTTCTTGGATATATTGTGAGTCTCTCGTTCTAATTCGACGAAATGAATAAGAGAAACTCCTTTTTGAATTTAGAATATTATGTTTGAAGTTGTTAAGCTGTACCTCCCACTTCACTACAGCGAGCAAAATATTTTCTCGTTTGCCCCTCCTACTTACTCGAAAGAATACCGGAACGCAATAATTTGAAGTCCTAAGTTATTAGCCACTTCATCTTCCCCGACATTTATTAACGTCAAAATTGATTAATGACGAGTTCTAATAAGCTCTTTAGTTTGAACAAACAATAGATCTCCCGTAGATGGTGGATATTTAACAACAAAAAAATTACATAAATTTTCTGAGCAACGTACGACCTATATCTCGATACATCAGAATTGAATAAAGATTGTCGAAGAAGAACCCCTGAATGTTGTTTTAAACGCCATTTTCATCTTAAAGATAATAGCAACTGATGTTTGCAAAAGGTGTACCGTAATTTATGATTGGATTCATCCAAACCATTCAGTATCGGATCTGGCTTCCAAGGCCTTCATTGGAGAACCTTTAAATTATAAGACATTTTCAGGTTTTCCTCCGTTAGATAAAATTGTTGCAGACCTAAGGTTTAAGAGACATGTGGGCCAACATTTGGTTCCCGACTTATTTTTCTGAGGGGAAGCCATGTAAATCAACTTCCATATTTTTTCGAGGTTCTTCTTGTTCAAAATCATCACTTTTGCCATAATATGAACGGAATTCAAACGAGCTGCATATTGGTCTAGGTTGAGGGATAGGAGAAAACAATCTGTGAAAGGAACTCTTTCTAATTACAGAAAAAAACAACTGTAATTTTTGGCAAGTTAGATAACTCAAATGAAGAAGATTTTTGTCATCAACTCTATTTTTCTTTACCGTAAATTGAACCCAAACAGCGGGCTTCGTCACTGCATTAATACCTCTCTCATCACTTTATGGAATTTCCTGTAGTTTCGAGTTTCACAATTTGTGACGGGCTTGGAACCGCCCGCATTGACTTTTTATAATTTGACACTTTTCTCTATTTACGGTAATGATGGAACTACAATTTCTAGAGAAGTAAACCCTTCTAGGAAACTAAAATTAAGGACATTGATCTTGTTTATTTCAAATAGCGTGCTGTTATTTCGCCAAAAGTTTGTTATATCCACATTTGAAAGCTCGGTATTTATCATTTTATACCCTCAAATATTCAATGTTCTTTGGTGCCCAGCTTTAGTGTCATTGAGCCAAACGTGTTATCTTTTATTACTGTCTGGTAGGTATGGTTACGATAGAAACTGTTGGTTTCAAGCAAGATGAATATTAATATTAGAAATGAACTGCTTTCTTCCTTTTTGGGCTCTTTTTACCAGAAGCTAGACTCGTAAAATAATGCTAGGTAAAAAATTTAACCTAATGCAACGGATTGACTGGAGTCACGCGTCTTGGACTATAAATTGTTATCATTAATTCCTTGAAAGTGTTGTCTGTGGTCAGGTGCCAAAGGCGTTATAATTATATGATGACTGATCCCCGTAAAGTCCTATTGTGCTCCTTCTGCATTACATTAGCGAGTTCAGTCGAAGGAGGTAATTAAGTCTCCTACACGGTCCAAGTTTCTAAGGAAAATGAGGGCGATACACTAAGGTATCCTTCAAAGAAGATCATCCTTGGTCAAAGTGTATGAGATATTAAGCACCTGAATGATCGATTGCACGGATTTACATATATATATATGACAAAGTCAAGCACCAGTTTCAATAAACAGTTGCTTGACTATTGAGGGTTTATTAAAGAAATGTATTAGTGAAGAAGTTCCCCGTGGCTTTTTTCTTCGAACGGTTATCGTGAACAGAGGAAATTCATGCGAATTGAAGCCGAAAAAAAACGTTCTTGTCTTGCGTCAATGGGCAGATTTATTTCAGTTTTCGAAGTTTCGAAACGTACAAACCCAGAATAACAATTTAAAATTTTTACTTTTGTAAGCCAACGTAGGTTGTTAAAATTTGCTTAGCCATAGTGATATAATCATCTCTATATTTCCGTTAGTTGTTTTCTTAAAACAACTCCTTTATCTGTCATCGTTTTTTGTCATTCATTTGTTGTTTCTTATTTCGAAAAAAACGTCCGCCTACATCATTTTTCAGAAGTTGAAAAATATTGATTACAGCTACATCCTTTTAAAAGCACTGAATAATATAAACTTGAATAATTTCAGTCTAGGAGATCCTTGCTGTGAGATTAATTTTGGAAAAAAAAAGTTTGAAAATTGCACGAAGCTTCCGTGCAAAAGTTTTTTAAGGATCATCTCAATCAAGCTATTTGTTATTTGGCAAGTTTAAAAGCCTACACTTCAAAAATTAACTCTCGGAAGACTTTTTTCGATTCCACAAAACCCACGCTACCCTTTTTTATAAACAATGTCTTAGAACCAGAAAGAGTGGTATGTTCCAAATGCCAGCATCGTTCGTCTATAAAAATGACTTCGCTTAAGTTGGCTAATTTTGGCCAATTAAGTTGGCCAATTTTTCTTCCATGAAAATTAGCGAATTCCCGTCTGCGAAACAACAACGAAATGTTTTTGATAGAATTGATTACCCGTCCATGTAAATATGAGCTGAGCGTTAGGATTGAAGTGGTTTTGAATGAAGCAATTCTTAACCGTAGCAGTTCTTTTTTTTTTTGTAACAAAATACTTCTGCAAATTTCTAATTTGGCGCATTATAATAACACACCCTTGCTAAATACCATTGATGTCTACCAAATAAGTTTACAAGACTAAGGTTCCTTCCCTTTAAAATCACGCTTGTTAGGCTCAAGTTTTTAGTCTTGTCATACGACACCTTATAAGCTCAGTGCATCAACTGTTGTCAACCATCGAAATAAAAACAAAGTATGATGGGAAATAAGATAAGACGGGGATAGAAAACGATTCGTAGTTTTCGTTTAAGACAACAACATTATAAACATATACTTAAGAACATTAGGTGAACATGCCTAGATAATGCAGTCACATAAAAAGCCAAGTTCACGAATTCTTTATTAGGACTGTACCTTGAAATATGTCTGAAATTATAAAATATGCCACGTTCTTGGATAGATTGTGAGTCTCTTGTTCTAATTCGACGAAATTAATAAGAGAAGCTCTTTTTTGAATTTCGAATATCGTGTTTGTAGTTGTTAAGCTGTACCACCCACTTCACTACATCGAACAAAATATTATCGTTTTGCCCTCCTAATTATTCGAAATAATACAGGAACGCACAAACCTAAAATAACTTTAAGTCCAAATTGATAAGTGACTTTATCTTCCCTCACATTCATTAACGTCAAAATCAATATATGATGAGTTCTAATAAGCTCTTTAGATTGAACAAACAGAAAATCTCTCGTAAACGCCTGATCTTAAAATACAGGAATTCAATAAATTTGCCTCGATGCGTCAGGACTGTATGAAGATTGTCGATGGCTCATTATAATAACACACCCTTGCTAAATACCACTAATGTCAACAAAACAAGTTTACAAGACTAAGGTTCCTTCCCTTAAAAATCATGTTAATTGAGTTCAGGATTTTAGCTTTGTCACAATGACCAGTTATAAGCTCAGAGCATCAACTATAGTGAATCAGCAAATAAAAATAAAGAGTGATGGGAAATAACACGAGCTGAAATGAATTATTTTTAAACAGAAATAACACCACCTGCATTCGATAATGGTTAAGTAATAGATATCGACCCTTTTGTATTGAATATGGGATGTTAACAAAATTAATAACAGTCAGTCCAGACCCATTGAAATGATTGAAGCAAATAAAATACGTGGGCACGCGTTTGGGATATATGGAAAGACTTTGGATTTAGCGAGCTACAATTCTATCGGTGTTTACCTTCAGATTAGACTCAGGGATTTTGCCACACAAATTTCCATGACTATAGTCAATGGAGTGCGTTTAAGGAAATAACCTTATATACATATTCTTGAGAACATTAGATAAACAAACTCCGTTACTGCAGTCACATAAAAAGTCAAGTTCTTTCGAGTTTCTGAGAAACAACACCTTCAAATTTACAAGATCGATCCATGGATTCAGCGTTTCGGTTTTTTTTTTCTTTGTTTTTTTTTTTCTTTCTTTCTTTGTTTTTTTTTTTAATTATCAGGGGAAAACACCTCATAAAATTGATCGAAGCGCCTCTAAGGCCTTCATTGAATACCTTCTTAATTATAAAACATTTTCAGGTTTCCTTCGTTAGAGAAAACTGCTGCAGACGTAACGGAACCTGTGAGCCAACAATTAGTTCCCGACTCATTTTTCTGATTAGGAGACATGAAAACCAACTTCCATATTTTTTAAGGTTCTTCTGTTTTAAAGTCATCAATTTTTGGAGGATTAGACAAAACCATTTTTGAAAGGAAATCTTCATAAGTACAGAGAGAAAAAACATCCATAGTTTTTGACAAGTTGGATATTTCAAATGAAAGAGATTTTTGTCGTCAACTCTATATTTTTTTTTACTGTAATTTGAACTCAAACAGCGGGCTTCGTCACAACATTAAATCCTCCCTCACCGCTCTTTGGAATTTCCTTTCGTTTCCAGTTTCACAATTTGTGACGAGCTTGGAACTGCCAGCACTGACTTTTTATAATTTAGCACTTTTTCTCTATTTACGGTAACGATGGAACCACAATTTCGAGAAGGGGTGTAATTATAAACTTAAAGAAATATCACTGAGAAAAGGTTTGAAAAGGAATCCCGTTGTATGAAACTGAAAATTAAGGATAACGATCTAGTTTATTTCAAATAGCTGAAGATGTTTTCTCGCCAAATGTTTTTTATACCCACATTTGGAAGCTCGATAAATTTCACTTTCGCTTGATTTCAAGTACACAGAAATAGAGGAGTCAAGAGTGGATATTAAATTTGTATCATGGAATGAAAGCCAAACTCAAGTTATCCATGCATTAAGTATGATCATTTCTTACCTTCAAAGATCCAACGGTCTGTGGTGCCCAACTTTAGTGTTATTGAGCCAAATGCGTATTCTTTTATCGCTGTCTGTAGCTATGGTTACGATAGAAACTGTTGGTTTCAAGCCAAGAGGATCATTTATATTAGAAATGAACTTCCCTCTTCCTGTTTAGGCTCTTTGCACAAAAAGCTAAACTGCTAAAATAATACCAGGTGAAAAATTTAACCTAATGCAACGGATTGATTTGGAGTAATGCTTCTTGGACTATGAATTGTTATTATTAATTCCTTGAAAGTGTCCCCTGTGGTCGGGTGCCAAAGGTGTTATAATTATATAATTACTGACCCCCGTAAAACCTTATTGTGCTCCTTCTGCATTATATTAACGACTTCAGTCCAAGAAGGTTATTAGGTCTCCAGTACGGTCCAATTTTCGAAGGAAAATGAAGGCGAGTTTTTTTAGATATTAACCACCTAAATGATCAAATGCACGAAATGACATATATATATGACAAAGTCAAGCACCAGTTTCAGTAAACATGTGCTTGACTATTGAGTGTTTATCAAAAGAATGTAAAGCTGAAGAGGTTCCCTGTGGCTTTTTTCTTCGAACAGTTATCGTAAACAGAGGAAATTCATGCGAATTGAAGCTGAAAAAAAAACATTCTTGTCTTGCGTTAATAAACAGATTTATACCAGTTTTCGAACGTTTTCTTAGCGTACAAGTCTAGAATGACATTTTAAAAGTTTTACTTTTGCTAGTCAACGTAGGTTGTTAGAATCGCTTAGCTATGGTAAATATAATGAACTAACATAGTATCACAACCTTTCTATATACCATCAATGTCTTCAAAACAAGTTTACAAGACTACGGTTCCTTCCTTTAAAAATCATGTTTGTTGAGTTCAAGATTTAAGTTTTGTCATAACGACCCGTTATAAGCCTAGTGCATCAACTGTTGTGAATAAGCAAAATCAAAATAAAGAGTGATGGGAAATAACACGGGCGGAAATAAATTAGTTTTAAACAGAAATAACACCACCTGCATTCAATAATGGATTAAGTGATAGAAACCGACCTTTTTGCATTGAAAATGGGATGTTAACAAAGTAAATAACAGTCAGTTCAGTGCCATTGAAATGATTGACGCAAATAAAATACGTGGGCACGCGTTTTAATTTCTGCTCATAAACGCATTTGTGATGTTTTCCGTTTTGCTTTAAAGGAAGACTGGATTTGGCGCGCTATGAGTCTTTTGGTGTTAACCTACAGATTATACTCAGGGATTTTGCCACACAAATTGCCATTGCAGAAGAAACAGTAAATATTCCTTATCATTTAACATAGTAAATGTTTTGTTCAAGATGACAGACGAGGCAGATATACCGAAGCTATTAATGTCTTTCTATGAGACACAAAATTACTTCATTAATAAATTATCTGTTATGTTTTTTCCAGCTTGCCTTATTCTTCGGTGGGAAACGCGAATTTGTTTTGCTTTGTTTTGTTTTTACATTTCCAGTTAAAGAAATTTAAAATGAAAAAAAAAAAAAATATATATATATATATACACACATATACATATTTTAAGAGGAAAAAAGGACGCAACTACATTTTCCCGACACGCCTGTTTCGTGAATCGCTTCACTCTTCAGGGGTTTAATCCCTGAAGTTTAAGCCCCTGAAGAGTGAAGCGATTCACGAAACAGGCCTGTCGGGAAAATGTAGTTGCGGCCTTTTTTCCTCTTAAAACATTTCTTCCGCTCTGCTTCAACGTATTTAGCACTGTTCCACGCGAAAATCGACTTGCAGACTCCCTACATATATATACATATATATAGTATTGCTTGAGGAATACTTTCGGTCACGGTTTTTAAATAACTGATTGACCGACGTTGCAAATTTTTTTCTAAAGCTTTTCGGAAAAAGAGAGAATCTGTACAACCCGAAATGCCATTTGTCGATCTCGAAGAGATCTATAAATCTCATGTCAAACGCTCGGTTTGCGCTTGCTCAGAATACTTAGAAATTGCGTGCGGTCACGGTACTCAAATAACTAAATGATTGGCAGTCGTTCATGAGTTTTCTTAAAATTCAAGATCTAATCAAGAAATCAAGAAAACCTATACAATCCAAACTATTATAAATCGACGAGTAACTGATGAGCGATCCCGAGAAGATTTGTAAATCTCACTTCTGACGCTCGGTTTAAGCTGGGCTTCTTTAGATGTTTAAGAGATACACGTCAGAAAGAAACTAAGCGGTAGATGGGTTGACACCAAAACACTCCCTACCATTAGGTTGCCACAGCCGTCGGTTTTTAAAAATCGCTGACCGACGTAAATTGGACGTAAATTGGTAGTACCAATTAAATTTACAATTTTACGAGCGCATCCTGATAATGATCTCAAACCTCACAGCAATCCTCTCTACCCATAAATTAAGCAGGTCACATACAGTGTACCCGAATTGATAATTCCTTAAGATAGCCTGGAAAAAGGGTTAAATTTCTTGGAAACCCAACATCAACTTATTTTACCGATCTAACATCTTTCAAATCCTTAAAATGTACCAAAAAATCTCAGAGGTAAAAAAAGGTTAAATATAGAAGAAAAAGAAAATGTATGACTTAATTCACAACCCAACTTCAACGTGTATAACAAAGGAAAGAATATAGCTAGCGGTCTCTAATCTGATCACTGTTTTAAACGATGTACATAATCAATATCAAAAAGGAAAGTGTTACCATTTTTGATCTTGAATCTTGAAGATGGCCAAGACAAAATGAACAACTTCATATTAACTTGAAATTTGACTTTTCCCTTACTTCTTTTATTGATGTAAATTTTCTCCGACTTAAAGAGGTGATTTATTTTTTCCGTGAATTTTCCTGCCCTGTAGTAGCCATACCTAACATTATCGTGCTAGAAAAGAAACATTATTTCCTTTTGAAATAGCCTCTTGTTGACCTCGGGCACAACAGACAGGAGCTATTTATCCATATCCTAGTTCGGCTGTCTATCTTCTTCTATCTATCTTCTTCGAAATGTTCAAAACACACTTTGGTACTAGATGTTACTCTTAAGTTGTTATTGTTTTTTTTTCTTCCTAGATTCCATGTCTGTTTTAAAAGGAAGTGAAAAAAAAAAACCATCTCATTTAGAAATCGAGACGAGGCGAAGACTATTTACTCATGCAGGTCAAACCATAAATTAATCCGATTAGTGGTTGAAGATTATAACATGGATGTATAACTTCTGAGCATATTAGCATAAACGAAAACTATGTTAATTTTATTATTCTAGCATTATTAAAGAAAATGCAAATCCGAATTTGTGTAAATACTGAGGCAGTTACAGGCGCCGCCGTAATAGTCGACCATTCCTAACGTTTCACAATTAATTTGTTATGGCCGCGACAGTTGTTTACCCATTTCGCACGTGACCAATCTTCGGAGTATGAAGCTAGAAAGGCCTATTCTGGTAGCAACCATGTCCTACAAAATAATTATTACGAATGAGAATTATTTTAATACAAAAATTCCAAGCACTTATAGTTGCACAAACTGACAGAACGCTATCAGTGGATAACATCTACCGAAGTAATAATAACAACCGGTAAGATGAAGGGGGGACTACGTAAAATCCATCAAATACGTGATCCTGCAGATAGGTCGAATCTTTCACTTCAAATTCATTTTGTGACACAGTAGCACGAGTTACAGTTTCTCAGCGGAGCAAGTTTGTAGATAAAGTAGCATCCACAGTTTTCACGAAAATCTTTTTTGAGTATTTGCAAAGTAGGGTCTTAGATAGACGATTACTAAAGCAGAACTTCAATCTACGACCCTTGAATCGTTTTGCTTCACATTTAGTCTGTACCACAATAGCGTGATTCACAATGACGTGGTTGATGAAGTTTGTAGATGAAGTAGGATCCACAGTTTTTTACAGGAATGTTTTCAAAGAACTTGCAACCTGTGGGACGACCACTAAAGCAGACCTTCATGTAAACTTCACCATCTTCCTCTGTAGGATGAGCACCATCCAACCAACCTGACCAGGTTGTACCACATCTGTTTACTTGTACACGCATTGATGACATTTTTGTTCCTGCAGCTCCCACAAAACGATACCATCCATCAAGATTTCTGTCACATAATATTGCTCCAGATAGCGGTGTAATATAATCACTTCTTCTATTGGCATCACTCAGCTCTTTATAAGAATTACATGGATCGGCTACAAAGTTAAAGATGATTATAGTTATAAAAATCAATGGTCAATTGATCTGTTCTTCTGTCTCAATATTCTAGTAGTTCACCGACCAAAACTTGAACTGCCATTTTACAAGAACAACTGATAACTATTAGGCATTAAATAAGAGGTCAGGAAGTACTTGTGAGGGAAATTTCAGTCAACGACGTGGAAAAATCTACATAGGTTATCACATGGTATTAACTACATATAGCAGTGTATAAATTCGTGTTTCCTTTTTCTTCAAAAACGCACCAAAGAACAACTTTAGCCTAAAGCTGTTCTTTGGTGCATTTTAGCTGCTTATGTTATTTAAATGTAGCCAAGCAACAATACGGTCACTTATGGCCACCTGAGCGATTACGGTTTAAACAGTCTGACAAAATACCGAACGTAATTGATCAAATGGTGGATACCAAACGTACCTTCGCAGTTAAAACCATCCCCAACGTAATTAGTCTTACAGGAACAGTTGAATGAGCCCTCGGTATTAATGCAAGAGGCATTTGGATGGCATTTGTTTATTTTAACAGTACGAGCTTCACTGCATTCGTCAACGTCTGAAAGAGAAAATACATATTAAGTCAAAATCAAACAACGAATGTCACTAGTAGATAAAGGGAACTAAACGTCACAAACTTTGATACTCGTAGTCTTTTAACACCAATATCTATAATGAAATGAGCAGAATGCTACCACAAAAACTTGAAGAAATAAATATCAGCCATTTATCCATCTGAGTAGCAAAACAATGAAAATAATTTCAGGATCTAATTGGGGAGCAAAAAAATTCATTGTTAGGTGAAATAATTCCTTTTTGCTGTTGATTAGAGAGATCCATTTTGAACCTTGAAAATGCATGCTGCGTCATAGTGCAAAATAATGTATTTGATGCAAAATGTGTTTTTATATAGCTATAATTTTTTTCCCAAACAGCGCGCCCCACCATTGGTTTCGTTGGTTTTCCACAAAATGTGACCCTCCACGGGGTTTCAGGAAATAAGATCAACGCACGCATACGGCATGTTATAACACGCTCGCACGCTAATGGCAGAACACACTTATCGTGAAAATATGCGCATAAAAACAATTGATTTTGGAAAGCGTGTTGTAGCCATTGTTCATGTCTGGCTAACACGGTACAGCTTTGTTTCTATAACACGCAAGATTTTAATTTTTTTTTTTACTTGTTTAATTTTTTTTTTTTTTTTAACACGTTAAGTTCCTTTGTTTCCTTAACACGCCAGCTTATCTTATACACCCCAGTTTTCACTTTGTTACATGTGTTTGCCAGCTTCTTAATTGAGAGAATGGTGTTTGTGAAGTATACTACTTACAGAATATAAGCGAAAATAAAGAAGATCTGTCCTATCCAACAATTGTAATAAAAAAAGAAACATTCACGTAAAATCACGGCTCTTTCTCCTCAGGATTTTCACAAGGAATTCAATGAGCACGACGTGTTTCACAAGGTCCAAAGGAGCTCAGTTTGAACACACGAATTACTTTCTTAAAACTTAACTCTTATCTTGTAAGCTGTTAATCCTTATCGCTTCGCGCAGTTAATAAGCCCAGATTTCCCGCTCCATGTACAAATCGAAAGCAACTTCAACTTTAAGAAGCGTGTCATAAAATTGGCACGGTCACTGTGTTGTTTCGTGCAAAGTTGCGATTAAGATCTTAACACGCTCCTTTGCTTCTATCGTGCGAAGCGAGACAATGGCTGCTAAGTCAATGAGGCAAGTAACTAACACGCAGCTCACGTGTTCAAGCCAATTCTTTTGAATTAGCGTGCGAGAGTACAGTGTGCGTGCGTTCACCTTATCACCTAAAATCCCGTGGTGGGCCACAAATTTAACAATTACTATTTTACCGTCAAAAGTCTCTCAGTGGGCAGCATAACAAAACTCTATAATGTTAAAGTGTACAGTGTCACCCACGAATTTTGACCAATGATTGCCGACTGGCGAATGCCAGTACAATATAAAAAACCGATTACACTTAATTAATACCCCTAGTATTTAAAACTAATCTTAATTATTTAACAAAATGCAAGATTTTCCGTTAAAAAATCGGATATCAACGACAGCTTGAAAAATCCGCCATTACGATGGTAAGATACAATAAAAATATTGCCACGCCCTCATTTTGGAGCATGATTAATTATTAATTACATTTTATATATCTCTTTTTGGTTACACAGAAGTTCACTGTATTTAAACGGGCAGTCAATACGAATTACGTCACCGATTGTAATATTTTGTTTGAATACATACTGTAAATACCCTGAATTTTTCTTTCCATATATATATATGGAGCATGATTATTAATTACATTTTAATGTTTTTTTTGGTTACACAGGAGTTTACTATATTTTAACGGGCAGTCAATACGAATGACGTCACCGATTGTAAAATTTTGTTTGAATACATACTGTAAATACACTGAATTTTTCTTTCCATCTTCATTTTGCTGTTTAACGCATTCGTTTTATGAAATTTTACGAAGCCAAGCACTTCAAAAGTTAAAGTCGGGTGACTGCCCTTCCCTACATAACAAAAATTAAATCTTGGCTTTCCATGGTATCAAAAATCAACGACAGCAACAAAAGCAAACAAAACATTATATATAATTGTCGAAAAGAATCTGGAGGCTATTGAGATTATTGACTGTACCTGTACAATTGTGTCCATCTCCAGTATATCCAGGTTTGCATGTGCAAACGTGTGATCCGTGTGTGTTGTTACAAGTGGCATTTGCGTGACATTTGCCTGGGTATGTTTTGCATTCGTCAATATCTGTCAAAAAAAAGGGAGAAAGGGAAAGAATGAAAAATGGGATTTGGTTTTTATTCAAGAGCAATATATGTACACGTATGAAAAAAGCGGAGAACTTGTTTGCAATTTCCTGGTTTCATGTGGTTCTCGGGTTGGACCTGTAAATCAATCCGTTATTTTTTTTTAATTTGTTCACGTTGGTACAGCAAGTAACACCGAAAGCATACACAATAAACGGCTCTTATTTTGCCGTAGGAGCTCAGAAGTCGATAAATAAGCAACGAAAGAAATAACGGACAAAAAGAAATCATCCATGACCACATTTCCGTGCTATTCCAAATGTCATGTTGTTGTATTTGATTCTGGCTTACCTTATCATTATTTTAGGAATCTCATTAATGCTGAAGGAAGCCTATCAAATTCACCTGTACAATTACGTCCATTTCCAGTATATCCAGGGTGGCATTCACATACATGTGATCCAATGGTATTTAAGCATCTAGCGTTCACGTGGCAAGAGTGATTTCCTTTACATTCGTCAATATCTGAGAAACCAAAGACAAAATAAAAACGAGCATTAGCCATTACCGTGTTTCAGATTACATTCAATGTGAGTCGTCAAATTCATGTGACAACATAAATGCGAGATTGCCTTAAAAGGTGAAGTAAATTATTATCACCGCATCTCTCAGTTAATAAATTTAGGTTGGGAAGCTGCCTCAGCTGTTACAAAAATTAAATCAGAGCTTCCCACGATATCAGAGGAACTGGACAAAGAAACAGACCAAATAAGAATTCCTTATAATAGTAATCAAGTCTCTAACGACTTCTGAGACTATTGGCTGTACATGTATAATTCGTTCCATCTCCAGTATATCTAGGTTTGCACGTGCACACGTACGATTCGTTTGTGTTATTACACATAGCGTGCACATCGCATTTGCCAGGGGTTTTGCATTCGAAAAATAACTAAAAGAACCGAGAAAAAAGACGAAAACGCAATATCACCCGATCACAAACATTTCGGTTTCTATCAAAGAGCTACATGCGATTCGCAATTTGCAAAACCCTTAATTTATTTGCAGTTTTATTTTTGTAAGTGGTTCTCTGGTGAGATCTTTCAATCAAACAATTTTTTTCCTAGCAATTACCATACGAACTACGACAAGTACACGACCATTATACGGACTAATCTTACTTTTCCATGGAGAGGCGTCGAACGTTCAAGGTTAAGAAACTATATATATATTAAAATATACAAAAGAGCGAGCGAAGGAAACAATGCACACACTCATTAAAATGTAATAAGAAATTTTCTTTTGGAAAGATTCTGCACCTTATACAAAGAAATGAACTCACGCCACTTTAAACAACTAAAGGAGAGTTGTCATACCAGCATCGAAAATCAGAAAAAATCCCTCATATATGTCATTTCAAGTGTTGACTTAGACTCCTACCCTTTTCACAATGTTCTCCCTCGAATCCAGGAGGACACAAGCATTTATATCCCTTGAGTGTAAATCCAGACTGGCAAGTTGCGTTATTTTGGCAGTTGGAACTCTTGTCACAAGCGTTCTGGAGGAGAAAAAAAAAAGAAAGAAAAAGAAGTAACGGTAAAATTTCCACACAGCCCCATACAAGTGTAATACAAATCTGTTTTCCCAATGGAAATGTATTGTTTTTGTCATTGTTTTCTCTATTCAAGAGCTGAATACATAATGAAGTATGGGGCTCTGCGGAAATTTTACCGAAATAACGAAAGGAAGATGGAGGGATTGGCTGAAAGAAGAAACTAAATACCGAATTATCGAGTGCACGCAAATTTGCATAAACATTAATTATTGTTTTTATATAATCCCTAGGTGACAATTTCGAAAAATCGATTTGTAACTCACCATCGAGCCACGATAATAAAAATTGTCATCAGTTGTCAAGTCACTGTCATATTTCAGATGCGTGGCGTTATTTACTTCACAGATATGAACTTGTTCATTATTGTCAGGATCTTTTTTGAAGTTAAGACTGACACAGTTGTCGTTCAGGTAGCAAAAGAGTTCACAATCATCCAAGTTCTTGACGTGTCTCTTTTGAATGGTGTGTTTAACCAAACGTCTTTCAGCGTAGAAGTAGTAGTCCGGGAACACCATTATGCGCTCTCGCTCTAAAATAGACAAATTGAAACATGATTTTAAGGCATACTTTTACGTCGAAAAAAATTAAATTGAGTAAAATGTTCTAAGAACAAATCCCTTAGTACAAAATTCTCAGATTTCAGCAAACTATCGGGGCAAATACGTCGAGAACGTAATTCAAACAAAGCATTTGATGAGAAGAACACTCATTAGTCAAATGTGTCTTAAAACTTTGTAAATTGCGTCGCTTTTTTTGTGATTAAAAACAATAACTTAGAACTACCTTTATTTAAGAGTTTCAAGAGATTAAATTGATTGAGATTGAAGTGGTTTTGAATGAAGCAATTCTTCATGGTAGCAGTTCTGAGTTCCTTTTTGTAACAACTGCAAATTTTCGATATGGTCAATCATAATACCACCCCTTTGTTAACTACTTTTAATATCTACAAAAGAAGTTCAAAGACTGAGGTTCCTTCCTTTAAAAATCATGTTTGTTGAGTTCAGGTTTTAGTTTTATCATAGCGACACTTTATAAGCTCAGTGCATCAACTTTTGTGAATCAACGGAATAAAAATAAAGACTGGTAGAAAATAAGATAACATGGGCTGAAGTATGAATATAGGGATAGAAAGTGATTCGCATTTTCCAACTCACCTTTACCAAACGTCAAATAAGTCATCGATGAAGTCCAGACTGCGAATATTAGAAAGGCTGAAAATTCCATGCTTTCTCGAGTCAACGGAGCTCAATATTCACGCTTTTAGTATGTCACCAAGTTCATGTCAACCACCTACATTTTGTAATAGAAACTGACCTATTAGTATTGAAAATGGGATGTTAACAAAATAAACACCTGTCAGTCCTGCCCATGCAGATAACATACGTGGGTACGCGTTTAAAGTCTGCGAATGAAAACGTTTTCCATGTCTTCCTTTGTACGATTCTATCGGTTTTCATCAACAGATTAGAAAAAGGGATTTTGCCACACAACTTTCCATAACATTAACTTCAATTGCTTTATAAGTACAGTCAATGGAGTGCATTTAGGACACTAACATTATAAACATATTCTTAAGAACATTAGGTGAAAATACTCCGATAGTGCAGTTACATAAAAAGCCAAGTTCCATCGAATTTCTCAGAAACAACACCTTCAAAATTTCAAGATCGATCCATAGATTCAGTATTTTCTTTTTTTCAATTTTTAATTGAAGCGTCAATAATTGATAAAAAGAAAATTATCACAAAAATATGGCAATAAAAATAGATCTTATGTACCGACAGTCTCGCTCACAAAATCTTGCGGATAATGGTAGTCGATGTGTTGGACCAGACAAGTTGGCGTAACCTTATTCGCCGAAAAAGAAGTTAGCCCTGCACTTGCACAGTTCGCTTTCATTTTCCAAAAACATGAATCCTGTATTTTATTTAATTCGACGAAGTGAATAAGGGAAACTCCGTTCTGAATTTCGAATATCATGTTTGTAGTTGTTAAGCTGTACCACCCATTTCACTACGTCGAGCAAAATATTTTCTGGTTTGGCCCTCCTACTTAGTCCAAATAATACAGTAACGCAATAATTTAAATATGTTTTTCCTATTTGAGGTCCTAAGTAATAAGTCATTTTATCTTCCCTCACTTTCATTGACATTAAAATTAATCAATGATGAGTTCTAATAAGCTCTTTAGTTTGAACAAACAGGAAATATCCCATAAA
This sequence comes from Pocillopora meandrina, assembly GCA_942486045.1. Classification (NCBI taxonomy): domain Eukaryota; kingdom Metazoa; phylum Cnidaria; class Anthozoa; order Scleractinia; family Pocilloporidae; genus Pocillopora; species Pocillopora meandrina. The sequence continues at coordinate 268,385 of CALNXJ010000100.1, forward strand.
CGCTGGATGTTAAACGACAGAAATTCCATAAATTTACCCAGCGACTTTCGACCTATGTCTCGATACATCAGGATTGAATAAAAAGTGTCGTGGCAGAACTCATCAGGCACCTTATAATAATTGAGCAAGATCCAGTGAAGACAGTTGCTATAATTAATCCAGAGCCTCAGTGAGACGACGCTCTGAATGTTGTTTTAAGCGCCACCTCCATCTCATGGATAATAGCAAATTGATATTAGGAAAAAGTGTGCCGTAATTTATGATTGGATTCAGCCAAACTATCCAGTATCGGATCTGCCTTCCAAGGCCTTCATTCACATATTCAGATTTTCCTCTGTTAGATAAAATTGGTGTAGACTTAAGGTTAATGAGACCTGTGAGCCAAAATTTGGTTCCCAACTCATTTTTTTTGATGGGGAGTCATGGAAATCAGCTTCGGTATTTTTTCAAGGTTCTTCTATTTCAAAATCATAACTTTTGTCATAATATGAACGGAATTCAAACGAGCTGCATGTCAGTCTAAGTTGAGGGATAGGCAAAACAATATGTGAAAGGAAATCTTTATAAGTACAGAAAAAACAACCGTAATTTTTGGCAAGTTAGACGTTTCAAATGAAGAAGATCTTTGTCATCACCTCTATTTTTCTTTCGTGTAGATTGAACCCAATCAGCGACCTTCGCTACTGCATTAATTCCTCTCTCATCGCTCTTTGGAATTTCCTGTCGTTTCCAGTTTCGCAGTTTGTAACGAGCTTGGAACGGCCAGCACTGACTTTTTCATAATTTGGCACTTTTCTCTATTTACGGTAATGATGGAACTACGGTTTCAAAAAGGGGTGTAATTTAAACTTAAAGAAATATCACTGAGAAAAGATTCAAAAAGGAATCCCGTTGAGTTCTAATAAGCTCTTTAGTTTGAATAAACAATAAATCTCCCGTAAACGGTGGATGTTAAACTACAGAAATCCCATCATTTTTTTGGAGAAACTTACAACCTATGTCTCCATACATTAGGATTGCATAAAAAGTGTCGAGGCAGAACCCATCAGATATCTTATATTGATTGAGCATGATCCAGTGAAGACAGCCGCTATACTTAATCCCGGGCCTTAATGAGACGAAATTCTGAATGTTGTTGTTAATCGCAACCTTGATCTTAAGGATAATAGCAAATTGATATTTAGAAAGGGTGTGCCGTAATTTAGGATCGGATTCAGCCAAACCAAACCATTTGACTTCCAAGGCGCTCATTGGAATATCTTTTAAACTATAATTGATAATAGATAAAATTGCTGCAGACTTAAGGTAAGCGAGACCTGCAGGTCAACATTTAGTTCCCGACTCATCACTATTGGGAGCCTTGCAAATTAACTTCCATATTTTTCAAGGTTCTTCTATTTCAAATCATCACATCTGTCATAATATGAACGGGATTCAAACGAGCTGCATATCAGTTTAATATGGGGACAGGACAGAACAATTTGTGAAAGGAAATCTTTATAAGCACAGAAAAAAATCCCATAATTTTTGGGAAGTTGTACATTTCAAATGAAGGAGATTTTTGTCATCAACTCTATTTTTCTTTACCGCAAATTGAACCCAAACAGCGGGCTTTGTCACTGTTTTAAATCTTCTGTCTTCGCTCTATGGAATTTCCCGTCGTTTCGAGTTTCACAATTTGTGACGAGCTTGGAACCGCCAGCACTGACTTTTTATAATTTGGCACTTTTCTCTATTTACGTTAATGATGGAACTACAATTTCGAGAAGTAGTGTCATTATAAACATAAAACAAATATCGCTGAGTAAAGGTTCAAGAAGTAAACACGTTGTAGAAAGCTAAAAATTAAGGATAATGATCTTGTTTATTTCGAATACCTGAAGCTGTTTTTTCGCCAAAAGTTTGTTATACCCACATTTGGAAGCTCGGTAAAATTCATTTTCTTTTTATTTCAACCACACAGAAATAGAGGAGTTAAGGATGGATATCAAATCTTGTCATGGGATAAAAGTCAAACTCAAGTTATTCCTTCATTAAGTACAATCATTTCTTACCTTCAAAGATCCAACGTTCTTTGGCGCCCAACTCTAGTGTTATTGAGCCAAACGCGTTTTCTTTTATTACTGTCTGGTAGCTATGGTTACGATAGAAGCTGTTGGTTTCAAGCCAAGATGATCATTAATATTAGAAATGAACTTCCCTCTTCCTGTTTAGGCTTTTCACACACAAAAAAAAAACACACACACACACAAAGGATTTAACCTAATGGAACGGATTGACTGGAGAATGCGTTTTGGACTATAAAATGTTAGTATTAATTCCTTAAAACTGTCGCCTCTTGCGTCGGGTGCAAAAGGCATTATACTTATAGATCCTTTTTGTAATTCATGTCAAACAAACGTAATGCAGATGAATTTGAGAGAAAAAACGATAGACTTCAGTAAGAACTCAAGGGAAGTCCGGCAAAAATGGTTTTGACTTTCAGCAAAGTGTAGCGTAATTTTCGTTTGAAAACTTACTCTAGCCACGGGGAAGTCTTAGACCAAATACTGACGATTCGTGTTGGAAATGATTTTTCTGTCAAAGTTTATATCCATTTTGCGCGAAAGCCGCAATGACCATAATTCACGGACTTCAAGCACACACAACACAAACGATTTGCTCGAACCTCAAGGTCTTTCAGCTACAATACAAATTCAAGTTGACAGTGAGGACAAACAGATTAAACAGAATGCGATGCAAATTTACATTGATATGCCAAATACAGCGAATGTATAGCTAAATATATCTGAGCTTGAAAGTTTTTAATCAGTCATCGACAGTGAAGTTGAAATAGATTAATGGCGCTGCAAATATGACTATTTTTCTTTTTCATGATACGCAGGTTCTTGTAATTTGCTTGCGTTCTTTCAACATTACTCATATTTATTTTGAATTGTCTACTATCTTGTCTTAAGAAAATTTAAATCAATACGTAATAAAAAAAATATATAAGGCTCTAAATTATTGCAAAATTTCCGGCTATTTTTGTCAAATCGTTCGCTCTACTTCCCAGAGCTTTGTCACCACAAGTTAGTCAAAAAGCACGATGTTTTCCGTCCGTAAGATGAAACCATCGCAACAATCTGTACACGAGGAAACATTGAGACGGCTTCGCGCGCTGTTTAGGAGTTTCAAAACATAGTTCAAGCGCACTTTTACCAGAATAAACAATACATATTTTCCTTATCGTTTAACATTGTAAATTTTTTGTTCAAGATGACAGACAAGGCAAATATACCAGAAGCTATTAATGTCTTTCTATGAGACACGAAATTACTTCATTAATAAATTATCTCTTATGTTTTTTCCAGCTTGCCTAATTCTTCGGTGGAAAACGCGAATTTGTTTTGTTTTGTTTTGCTTTTACTTTTCAATTGAAGAAATTTAAAATTAAAAAAATATATATATATATTTATATACATAATCGGTGGAAGGTACTCTAATTTTCAATTTACACTTAAAATTGTTTAAGTTCTCATTACGAGTGATATGCCATTAAAAAATGGCAGAGCAATTTCGAACTTCAATTTAATCAAAGAAATAAAACGCTGGATCAATTGCGTGAGCCACAAATTTAGTTCGTAAGTCTCTATTAAATTGCGATTGTATTAATCCCGCTGCAAGGATGGTTTAGTCTCTAAAAGTGAAAACTCTCAGACAATATTTAAAGCTTTCTTTATGTTTTTGTTTGTTTCTGAGGCGATGAACTGTATATAAATTCATGAAAATGTTCCAGAAAAGAATTGTGAAAGGATATTTCAAGGATAACAGCAAGTTGATATTTGGAAAAGGTGTGCCGTAATTTATGATTGGATTCAGCCACACTATTCAGTATCGGATCTGGCCTCTAAGGCCTTAATTGGAAGACCTTTTAAATTATAAAACATTTTCAGGTTTTCCTCCGCTAGATAAAATTGCTGCAGACTTAGGTTAAAGAGATTTGTGAGCCAACAATTTGTTCCCGACTCATTTTCTGATTGGGAGCTATGCAAATCAACTTCCATACTTTTCAAGGTTCTTCTATTTCAAAATCATCACTTCTTCCATAATACGAACGGAATTCAAACGAGCTGCACATCAGTCTAAGTTTGGGGATAAGACAAAACAATTTGCGAAAGGAAATCTTTATAAGAACAGAAAAATAACTGCCACAGTTTTTGACAAGTTGGATATTTCAAATGAAGAAGATACTTGTCATCAACTCCATTTCTTTTTACTGCAAACTGAACCCAAACAGCGGGCTTCGTCACCGCGTGAAATCCTATCTCATCGCCTTATAGAATTTCCTGTCGTTTGCAGTTTAACAATTTGTGACGAGCTAGGAACCGCACTGACTTTTTATAATTTGGCACTTTTCTCTATTTACGGAAATGATGGAACAACAATTTCGACGAGTGGTGTCATTTCAAACAAAATAATATCGCTGAGAAAAGGTTCAAGAATAAAACCCGTTGTAGGACACTAAAAATTTAGGATGATGATCTTATTTATTTCAAATAGCTGAAGCTGTTTTACCGCCAAAAGTTTGTTATATCCACATTTGAAAGTCAAACTCAAGTTATCCATGCATTAAGTATGATCATTTCCTACTTTCAAAGATCCAACGTTCTTTTGCGCCCAACTTAAGTGTTATTGAGCCAAACGCGTTTTCCTTTCTTACTCTCTGGTAGCTATGGTTACGATAGAAACTGCTGGTTTAAAGCCAAGATGATCATTAATATTTGAAATGAACTTCCCTCTTCCTGTTTGGGCTCTTTGCACCAAAAGCTTAATTGGTAAAATAATACCAGGTAAAAAATTTAACCGAATGGGACGGATTGACTAGAGTAATGCATCTTGGACTATAAAATGTTATTATTCATTCTTTGAAAGTGTCTCCTGTGGTCAGGTGCCAAGGGCGTTATAATCATATAATTACGGACCCCCGTAAAATCCTATTGTGTTCCCTCTGCATTATATTAGCGATTTCTGTCGAAGAAGGTAAATAAGTCTCCAGTACGGTCCAAGTTTCTAAGGAAAATGAGGGCGAGATACTAGGGTTTCCTTCAAAGAAGATCATCCCTGGTCAAGGTTTATGAGATACTAAGCACCTAAATGATCGAATGCACGGAACTGCATATATGTGACAAAGTTAAGCGCTAGTTTCAATAAACAGCTGCTTGACTATTGAGGGTTTTATTGAAGAAATGTATAAGTGAAGAGGCTCCCTGTGGCTTTTTTCTTCGAACGGTTATCGTGAACAGAGGAAATTCATGCGAATTAAAGCCGAAAAAAAACGTTCTTGTCTTGCATTAATGAGCAGATTTATGTGAGTTTGCGAAAGTCTTCGAAACGTACAAACCCAGAATAACATTTTAAAATTTTTACTTTTGCTAGCCAACGTAGATTGGTAGAATTGCTTAGCTATGGTGAACATAATCATCTCTTCATTTCCGTCATTTGTTTTCTTAAAACAACTCATTTATCTGTTCATCGTTTTTAGTGATTTATTTTTTTTTCCATTACGAAAAAATCGTCCACCTACATCATTTTTCTGCTGTTGAAAAATATTGATCACAGCAAAACCGTTTTAAAAACACTGAATAATATATAACTGAATAAATTTCAGTCAATAGTATCCTTGCTGTGAGAGTAATTTTGGAAAAACAAAAAGTTTGAAAAATTCCACGACGCTTCTGTGCAAAAGATTTTTAAAGATCATCTCGATCAAGCTATTTGTTATTTGGCAAGTTTTAAAGCCTGCACTTCAAAAACTAAACTTAGAAGGTTTTTTTCAAAACCTTAAAATGACTAAAAGCTAATTAGACCCTTTTTTCATAAACAAATTCTTAAAACCAGAAAGAGTGATTTGTTCCAAATGCCAGCATTGTTCGTCTATAAAAATGACTTCGCTTAAATTGGCTAAGAGCGGCCAAATTTTCTTCCATGGAAATTATCGAATTCCCGTCTGCGAAACAACAGCGAGATATTTTTGGTAGAATTGATTACCCGTCCATGTAAATATGAGCTGAGCGTTAGCATTGAAGTGGTTTTGAGTGAAGCAATTCTTCACCAAAGCAGTTCTTAGTTTATTTTGTAACAACATACTTCTGCAAATTTCCGATACGGCTCATCATAATAACACTCCCTTGCTAAATACCATTAATGTCTACAAAACAATTTTATAAGCTCAGTGCTTCAACTGTGTCAATCATCGAAATAGAAATAAAGAGTGATGGGAAATAAGATAACATGAGCTGAATTATGAATATAGGGATATACCACCTGCATTCAATAATGGGTTAAGTAATCGTTACCGACCCTTTTGTATTGAATATGGGATGTAAACAAAGTTAATAGCGGTCAGTCCAGACCCATTAAAGTGATCACGGAAGCAAATAAAATACGTGGGCACGCGTTTGGGATATATGGAAAGACTCTGGATTTGGCTACGAATTTATCGGTGTTTACCTACAAATTAGACTCAGGGATTTTGCCTCACAAATTTCCATAACATTAACTTCAATTGCTCCATAACTCAAGTCAATGGAGTGTGTTTAAGAAAATAATATTACAAACACATTCTTGAGAACATCAGGTGAACACACTCCGTTAATGCAGTCACATAAAAAGTCAAGTTTCCTCGAGTTTTTGAGAAACAATACGTTCAAATTTACAAGATCGATCCATAGATTCAGCGTTTTTTTTCCTTATTTTTTCTTATTTATTTATTTTTTCATTATCAGGGTAAAACACCTTATAAAATTGATCGAAGCGTCAAAAAAAGACAAAAAGCAATAATCGCAAAACGTGGTAATAAAAATATAAAAAATCTTTTGCACCGACATTCCAGCTCACGCAATCATACGGATAATGGTAATCGGTGTGTAGGACCAGACAGGTTGGCGTAACCTTATCCGACATTAGCCCTGCATTCACACAGTTTACTTTCATTTCCCAAAAACATGAAGTCTTAAGTTAGATTATATCGTGAAATAAATCAGAAGTTATAAAATAAGCCACGTTTTTTAATGGATTGTGATACCGCCCACTTCACTACATCGAGGAAAATATTTTCGTGTTTCAATCTTCTACTTACTCTAAGCAATACAGGAACAAACAAGTTAAAGATGATTCTCCAATTTGAAGTCCTCAGTAATTAGTCATTTCATCTTCCATCACATTCATTAACGTCAAGATTAATTAATGATGAGTTCTAATAAGCTCTTTAGTTTGAAGAAACAGAAAATCTCCCCTAAAACTACTGAAATTCCATAGATTTTCCGAGCAACTTAAAACCAATGTCTCGATAAATCAAGATTGCATAAAGAGTGCCAAGGCCGAACCCCTCAGATATCTTATAATAATTGAGCACGATACAGCTGTTATACTTAATCCAGAGCCTTGTTGAGACGATGCTCTGAATGTTGTTTTAAGCGCCACCTCCACCTCAGGGATAATAGCACATTGATATTTGGAAAAGGTGTGCTGTAATTTATGATTTGATTCAGCTAAACCATTCAGGATCAGATTTGGCATCCAAGGCCTTCATTGGAATACCTTCTAAATTATAAAATATTTTCAGGTTTCCTTCGTTAGATAAAACTGCTATAGACTTAACGGGACCTCTGAGCCAACAATTAGTTCCGGACTCGTATTTCTGATTAGGAGCCATGCAAATCAACTTCCATATTTTTCAAGGTCTTCTATTTCAAAATCATCAATTTGTGGGGGATGAGACAAAACCATTTTTGAAAGGAAATCTTTATAAGTACAGAACGAAAAAAACGGCTATAGTTTTTGACACGTTGGATATTTCAAATAAAGAAGATTTTTGTCATTAACCCTATATTTTTTTACTGTAATTTGAACCCAGACAGCGGGCTTCGTCACAGCATTAAATCCTCTCTCATCGCTCTTTGGAATTTCCTGTCGTTTCCAGTTTCACAATTTGTGACGAGCTTGGAACGGCCAGCACTGCCTTTTTCTTAATTTGGCACTTTTTTCTATTTACGGTAGTGATGGAACTACAATTTTGAGAAGGGGTGTAATTATAAACTTAAAGAAATATCACTGAGAAAAGGTTCAAAAAGGAATCCCGTTGTAGGAAACTAAAAATTAAGGATAATAATCTTGTTTATTTCAAATAGCTGAAGCTGTTTTCTCGCCAAATGTTTTTTATACCCATATTTGGAAGCTCGGTAAATTTCATTTTCGCTTGATTTCAACTACACAGAAATAGAGGAGTCAAGGGTGGATATCCAATTTATATCATGGAATGAAAGTCAAACTCAAGATATATATGCATTAAGTATGAGCATTTCTTACCTTCAAAGATCCAACGTTCTTTTGTGCCCAACTTTAGTGTTATTGAGCCAAACGCGTTTTCTTCTATTACTGTCTGGTAGCTATGGTTAAGATAGAATCTGTTGGTTTCAAGCCAAGATGATCATTAATATTAGAAATGAACTTCCCTCTTCCTGTTTGGGCTCTTTGCACCAAAAGGTAAACTAGTAAAATAATACCAAGTGAAAATGTTAACCTAACGCAAAGGATTGACTGGAGTCATGCGTCTTGGACTATAAATTATTATTATTAATTCATTGAAAGTGTCCCTTGTGGTCAGGCGCTAAAGGCGTTATAATTATATAATTACTGACCCCCGTAAAATCCTATTGTGCTCCCTCTGCATTATATCAGCGATTTCAGTCCAAGAGGGTAATTAGGTCTCTAGTACGGTCCAAGTTCCTTTTCTTGCGTTAATGAGCAGATTTATATTAGTTTTGAAAGGTTTTCTAAACTTATAAATCTAGAATGAAATTTTTAATTTATTACTTGTGCTAGCCAACGTAGGTTGTTAAAGTTGCTTAGCTATGATGAATATGATCAACTCTCTATTTCCGTCATTTGTTTTCTAAAAAGAACTTGTCTATCTTTCCATCGTTTTTAGTTCTTCATTTATTTTTTGGCATTTCGGAAAACGTCCACCTACATAATTTTTCTACTGTTGAATAATAATGATCACAGCAACAGCGTTTTAAAACGCTGAATAATATATACTTGAATAAATTTCAGTCTAGGGTATCCTTGCTGTGAGATTAATTTTGGAAGAACAAAAAACTTGAAAATTGCGTGAAGCTTCTGTGCAAAAGTTTTTAAGGATCATCTGAATCAAGCTATTTGTTATTTGGCAAGTTTTAAAGCCTCCACTTCGAAAATTATCACTTGGAAGATTTTTTCGATTCCACAAAATGGTTAAAAGCTTATGAGACCGGCTACCCTATTTTTCTAAACAATTTCTCAAAACCAGAAAGAGTGGTTTGCTCCAAATGCCAGAATTGTTCGTCTATAAAATTGACTTCGCTTAAGTTGGCTGAGAGCGGCCAATTTTTCTTCCATGCAAATTATCGAATTCCCGTCTGTGAACCAACAACGAAATATTTTTGATTTGGAATCGATTACCCGTCCATGTAAATATGAGCTGAGCGTTAGGATTGAAGTGGTTTTGAATGAAGCAATTTTTCACCAAAGCAGTTCTTAGTTTATTTTGTAGCAACATACTTTTGCAAATTTCCGATATGGCTCATTATAATCACATTCCCTTGCTAAATACCATTAATGTCTACCCAACAAGTTTTCAAGACTAAGGTTCCTTCCCTTAAAAATCATGCTTGTTAGGCTCAAGTTTTCAGTTTTGTTATAATCACACCTTATAAGCCCAGCGCTTCAACTGTTGTCAGTCATCGAAATAGAAATAAAGAGTAATGGGAAATAAGATAACACGGGCTGAAGTATGAATATGGGGATAGAAAACGATTCGTAGTTTGCGTCTAAGACAATAACATTATAAACATATTCTTAAGAACAATAGGTGAACATGCCTAGATAACGCAGTCACATAAAAAAACCAAGTTCCCTTGGGTTTCTGAGAAACAACACCTTGAAATTTTCAGGATAGATAGATTCAGCGTTTTTTTGTTTTTTTTTTTCACTCTTTCAAGATTGACTCAAGCGTCGATAATTGACGAAAAGAAAATTCTCATTAAATATGGTAATCGGTGTGAAGGACCAAACAGGTTGGAGTAACCTTATCCGCCGAAAAGACGTTAACCCTGCACTCGCACCGTTCGCTTTAATTTTCCAAAAACACGAATTCTTAATTTAGACTTCATCTTGAAATAAATCTGAAATTATGAAATAAGTCACGTTCTCTGATGGACCACCTACTTCACTACGTCGAGCAAAATATTTTCTCGTTTGGCCCTCCTAATTATTCGAAATAATACAGGAACGCAAAATACCATTAATGTCTACAAACAGCAATTTCGAGAAGAAGTGTCTTTATAAACATAAAACAAATATCGCTGAGAAAAGGTTCGAGAAGTAAACACGTTGTAGAAAACTAAAAATTAAGGATAATGATCTTGTTTATTTCGAATACCTGAAGCTGTTTTTTCGCCAAAAGTTTGTTATACCCACATTTGGAAGCTCGGTAAATTTCATTTTCTTTTATTTCAACCACACCGAACTAGAGGAGTTAAGGATGGATATCAAATCTTGTCATGGGATAAAAGTCAAACTCAAATTATTCCTTCATTAGGTACAATCATTTCTTACCTTCAAAGATCCAACGTTCTTTGGTGCCTACCTCTAGTGTTATTGAGCCAAACGCGTTTTCTTTTATTACTTTCTGGTAGCCATGGTTACGATAGAAGCTGTTGGTTTCAAGCCAAGATGATCAATAATATTAGAAATGAACTTCCCTCTTCCTGTTTGGGCTCTTCACACACTAAAAAAAAAAAAAACACACACACACACACGCGCAAAAAAAAAAAAAAACTAAATTGGTAAAATAATGGCCGGCAAAGAATTTAACCTAATGGAACGGATTGACTGGAGAATGCGTTTTGGACTATAAAATAATAATATTAATTCCTTAAAACTGTCGCCTCTTGCGTCGGGTGCAAAAGGCATTATGCTTATAGATCTTTTTTGTAATTCATGTCAAACAAACGTAATGGAGATGAATTTGAGAGAAAAAAACGAAAGACTTCAGTAAGAATTCAAGGAAAGTCCGGCAAAAATGGTTTTGACTTTCATCAAACTGTAGCGTAATTTTAGTTTGAAAACTTACTCTAAACACGGTGAAGTCTTGGACCAAATACTGACGATTCGTGTTGGAATTGATTTTTCTATCAAAGTTCATATCCATTTTGCGCGAAAGCCGCAATGACCATAATTCACGGACTTCACGCACACACAACACAAACGATTTGCTCGAACCTCAAGGTCTTTCAGCTACATTACAAATTTAAGTTGACAGTGAGGACAAACAGATTAAACAAAATGCGATGCAAATTTACATTGATATGCCAAATACAGCGAATGCATACCTAAATATATCTGAGCTTGAAAGTGAAATTGAAATAGATTAATGGCGCTGCAAATATGACTATTTTTCTTTTTCGTGATACGCAGGTTCTTGTAATTTGCTTGCGTTCTTTCAACATTACTCATATTTATTTGAATTGTCTACTATCTTGTCTTAAGAAAACTTAAATCAATACGTAATAATGGCTCGAAATTATTGCAAAATTTCCGGCTATTTTTGTCAAATCGTTCGCTCTTCTTCCCAGAGCTTTGTCACCACAAGTTAGACAAAAAGCACAATGTTTTCCGTCCGTTAGATGAAACCATCGCAACAATCTGTACACGAGGAAACATTTAGCCGGCTTCGCGCGCTGTTTAGGAGTTTCAAAACATAGTTAAAGCGCACTCTTACCAGAATAAACAATACATATTTTCCTTATCATTTAACATTGTAAATGTTTTGTTCAAGATGACAGACAAGGCAAATATACCAGAAGCTATTAATGTCTTTCTATGAGACACGAAATTACTTCATTAATAAATTACCTCTTATGTTTTTTCCAGCTTGCCTAATTCTTCGGTGGAAAACGCGAATTTGTTTTGTTTTGTTTTGCTTTTACTTTTCAATTACAGAAATTTAAAATTAAAAAATATATATATATTTATATACATATTCGGTCGAAGGTACTCGAATTTTCAATTTACACTTAAACTTGTTTAAGTTCTCATTACGAGTGATATGCCATTAAAAAATGGCAGAGTAATTTCGAACTTCAATTTAATCAAAGAAATAAAACGTTGGATCAATTGCGTGAGCCACAAATTTAGTTCGTAAGTCTCTATTGTTTAAATTGCAATTGTATTAATCCCGCTGCACGGATGGTTTAGTCTCTAAAAGTGAAAACTCTCAGACAATCTTTAAAGCTTATGCACGGAAGGCATTTTTTTAATGAGTCTTTCTTTATGTTTTTGTTTGTTTCTGAGGCGATGAACTGTATATAAATTCATGAAAATGATCCAGAAAAGAATTGTGTAATTGTTTCGAAGACAGCTTTCAAGACGTGGGATTTGTCTTAGCTAAGAGACTCGCATTTGTCAGGAACTCAGTTAGCGTGCGTCGCTCTTGAGGCCCTGTTTATTATTCAAGTTGTAATCAGATAGTTATCTTCTAACTGTTGACTAGTCTCATTCGCGTTTTCATCGAAATAGGGAAGACTTCATCTAGGCAGGCGATAAATTGGCTTTTTTTTTTTGTTTTTTTTTTGCAATAATGCAATAACGTATAGACCAAAATGTTGGAATAAAGTTCAGGTGGAGTTATTTTCCAATGATTAAGATTCATCTTTAATTGGTTGAATGTGTTTCAGTGGCGCCTTAGAACGAAGTAAGCACATGCATAGGAAATATATGGAATTAATAATCAAGGAAGTGCTGAGTATTGTGGTGAAGCTTGCAAGATGTACCTTGCGAAGCATTTTGTATGTTAATGTCTTCATCCTGATTCTTGCATCTTATACTTAACAAAGGGTAAATTATGATTTGCCTGGTTTTTACTCAAGAATTCATGAAATAATCGGTTCGAGAAGTCAAACGCTGCTTGCCATAGCAATGCTACTAACGCTGAAGGAAAACGAATTTTTAGCCATGACGGAAATATTACAGTACTGATGGTCTTAAAATAATGAGGGAACTTTGAGCGGCAGGCTTGTAAACATCAAGGCGGCGAAACAAAAAATACATTTTATTCGTACCTTGAATTATGCACTGCCTCTATTTCATTTTCTAAGCGCATGAGTTTATGAAGAAACGGTTGCTGAATTTTTTTTTTTTCATTATACCTTTACTTTTAATAATTTGTCTTGAAAACAAACACAAAAAATTAAAAAAAAAAAAAAAAGAATAAAAATAAAATAAAAATTGTAGGTTCTGCGTAATTCAACCAGCCCACATAAGCAGAGTATACATGCAAGATTTTATATAGTATGGTGTAAGAATGAACCGTAATTATAAGTTCATGATAAAATTTCCTTAACAAAGTAGAGGAAAAGTTAAAACAATACTGATCGAAGTATATTGATGTGGTTAAAATTTATTAGTACAGGCCGCAGTTGTCAACGTAACTATCATTTATATTTTGGCATCTTAAAGCTCTACTCCAATTCGTTTGAAACAATCCGCACAAGCTAAAATTTGAAATGAAATTGGACTTCAGCCCGTGTTGTCTCATTGGTTTTCTGATTTATCTTCCCAATCCTGTTTAAAAAGAAGAATATGAGTATTTGCACTCTTTCTTCGTTTGCATTCGCTTCATGGCAGTAAACAGTACACGAAGGTTATTACGTTTGTAATTCCATCCCATCTTACATGCGAACTGTTACGTAAATACCGAGAAAAGTTTTCCAAGGCATCCAGTTTCAACTTTTCAGTAATTTTGTCATGGCGGTGTTGAAATCCCAGGACTTCCAACTTTAAGCTAGTCTGTACGTGCTTCGTTGGGTGTTTTTGTTCCGAACAAAAACGTTAATTTTTCGTAACCACTCGAACTCTAAACATCGTTAATGTATCTTTCTCTCCCGGTCAAGTTTATTCTAAAAAGAAACTCGCTTGGAAGATAACAGAAAGTTTCAAAGACGACACGTGGTTGAAAGGTAGATTTTTTTCTTTAGAATATTGAAATCATGTACACATAATATATACAATTGCAACAAATCCGGCATTGAGCAACTCCAGCGAGCTTACTTCCTTTAAAAGTGCCCCTAAACTTTACAATAGCAGAATTAGATTTAGGCCGAGAGGAGGCCATTACTATTCTTAGGTAATATGGATAATAATGGTTTTCCCATCATTCTTTCCTACGAACACCCGCTCCCCTCCCCTCCTCTTCCCCTCCTTTATGGTTTTATGTTTTATTTATTTCATTTTTTTTTGTTTTTGTTTTTGTTTTTGTTTTTTTTTCTGTTTTTCTCTCGTTTTAACCTATCAGCACTGATAAGGATCGGGACTACAAAAAGTGCCCTCTTGCATCCTTTTTTTTAAATATTTGGTTTTTGATTCGAAGATCGTAAATTAGAACCTACCCCCTTCGAGACTAAAAAAAGGCGCCCTCTTGCATCCGTTTTTTAAATATTTGGTTTTTGATCCGAAGATTATAAATTAGAACCTACCCTCAGAATACATTCTCACAAAAAATTTCATTGAAGACTGTGACGTAAGTGCTCCTTCTGTCCTCATTACTCAGGACTTTGTAATTTACACATGGGTCGACTAAAAGATTGACCGATAATTGCAAATCATTGTCATCCTTATTCCTTAGTTGTTAGAGTTCTCTGGGAAAGCAATAATTGTTAAGGCTCCATAAGTTCTAAGGAAAATACCACGCCCGTATTGAGTAAAACCAAGTTAAAAACTATTTCGCAATTTTTGATTACATCGATTTCATTTTCGGATGATATTCGAGAAAAATGATGATAAACATTCCTGACATATTCAAGAATGCAAGTCTGGGGAACTTGAGTAGTAGTGCGGGAGGTATTAAAATGACAGTTTACCATTTGGACGGCATGAAATAATTGCGATCGTACGTCAAAAAGAACGTACTCGTTAAAGAAAAAAAAGAGTACGATTTGAACGAGCATAGAACGAAGTAACCCGAGTGGCCCCTTAAGATTCGAGTTACTGCAATTGGATACTCTGGCAGTTGAGTCTATATATAAGTTAACATGAAGTTTCTTTTCACGACTGTCTCCTGTGTATCTCTGCTTAACTGAGCAGTAAAGGGGGAGATATTAGTTTTGGTTAAGTTCGCATTCACGTCCTTGCATGGCTGAAGGGTCTAACAAAGTCACCTTTACAGGTACGATTGTAAGAGTCATAAGTGTTAATACAGTCCACTTTTTCAAATGGATCTTGAGCATCATCAATAACTTCTTCTGTAACATGAAAGAGAAAACATGAGTGTTGAAGACGACGAGAAAAAGCAAGATGTTTTTCGGTTTATCACCTTGGTCATAATAAACCGTGAATGAATCCGCACTTTTCCTCATAGTTTCATTCATACGATCATACCGCCGTATTGTCACACAAAATATCTGTGAGCACTGTTATAAGCCTTTTCGCTGAGCTATGCTAGATTTTTTAAAGAATTAGGGGTCAGTCATTGTTGATCACTTGGAAGGGTGGGAGGGGGAGGGGATAGGGAAAGGAGGATTCTGGAGGGGGGGGGAGCACACGAGGGGTATTAGTCATCACCAACAGAGTTTAAAGGGGGAGACATGACTAAGAATATAGACTGGCAACTGATTAACTTTTGATGAAGTGCGGGAGGATCATTAGAATATTAAAACCTTATGTGTGAAGTAAGATCTAAATTGTTTGCTAATTACTTTTGTGTAATTTTGTATTTGTATATTAATTTGTTTCCTTTATTTTACATATCTCCTTGTGAGTATTTTTTGTTATATTTCTCATCATTTTCCTTCTTTAGTTACATCTTATTTGTCTTACTTGGATATTTTTCTTACCGCACGTAATTACGCAATCGTCTTCTATTTTTTTTTGCATAATCATTTTTCTACGTCAGTTTACCTAAAATGGCCACCGTTAAGAGTTTAAAAGTGACTTTTCGAGCGTTAGCCCTTCGTCGGAGCCCTGATGAAGGGCTAGCACTCGAAACGTCAAGCTTTTAAACTCTTTACGGTAGCCAATTTACGTTTTCAACTCGGTTGATAAAACTAAATTAATTTGTTGCACTCTCCCACCGACGCAGCACCGCATTTTATTTAGAATCCCCCCCCTCTTATTCAGTTTACCGAAAGTCGCACTTGGCGCAGTTCACTGTTTTCTTCAACTTAAAATCCTTTGCTATTCCAATTACATATCACGCGTTAGGAAGGTAAGTATTTCCGTTTCGTTTTGTATTCATTTTTGTTTGTAATTTATTAATCTTAGTTAACTTAGCTTTTATTTACTACGTTTTTGTTTCAACCAGCTGCTGTGTGTTAGCTGTAAAAATAAGAACTCTGAGTTAAAAAGATAACGCTCTCGCTGTTACAGGGGGTTCAAATAAATTTCATCCTGACCCTTAAGCGAAAAACAACAGCAAAAAAAAACAGATCAAAATATTTATAAATAATGCGAAGTTAAATAACATGAAACACAATACAAAACCAAATAATATGAAAGACAAATAAAGCTAAACAATACAAAAAATTAATGGTACCAAGAAAAATGTAGGTCTTGATTGCTTAAGCTGTGCATTAATTGTTATTTAATGGAGGAACCATTTTGTTTTGCTTTGTTTTGCTTTTTTCTGGTTGGCCAAACAATGGGTTTCTTTGAAATTATTCACCAAAAGAATCGGTTCTACGTGGATTTCCCACCTCTTCCTCTACTTAGCAATTATTTGCGTACGGCGAGGTGAATATTACTGAGCTTGAGGCGAATAATTGTTGCACTATAATTGCGATGGAGCTTTCGAAGTCTGTTGCAAATTCTGCAAACAAAGAGAGCATTGCGCATATTTTTTTATAATTGTTGTGATCACTGAATCAGCAAAAAATTAAAACCTCTCTTTTGAAGAAAGTTCCGCCAAACTCAGAAGCATTTTTGTGCTCTTCGCAATTTAATTTTCTTTTAATACGTTTATCACTTTCGCGGAAACATAACCAAAACGCGAGGCAGCCAGTCTCTGCTATAATCATCTCGCGCGAGTCGATTATAGCGAGGTAAGACGCAATCCTTGACCAATCAGAGGGCGCGCATCTCTCCAATCACCTCTAACAATTATACAGATACGTGACATGGTAGGTTACTTTATTTGTCACACACTCACCTGACGATGAGGACCTTAATCCTGTAATCACTCTATTTTGGAACTTTTGGTCAAGCTTCGTTTTAGCTACAGTTGAATTCAGTTTATGTGAGCTTTCAAGACTTATGGAATAAATTCCCTTTAATTTTTGGGCAGTTGTTTGATACGAAAACTTGTACGTTTGTCGTAATGAGAATTGGAAAAAAGGTTGCAAACAGTATAAACTTCTCAGTCTACAGTCTGAATTTTGTACCTGGTCTTCAGTCTGCATTTTGTACTGCCCGGATTGGCATTTCTGTTTTTGTTCGAGCGAGCCTCGAGTCTGGACTGAAATATTGGAGCTGGAAGAAAATTCTAGTGAGACTATCTTGACCGCTATGATCGATATGTGGACTGCATGTTGAAGAGCCCACGAGAAAAAGTACAATGATGCTCCATTGCGTGGTCACAGTGTGCGTGTGTGTTGAAAAGAACCCACTACGGGTCCCCTAGGTGTAAACATTTCGGCTTCTTGACTCAAGTTGCATTTTCAGGAGTTCGGAAATGTGATTTGGGGTTATTATCTTTATTAAACCATATAAACATTTTATTTTTTCCACGTGAGTTTCTGAGCTTCATCGAAATTAATTTTGACTTTCACTAAGTGGGGAGGGGTAGCATGCGTGACTACTTCCGTTCACGGTCGACAACTTCCGTCAACATCTGCTCTACTACAGATTCATTTTCATTTCAGCATGAATGAGCAAAAAACCAACGCCTCGACCCGACAAGAGGCGCCTTTAAGGTAATCTGACTCCGCTAAAGAGATCTAACCTGGTAAAGACTCCTTTGAAAGGCATGAGTTTTTGTTATGTTTTTTCCCTTTAACATGAAGGTCACATTTTATTTAGTTTTACAATCCGATGGGTCAGACATTTTGGTCTTCGAAAAAGTTAATTTCCTATGTTTTGTGGGGTCATTATTGGCTATTTTGAGCCTTTGAACCAATCTCGGTTCTAAGTCATTAAAACATTTACTATGTCCTTTAGTTCTTCATCAGAAAGCGCGCTAACTTGAACGTTTTTCATTTCAGTTTAGGAACTCGATCGATCCACCCTAAGCTCTCTTGGACTATTTGCACCCTCCCCCAGATTTCCAAGGGGTTATTGACACGTTTGCCATAACACCTTGTGAAAGCAAAACTGAAATGCCATTTCATTGTTAAATCGTGACATCACTGCAAAATAACCTAAATACTACAGGCACTCTGATAGGTAAAAAATTGACCATTTAGTGCATCGCCAAACCCTTGGAAAATTTGTACATAATGGGTTTGGTTTTAAGTTTACTTTATAAAAATCAAAAGACTGCTCTCTCCTTCGGATAACGAGCGAAATAACCCATTTTTTTAATGGCTCCCGGCTGGTGATTTACACAATTTTTTTCGTGTTCTCCTATACCGATAGAAAGTGCGGTCTATTGCTTATACAAACAGCCAAATACAAGAACAATCGTCGTTACATAATTAGTCTTTATTGTTTTTTTAGAGGGCACGGTAACGAATCTTGCAATCTGATTGGTTCTTTACCCGGTCAGTATTTTCCTATCTCTGCCCACGGGCCACGGTAACGCTTTCGTGAGTCGCCGAGTACATCCCAACTTTCGTTGTCATTTTTCATAAATATACCTCGTTTTCCGGCTGGGCAGTATTTTTAAGCAAACACGTCGGTCACTACCTCAAGCCGATAAATAACTTATGAATCCTCTCTTTTCTCTCTATCAAATCACTTTGGTTGACAGAAAAATATTGGTTTCAGAATGAATTTGTATAAACAATAGTGTCATTACGTTGGTTGACAAGCGGCCTAAAAACCGTCTGCAATTAATTTTAATCGTTCACAAAAAGTACCCAGAAAGTTGAAACGTGAGGTAGTTGGTTACAGTTAAACTGAACGATGGAACTTTCATTCATTTAATATCTGAATTTTCTCGAGCAATTTGTTCATAGTGAAAGAGCGAGCGAAGTTTTAATTTAAGTTCTACAATAAATATACGCTCCTGGTGAGTCTTTCCAATTCCGTTCAATTTGGACATTTGTACCTTAAATTGCACAACAGAAATTGAAGGAATTGAGAAAAGGCCACATTACATTCCCTTGTGTCTCGTTGGAGTGTGCCGTTCGAATTTAGTTTTTGTGAAGGAAAGATCAGGGTTAAACACGCCATTACAGCAAACAAACGAGCAAACTCTCACAACTTCAAAATAAAAAAATTGAATTTACTTACAATTACTTTCCTCGCCGTTTACTTAATGAACAGAGGTAAATCTTCGTACATGAATGAATGGTCGATGAGAGTGAATAATACTTTCCGTTAGATCATTAACTGATTTTGAAGAAAACATTGTCGTGACAGTCCTTGCTAAACTAGATCTGTTGGTTTTCAAATGTTCCTACGCTTTTTTTTTCTTGCGCGCTCTCTAATTGACAGGTGTCAGATTGTGACAGATACTTGTAAAAATAATGTTTCAATGTTTGTTTGGAAGCCTTTTAAATCACCTTTATCGTTACGGAAATGAAAATGTTTCGCTGAGGCATCTCTCTTAAATTTGCATCACCTCTATTTTAACTACCATTTACTCACTCAAAAATTGTTCAGTTTATGGAAGATCTTGCCATATTTACGGCCATAAGTCATTCAGGTTCTTTCGGAAAGAATTTCTTCAAGTTTAAAAACAATAAATATGTTATTTACCGGCTAAGGGTCGGTCCGTATGGTGAAAAACTGTGACCTCGGTCTTGAAAATGCTGCCCTCGGCCTACGGCCTCGGGCAGTATTTTCAAGACCTCGGTCACAGTTTTTCACCATACGGACCTCCCAGCCGGCAAATAACATATATATATATCACAATTCCGTAAAGTGGATCAAACGTTGGAAAAAACATATCGATATGGTGGCTTTCAAGAATTTTGTCTAAGTGTACATTTTTCCAGAAGGAAAAAATGATGCGACTTATCTGGTTGAAAAATTTTTACTTACGTAAACTCTATAATTCGAACGAAAATCAAATGGGAAGAAATCAAATATTCCTGCCAAAAATTAGCTTATTGTTATAATATTTAAAAAACGAAGAAGTTACCCAATTGTTTTACTTGTCCCCTGAGGCTTTTTAAGTTTTAATACTCTGTCAATTTTGGACCGGACACCCATATAATACAGCGTGTCTTACTAGAGGGATCAAGCACTCTTCGATTCGTTTAAGGTACCGCACCAAGCTGTTGCTGTGGTTACTGATACGGTTTTGGCTCGCGAACTTGCAACTTCATTTACAAATAAATGTCTTTTCACAATCACATGGGTCAGCATAATAAAATCAACTCACGCCGCGGCAGGAAATGTACACAATTATCCATTTCCAGTCTACAAAAGACTATATCATGACTGCATATTTCTAAGCTTTTCTGTGACGACACACTGAGGTCATCGTTCGCGACACCTATGTCACGCGATCTTTTGACAGTTGTTGCTCACAGTCGTTTTAAAATAATCCATTGGCTGGTATATTGTTTTCAAAAGAGATTTTATATCGAAAGAATGGCTCTTCTGTTTTCAAGATTTTTCATGGTATACCCCAAATATTTGTGGTTCAATGGAGTAAAAAACTGTTACATAGTAAACGTCTCCTGGTTAGTTAAATGCTACGGAAATTCAACAAAGTGTAATTGAAATGTTTGTTGCATGCATTTACTTCAGTTAGCTTTGAGACCAATTGTTTTTAGCGCATAAAGCTGTTTTAACGTTTCACCGTTATGAAAAGATGAATGGGAATGTCGGGTGCGATAAAATTTGGGCGAAGGTTCAGTTAACAATAAATAGTACGTCCCTCAGCTCTGAAAATAGCGAGTTTACAAATGGATTTAAGTGGATTTTTCTCCAAACTTACGGTATATCTGAAAATTGATTTATCTAATACATCATTAAGAGAACTTTCAAATTCATTTTGTTCATAGCGTTACAATAAGAAAAAAATAATTATCGGCGAAATCAAAAGTTAGCATTTGAAATTACTCACGCCATTTCAGTGGTGAAGAATACTGACTAGTCCTTAACAGCAGATGTATAGCATTGAAGAACTGAACTGTAATAATAAAATGATGTATAGGGGCTACTTCCAGTACGTTCTGCGGTCGCTGAAATAAACCTCAGCCTTATTGGTGTGAGCTAGCCATGTTGGGTTCTTAATTACGTGACATTTTGTTCTGAAAAATTATTAAATGCCTAAAAGCACTGAACGCCTATTTAACAGCATTATCTCTTCATCGATTGAAATTTAGCAGGTATAAAAAATGACCGCTGTTTTTCTGTTTTTTTATTTTTAATTTTCGTTTTTTTAGCATTTTTATTTGTTTCAAGGGCATTCTCAAACACATAAGGGACGTGTTCATCACACAGAAGCATCTTGGGATCTTGAGGCTTCCCAGGCCGTGATCACATCCAATTACCAGTCTGGGATCAAGCTTTCCACTCGTGATTTCTAATCGCAATTCGTGTGGCTACTGCCTCCTAAAGGAGTCGAAGTCACATATGTTATTCCTTTTTGATCAAGCTATCAACACAGACGTAGTCACAGCGTGAAATTTTATCACTGTGATCACGCCTTAAACACTAAATCTTTTCAGTCTCAAATTTTCCAAATTCACCAGCTAAATGTTCCTAATCGGCATCTGGAACCGCGCACAACTCACTTATATTGATCCGAATTAAAAATAATCCCTTATTGGTAGAGAGTTTAGACACGAAATAAAAATTAAAAGAGATATTGAGGCCTACCAATGAACGTCACGTCTCGCTGTAAAAAATGAACTCGGAATCAAGCGTGAGCAAAACATTTCTTTCATTTAACGTCTATATTTCTTGATTTAAGTTTATTTGGTGACAAGGACACTTTAAACAATAAGCAATTTCACGGGTTTTTTATTTTTTTTAAATTTATTTATTTTTTATCAACAACCTGATGGGAACAGGTGGGTTACAGAAGATTGCGAGAAATAAACGTAATTATTTTAAGCTTCTTAAAAAAACAATGGGCCATATAGGTACCATTAGGTAATTAATTACAATTTAACACTAGCATTGCTTGTATTATGAGAATTGCCTTGAAAATAAATCAAGGAGTAAGTAAAGTTATATGAAGCAGTCCTTACTGCGGAAGCTTATACATGTACGCACTTAATGCAATTCAAAAATAATAATAATAATAATTTATTTACTTATATTGCGCGTGTTACATATGCAGATGCTCACACGCGCATTTCAATAAAATAATCTTACAGCACCGTCTTTATAATCATTACAATCATTACAACCTTTACAATCCTGATCATTGAAAGTATAGTATTTACAATCTTACCAATTTTTTAATCATTAAAATCTCTACATATGTGATATTATTTAAACTATGGTATTTATAATCGTTACAATTTTTCTAATCATTAAAATCTTTACTATCATAACATTATTAAACCGATTGTATTTAAAGCAGATAGGCTTTCCTAAACAGGTGAGTTTTGAGAAGACGCTTAGAAATATGTACAGTATTGGCATAACGTATGTCTCTCAGTAACTCGTTCCACAGTTTAGGCCCTGCATATTTAAATGAGCGGTCACCTAATATGATACCACTCATAAAAGAAGGAGTACTCAGTAAAAGTGTATCATCAGAGTTTCTGAGATTGTATCTTGAGGCTGTTGCAAGTTCTACAAGTTCAGATATATAAGGGGGAGCGATACCGTTGAGGGCTTTATATACATATAGAAGGATTTTAAACTGGATTCTATAGTTAATGGGTAGCCAATGGAGCCTGTACAGTTATGGGGGGTGATGTGTTCGAAACGACCTACATTGCAGATTAGGCGAGCGGCCGCATTTTGGATTCTCTGTAGTTTATGTAGTTGGTTGTTAGGCAAAAACACTACTGATCTAGTAGTTGGAAATAGGACCTGAAAAGAAAATCAGGCCCATGCGTGAATTGAATGACCAGTGTTTATAACTATTTAGCTCATTTGCTATGCGTTTAAATTTCCTCTCGGGCACAGGAGATAAATACTTGACTTGGGAATCGTGCGCAACTTCATTCCTATATTCTAAGCCTCACGCTAACCTAAACCTAAAATACTTAACACTGTCATTTGGGATCTCTTTTCCATGCCATAACTAATGGTTTCAAAGGATTGGAACAAGGTTAATATATTTATTTCAAAACTTTTCAACCTGGAAAATTTTCATTTTAGTGTGAAACTGCGATAAAAACAGTGAAACTTCCATGCCATACCTTACTGCCTCACAATAGATAGCATTTACCCACATTAGTCCTTACATAACCGTCTTGCTTTGTTTTTAAAGCAACTATCAGACTGAACACATCATTAGCACTAACAAAAAGCGGCATCAAATTTTTGAAATAAACTGAAACGAAAATTATCAAACCGTGCTATTATCTGCGTCATGTTAGTCAGTTTTTAACGTTTTGGGAACACAGTTTCGCCATGTTTTGCCAGTCATCATGCAGACTGATGTTCCTGCTTGTCTAGGATTTCACTATTTAAGCATTTTCCTTCTCTATTAATTTCTTTTTTGTTTGTTATTAGTTCTTTAAGCAACAATTGATTATTTGTGATTATTCTTGCGAAAGAGATGATTTGTAAAATGTCAAATTCAATGCATTTGTTTTTCGCAAGTTAACAGGACATCATCATCATATAAAATCCATAGAAACAAAATCCCTCAAGCACGTGTACCTGAGGATCAATAAGTCCTCTTATTTCTTGAATTTTTTGCTCGACATTCAGTCCGTACCACAATAGCGCGAATCACAATTTGGTGGCTGAAAAAATTTGTAGATGAAGTAGGATCCACATTTTTTACACAAATCTTTTTAGAGTATTGACAACTAGTAGAGCGATCACTAAAGCACACCACCCCGCGAACTTCACCATCTTCCGCTGTAGGATGAATAGTCGT
Organism: Pocillopora meandrina; assembly: GCA_942486045.1. Lineage (NCBI taxonomy): Eukaryota > Metazoa > Cnidaria > Anthozoa > Scleractinia > Pocilloporidae > Pocillopora > Pocillopora meandrina. The sequence continues at coordinate 292,584 of CALNXJ010000100.1, forward strand.
CAACCAGCCTGGCCAGTTAGTACCAAACCTGAATGCTTGCACACGCTCTGTTGGCATTCTTGTTCCTGCAGCTCCTACAAAACGATACCATCCCCTACGGAGTTGGCTGTCACACAAAACTTCTTTTGTTTCGGTTTTTGTGTTTCGATTTGCTTCACTCAGGTTTGAGTAATGATGGCAAGGATCAGCTACAAAGAAAAATGATACTTTTAGGAGCATTATAGTCATTGGAATCAATGATAAAATATATTTTGTCTATATTCATATAATTGCAGCAGTTTATCAAGAGCAGTAGACTTTGCATTTCACGAGAATGATAATAACTATTCCTAATATGGCTTTAATTTGTTGCCGATATAACGCACGCTCTGATTGGCTAAGAGCGAGATCAAAGCAAGGCATCATACAGCGCTAATGCCCACGAGCTAACACTAGATTATGCACATTAGGAAGAGCAAAAATGTCACGCATGTACCGCGACTGCTCTCTTCCTTTTTTCGAAAATTCGAGCGCATGAAAGCGACAAAGGTCAATGAGGTGTCTGAGGAGTAAATTTAACTACAAGTATTTAAAGTTGTGAAGAACAGCGAATACACAGTTTTAAGTTATTTTTTAAGATTGTGGACGAGGTAAACAAACAAGGATTCGTTCAATCCTACATCTAATATAAGAAACCGTTAAAACTCGCATTGAAAAGCTGTCAGTGACATGGTAAAACCTCGATAAAATGTTTCCTTAATAAATTTTGTAATGAAGTGGTTTCTGACTTACCAGCTGGTAACCTTTGCGGCCTTAAGTAAAGAGCCTTTACAATTTACCATGACATATACAAAGCTTCAATCGCTAAGTGAATAACGCCATTGGTAGATCTCTCATGCATCCTTAGCAGAATACCGCGAAAAAAATTATAGATTATCGCATTCCATGAGTTCACAACAACTACCGAAATATTAATTTTTGTCACAGCTAGTTCAGCAGTTTTCATCAGTAAGTTTCCTCGCTATTACACAAGCAGATTAAAAATCAGTTACCACTAAGTAACATCAAATGTAAACAGTCGAGCGGTTCTTTTTAGAAGCAGTATTTCTGATTATATATAATATTAGATGTTCAAAAGGCTCGTGAAGTTCATCCATAAGGCTCTCAGGAGGCGAAGATTTGATGCCCAAAGCGAAAGTGTGGACTGAAATATATTATGAGCAGTGCATTCCGAAACATTTGGATTTTTTCCCAGATAGCCGTGCGAGTTTGGATTATTTTGCAGAAAATTTATGTCTTTTCTGTATGCTTTCCAATTGACCATTTCCAATAGTCTTGAAAGTCTCACAAATATTTTCTCAGTTGTCTCACTTCTACATTGATACCAGTCTTTTTTAAGGCTGCAAATGAAATCATTTTTCCGGAAAATAAATGTACTCTTGATGGTATACGTGACAATGGTGCATTTCACCGATTGCATAGTTTTACCGCGGGTTTGAGTCGGTAAATGGATAGTTGAATGCATCACCGGATGTTGATTGACGACTTTCGCTTGAGTAAATTTTTTCTTTTTTCCAAGTCAAAAGCCATATACTAAATAGTTAGTAAGAAAAATGTTATTAGTTTTAAGGAAAACAGGATCTTAATTAGAGTCCCTTCTTTCTTAACAGTGTATTTTTGGTGTTACCAGATAGACACATGTTACCAGAAGCTATCTATTAAAAGTAAGGTAAAATTACTGAGAGATATCTCTATGTTCAAAGAGATGCTAACATCGACCATTCAGAAACAAAAACCAACGAATTTCTCGCATTTACATTTCTTCCGATAGTTCACTTTCTTGGAATCGTTGTTTACATAACTTGACGGCCATATCATCGCGTAGGGTTGCGATAAAAACTGTGAAAGTTGAGTAATTGAAAGAAAGACAATGTTCAAATGAACAACGCCTTAAGCACATATCACCACTTGAATAGTATGTACTGCTCCAAATAATGGCCCAAATCTCGAAAAGCATCACTTGAAGTTTACAAGTTCTGTTTTCCAGCCAGTGTCCTTATCGCTTTTGAAATTGCATTTTTCGTTATCCCAAAGCTAATTCTGTCGCATTTTAGTCTTTGAAGATCTCGACTACTTGCCGAATTGAGTGTTCTTCGGCATATTTAATTTTCATTTGGGCTGCAAACGGACTACCTTGATCAGAATGGAGTGGAAGGTGCAAAGAAACATCGAATGACAATTTTTTCGGAGTTCTGTACGAACTTATCAAATACCTTCGGCTAAACACGAATTCTGAATAAAATATTTTCTTTTAAATTGTGTTCCTTTTGATATGTCTATGGTCATTTTTATATTCTCATGCCACACAGATCAAAGATCTCCACGGCCCAGCAGAGGCTCATTACGGAAAGGGACATAGATTACAAACGTACAACTTTAAAAATCATTTTAACCCTTTTTTTTATCTCGCTGAGACACCTGGTACTGGGTTGGGAAGTCACAGCATTCATTTGCACGCAGTATTAGCGAAGTGGCGTGTTAAACATACAGGTAACATAATTTACATAATCATGACACATTTTAAAATATGACCGGAATAAATTAAAAGTCTATTTAATCCCAACCCTAAATAGAAAAAAAGGCATGAAGAAAATAAAAGTTCCTTTAAAATTGAAACTATCCAGTTAAGAAGTTTTTAAGAAACCAAAAGTACCTTTGCATTAAAAACCATTCCCAATGAATGTGGTACTACAAGAGCATTTGTATGAGCCCTGAGTATTAATGCAATAGGCATTCGGATGACTTTCTTTCGCCTTCAAAGGATGAGCCTCACTGCTTTCGTCAATGTCTGAAAGATAATGTACATACTACGTCAAGATTAAGCTGCAATAAATGTAATTATAAGCTAAAGGAAATAACATCAGTGTCACAGCAATCTTCTGTAACCTTTTAACGCCAATGTTTATTATGAAATTACCAGAATGTTACTTCGAAAACATGGAACTAAACTGGGTTATTTATCGATTCAAATAGTTGTATCATGAAAATAGTTTCAGGCCCTAATTATGAAGCAAGATTATCACCTTAGTTAAAATAATTTTATTTTGTTATGGATTGCAAAGTCCGGAAATACACTTTTTTTTTACTACCAAAAGCTTTCTGAGCGGCCAACATTGCCGACTTCTATGACGCGGGTGATTACAGTACACCCGCGAATTTTGAACGTCGACTTGGGACTAGTTTAGAGGGAATAGATACGTCATCCCTCGCCCATGCGAAGTACGAGTCAGGAAGATTGAAAATAAGAGATATAGCAATTGCCAATAAGAATAAATGAAACTCAAAGTCACAAAATTTAACAGTATTTCGACGCCAATTTTTGTTACACACAAAAAAAAGATTTTGTAAAAAAAAAAAAAAACTGAGATCAACGACAACCTGAAACGATAAAAAGTCAGCCATACTGATAGGCTCTTATTATGGAGCATGCTTGTTAATTACATTAAAGTTTTTTTTTTATTTTTTTTATTTATTTTGATTGCAAGAGTTCGTAATATTTCAACGGGTAGTCAATAAAAATTACGTCACCGATCACCAACGTTTTGTTTCAAAATATACATGCATTGAATTTTTCTTTTTATCTTTATTTTGGTTTTAACACAATTACGAAGCTCTCCGCCTTCTAGCTCTAAGGTTCAAAGTAAGACATGTGATTTCGTCTCACGCCGCCGTCTGTAATTATTGTAAGATCCAAAAGCATAAAAAAAAACCATCGAAGATATTCATATGCAACAATGAAACACAATTTAAGGAACCCGTCACATGATTGAAGGCGGTGTAAAACAACTCACTAAGGATCTTATTTCCTAGCAATGTTGATTACCATGGAGTAGATGTTGCTCTTTTCCGGTCCGCTGAGGTGCACTTTTATAATACTGAACGAAATACATCAAATTCACCTGTGCAGTTTTGTCCATTTGCAGTATATCCAGGTTAAGTTAGACAAAAAGTGCAACGTTTTCCGTATTATTAGTATTGGATTGGTTTTTCCTAAAAATTTGAACGGTTGAAATGATGCATATATGGATACATTTGCCAAGAATACAATTGCAACACATTCGGTAATGAGGATCTATGGGGAGCTTACTTTCTTTTCGCTCGTTACCCTAGGCGTCTACAATAGCAGCATTAGTTTCAGGCCGAGCGGAGGCCATTACTTTTTGTAGATACTATGCCGGATAAAAATGGTTTTCCCATCATTCTTTTACTGCGAACATCCCCTCCCCTCCTCTCCCCTCTTCTCCCCTCCCTTGTTGGTTTCATGTTTTGATTTTGTTTTTGTTTGTCTTTTTGTTTTTTACCCATGAGCACTAACAAGGATTGGACTACAAAAGTTGCCCTCTTGTATCTGATCCTAAATCAATGACAATTGATATTGATCATAAAATAATGACAATCATCATCCTATTATGAACCTTCCCTTGTACGCATTCTAGATTATAATGACAAGATAGGTAAACTGAGAAAAAGAGGATTATTGCAAGTCTTAAATCGTCACTTGCTTCTCGTGACCGGCACCTTACATGACGCTCGTGGACGCTTTGATGCAGCAAAATCTTCACAAATTGGCTATTATAACTTTGATGCCAGGGAATCCTCCCTTTCATTCATAAGGCTGTTAGATGAAGGATAAAAAACTGAATTTGTTGTTTTCCGTTTCTAAAAGTTTTGAAATTCATTATAATGAAAGGTGAGTGACGCTCAGCCGCAGGTTGGCGGTATCAAATAAACGCAAAGAAATGTCGTAATTTTACACGCGTGCAATCACAATTTTTATTAGGGCCGGAAATCCTTGTAAAACACCACAGTATATATTTAATAAAACCATGCAGCAGTTCTTCACTAGCGTCAAATCTTCCAGTAGAAGTATTTTTTCTATAAATTTATTCTGTACACGAGTAGCGTCCTGGACATTTAGGTGGTGTAACAAAACGTCAAATGCAATAGGACCCATATTTGATCACTGAAATGTCCAATATGAATCTGCAACAGCCTTAGGGTAGCTGGGAAAAGCAGACCCTTCTGGAAATTTCATCATCTTCCACTGAAGGATGATCGTCATTCGACCAGCCTGAAAGAACGGTATTACATTTATGTCGACTAATGCATTTGTCCGGCATTCTTGCTCCAGCTGCTCCAACGAAACGATACCGTCCCCAGGATCCATTGTCACGTGACATTTCATTGAAGACTGTGACGTAAGTGCCCTTTCTATCGGCTTTACTCATGGCTTTGTAATTAATACATGGGCCGACTACAAAATTGAGTGGTAATTGCAAAAAGACTATTTTATCATTTATACCTCAGTTGTTAGAAAGAATTCTTTGAGGAGAACAATGTTGTTAAGTCTCCATGAGTTCCAAGGAAAATACCACGCCCGCATTAAGTAAAACCAGGTGTAAAACTATTTCAATAGATGTCATTTTCGAATGATACTAGGTGAGCAAAGTAATGATTACCATTCTTGACATATTCAGGAGTGCAAGAGAAGTCTCGCGGACGACGAGTAGTGGTGCGGGAGGTTTTTAGATGATAGTTTACTATTTTAATGGCATTAAAATAACTGCAACCGTACGTCAGTATTGTGAAGAAAACGTACTCAATAAGGAAAAAAAAGGTGTGATTTGCAACGAGCATATAACAAAGTAACCCGAGTTTCCCTATAAGATTCGAGTTATTGCGGTTGGATGCTCTCCCAATAAAGTTACAGAGGTTGGTGGGAAATGTCATTCTATATATAAGTTAACGTGGTAGAGGTTTCTATTCATGACTGTCTCCTGTGTATCTTTCCTTATCTGAGTAATTAAGGGTTATATTAGTTTTTGTTAAGCTCGCATTCACGTCTTTGCATGGCTGAAAGGGTCTAACATGGTCACCCTTACAAGTACGATTGTAAGAGCATTAGTGCTGATCCATTCCACTTCTTCATATGTATCTTGACCATCATTGCTGACTTTTTCTGTACCATGAAAGAGAAAACATGAATATCGAAAAAAACGTGAGAAAGCAAGATTTTTTTCGGTTTATCACCTTGGTCATAATAAACCGTTAATGAATTCGAACACTTTTTCTCATAGTTTCATTCATACAATTAGACAGCCGTATTGTCACGCTAAATGTCTATGTGAGCTCTGTTATAAGCCTTTTCCATGAGGTATGCAGGATTTTCCAAAGAATTAGGGGCCTTTCATTGTTCATCATCTGAAAAAGAGAGGAGGGAAGGAGAAAGATCATATGAGAGGTATCAGTCATCCCCAAAAGAGCTTAAAGGAGGGAACGTGGCTGCAGAAAATTGACCGGCAACTGATTAACTTTTAATGAACGGGGGAGAATCAAAAGAATATTAGGGGGATGTAAGATCTAAATTGCTTGCCAATTATTTTTGTGTAATTTTGTAGTTACTTGTTTTCTTACTTATCTCTTCCTTTATTTTCCCATTACTCCTTTTTAGTGTTTTTTGTTGAGTTTGTTATCATTTCCCTTCTTTAGTTACATGTTTCATTTGTACGTTTTTCATGACGCACGTAACTGCGCAATCCTCTTCAATTTTTAAGCACAATCACTTTTCTTAGTCAATTTACCGAAAGCGCGGCGTTCTCTGTCTTGAAGTATTTTTCAACTTAAAAGTTATTCGCTATTGCAATTACATATTACGCTTGATCAGGGTAAGTATTTTTCCGTTTCGTTTCGTTAGTATTTATTTTTGTTTGTAATTTATTAATCTTAGTCAACTTAACTTTTATTTAACATGTTTTTAGTTTCAACCCGCTGCTGTGTGTTAGCAATGAAAGTAAAAACTCAGATTTTTAAAGATAACGCTCTCGCTGTGACGGGATGGCTTAAGACCCTTGACCCTCAGGCAAAAAAATATAATAAAACAAAAAACAAAAAAACAGATCAAAAAAACATATCAAAAAAATTCAAAATAGTACAAACACGGGTCTGCACGATGAATTCAACTTACGCCCCAGCAGGAAATGTGTACAATTATCCGTTTCAGTCTACAAAATTAAAGACAATATCACGACTATGTATTTCTATGCTGTTCTGTGACGACACACTGAGATCGTTTGCGACATGCGTATCACGTGGTCTTATGACAGCTGTTGCACGCGATCGTCAAAACAATCCAATGGTTGGTATATTGTTTTCCAAAGAGATAATATATAGAGAGAATGGTTCTACTGTTTTCAATATTATTCATGGTGGACCGCAAATATTTGTGGTTCAATGGAGCAAAAAACTGTCACATAGTAAAGATCTCCTGGTGAGTGGGATATTAACAAAGCGTAACTGAAAGGTTCGCTGTCCGCATTTACTTCGGCTAGCTTTGAGATCAATTATTTTTAGCACTTAAAGCTGTTTTAATGCTTCGCCGTTCTGGAAGATGGATGGGAATGTAAGGTGTGATAAAATTTGGGCAAAGTCTCTCAGCTCTGGAAACAGCAAGTTTACGAATGATTTGGTAAGCGGATTTTTTTCCTAGCTTACAGTATATCTGAAAATTGATACATCACCAAGAGAGCTTTTAAATGAATATTGTTAATAGTGTTACAATAAGGAAAAAAAAAACAACAACAACAACATCGGCGAAATCAGAAGTTAGCATGTGGAATTACTCACGCCATTTCAGCAGTGAAGGAAATTGACTAGTCCTCAACAGCGGATGCACCTTTTTGAGCACAATAAAATAAAAGGTCAACCAAGGATCGAAGAACTCAACTGCAACAATGAAGTGATGTATAGGGGCTATTTCCAGTACGTTCTGTGGTCGCTGTAATAAACTTCAGTTTTATTGGTGTGAGCTAGCCATGTTGGGTTCTTAATTTCGTCACAGTTTGTTCTAGCGAATTCTTAACTGCTTAAAAGTAGTGAACACCTATTTAAAAGCATAACGCCTTTATCAATTGCAATTTAACAGGTATCAAAAAAATACAATGGCTCATAGAGGACATGCTAAATAAATTGTCGCGCGATAAAATCAAATTTTGGCGCGATGAATGGAAATTATCGCGCGTTAAATGGAAAAATTATTGCGCCATAAATGAAAAAAACGTTCGCGCCATAAATGGGAAACTTGATAGGTCACACGTGACCGGCTGTAACGCACGTTATTTTCGTGGACAAGACGACAATGGTTGCAACAGTTGGCAAGTTCTTTCTTAATCTAGCAATTTATAAACCTGCAATGTAATCAGATAGATTAGATGATCTACACTCGTTCTCAGAGACTGACAGCCATCTCTGAGAGTGTCTTGTTAAATTCGCAAAATCAAGGTTTACTGTACTGATTCATAGAACTGTGTGTCGAATAAGTATCGTAAAGTACTGCTCAATCATCTTTTCTCGAAAATAAAACAAACTAGTGACCTCATATCATACCACGGAAACAAGGTGCGCGACAGCCCATCACGTGCGACCTAACAAGTTTCCCATTTGTCGAGCGATAATTTTTCATTTATCGCGCGACAATTTCTCATTTATCAGGCGATAGTTTGATTTTATTGCGTGATTAACAACAACAAAAATAAAACAAAACAAAATGCGGCATGTTCTCTATGGGCTATCGTAAATAATGACCGCTGTTTTGTTTTGTTTTTGTTTTGTTTTGTTTTTTTTTCTTCCCACATTCTTACTCGTTTTAAGGGCATCCTCTAGTACACCCCTAGCATACACGGGGCGTGCTCATTACACAGGAGCATCTTGGTATCTTGCAGCTTCCCAGGTCGTGATCACAATTACTAGTCTATGATCTCGCTTTCCACTCGTGAATTCTAAGCGCGATTTGTATGGTTACTGCCTCCTATAAAAGGCGAAGCCACCTATTTTATTGCTTTGTGATCACGCTATCATCACAGGCGTAGTCAGGGCGTGAAATGTTATTCCCGTGATCACGCCTTCAACAATAATTTACCGATTAAATTTACCTAATCAACATCTGGAACCGCGCACAACTCACTTACTTTGATTCAAAATTTAAAATAATCCCTTAATGGTAGAGAGTTTACACACGCAATAAAAGTCAAAAGAGATATCGAGGCCTACCAATGAACGTCACGCTCGCGCTTCGCTGTAACGAATAAACTCGGAATCAAGCGTTAGCAAAGCATTTATTTCATTTCATTTGTATATTTCTTAATCGAAATTTTTATTTGGTGACAAGAACACTTAGACAATAAGAAATTTCACGGTTTTTTTCTTTAATTTTCTTTTTCAACAACCTGATAGGAACAGGAGGGTTACAGAAGATTACAAGTGATAAACGTTATTATTTTAAGCTCCTGAAAAGAGCAATGGAAATTTTTTGTTTTTTATAGCGAATTCCTTCCTCCTCCCCTCCGTTTCTGTTGACTGCATCGCCAACCCCTAACTACCATCAGCAATAGGTATAGGTATCATTAAGTGATTAATAACAATTGAGTACTAACATTGCTTGCAAATAAATCAAGGAGTAGGTAAAGTTATATTAAGCAATCCATACTGCGAAAGCTTATACATGTACATACATGTACGCGCTAAATGTAATTCAAGTTGGTGAACAGTTCTCAATCAGTTGAGTGGCAAAAGTCGTGACTTATTCCAATTCCTCTATTATCTCTAGTTTATGATTATGGTAGACAATATTACTCACGTATGTCAATAGTGAAAAATATCGACCTTACATATTAATAGTGAATTAGTTATAAAGGCATTCACAGCGAACTGATCCGTTTCAGGCTTTTGAAAGTCACTGCACCAGGTTTAGTTCATGCACCTGCTGGAAATTTTATCATGGTTTTTCTGCCATCAGATCTTTGCTACATCACATACATTGCATTTCATATAAAGTTCACTTTACGACACTCAATTGAGATTGCTCCAGGTAAGATTAATGTATTTATTAAGAGTTGCACAATTTCTCTAAAACGTAATGATTGATTGCACTATTCTCCTCTATTTACACAGCTTAAAAAGCTGATCTACAAAATTTAGTTTCCCCTGAGTAGACCATCTATGATTTATGTTAATTTTCTTTAGGTTTACGAATAAATAGTGTTTATAGGTGTTTATCTCATTTGCTATGCATTTAAATTTCTTCTCGGTCATGGAAGATAAGTACTTGACTGGGGAATCGTGTGCAACTTCTAACCCTTAAACCTTAACCTAAAGCCAAAATTCTCAACACTGGTATTTGGGATTTCTTTCCCACGCCATGATTAGATTAATGGTTTCATAGGATTGGAACCAGGGCAATATATTTCTTTCAAAACTCTTCAGCTCGGAAACTTTTTCATTTTAGAGTGAGACTGCACTAAAAACAGTTAAACTTCAATACCAAATCGTTACTGCCTCTCGTTTGATAGTATTTTCACACTAGTCCTTATATAATCGTGTTTGTTTTCTTGGCTAAATCTATATATTATAATCGTGTTTGTTTTGTTGTTAAAGCAACTATCAGACTGAACACATCATAAGCACTAAGATACCTTTACCTGATACATGATACCTTTATCATGCCGTGCTATATATTGCGTCCTGTATTGCAGCTTCTAACGTTTTGAGAACAGAGTTTCGTCATATTTGCTGGTTATCCTGCTGATCGGTGTTCTTGCTTGTCTAGGATTTCAATATTTAAGCATTTCACTTTTCTATTATTTTATTTTGTTTTTTTTTTTTTATCAGTTATTAAGCAGTTTTGATTATTTTTGATTATTTTTACCAAAGAGATGCTTTTTAAATGGTGATTGTCAAAGCATATTTGATAGCAACAACAGGACATCATCAGCATATAAATCTATAGACGAAATAATGATAATCATAAAAAGAGGACTTCACAAAATTCCTGAAGTACGTGTTACTAGGGATCAATTAATGAGTCCTCTTATTTATATAATTTTTTGCTTCCCATTCAGTCTGTACCACAGTAGCGTGAGGGGCAAGTTGAAGGGTAAAGTTTGTAGATGAAGTAGGATCCACAATTTTTAACTGAAATTGTGATTTCATATTTGCAACCGCTAGAACGATCACTAAAGCAGACCTTCCTTTCAAGTTTACCATCTTCCACTGTAGGATGAGCATCAACCAACCACCCTGACCAATTGGTACCACATCTGTATGCTGGCACCTGCATTGTTGGCATTTTTGCTCCAGCAGCCCCCACAAAACGATACCATCCCGGAGGGAGTTGGCTGTCACACAACTCTGAACCGTCAGATGTTACGTAACTTATCTTTCTATTAGCGTCACTCAGGTTTTTATAATGATAGCATTGATCGGCTGCAAAGTGAAGTAAAAATTGCAACAGGACTTTAGTCGTTAGGCCTAATGGTTTAAGATGTTTTCTAACGTCTCATTATTCTGGCAGCTTGTCAATTAGTTGTGAAACCCGTCATATACAAGAAAAATGACTATGCATCTATAGTAAGAGATAAATAGATAGGATATCATAACTCGACGAGGCTAAAACAGTCATAATGGAAATCCAAATTGATTCAGCAGGATCTGAATTTGAGTTGGACGACAACGGCCACCTGAGTAGCAACAGGTTAGGTTTTATCCAATACTGCTTTGACGAGTTAAAAAAGTTTGTGACAAACCAAACGTACCTTCGCATTCAAAACCATTCCCAACATATGTAGGATTACAAGAGCAGTTGTATGAACCCTGAGTATTAATGCAAGAGGCATTCTGATGGCATTTTTTTCATTTCATGACTCTCGTTGCATTCGTTGATGTCTGAAAAAAATAAGTGTACTTTACCCTACAACCAAGATAGAACAAATCATAGTCCTGCAAGAATAGAGGGTTTACGGTCATTTCGTCCCATGGTCATTTCGCCAAAAGTCGGTTCGTTCATTAATCAAGGTCACTTCGCTCCATGTTACAAGTTCAATGTCTATGTGCTTACAAAATTATATTTGCCTAACTGATGTTATTAGATCTTGATGACATGTTTTTAATTGTTCGTTTCACTCCCCTTAATCTCTCTCTGTCTCCCACGCCATGCCAATGTTGTTGATGCGCTCAAAATGCGCTCAAATTTCAAGAAGAGTGTAAATGCTTACGATATTGTATGTTATAGTCGTTCGATTTATAAATACGATCTTGATGCGCCTAAAATGCGCTCGAAATTCAAGAAGTGTATATATGCTTATAAGATTGTACTTTATAATCGTCCGATTTATAAATACGATGTTGACGCCATACCGATGTTGTTGATGTGCTCGTTGATCGATGGTCGATTGAATTTCAAAAAATTGTAGCCCTGTACAGTATGGACTGCATGCATGTAAAACAACTTTTTGTTAAACATTTTCGTGGTTCAAGGGGTAATTTGTTCAAGGACTTAAAAAGCGACTGAGATCTGGGCGTAGTTAAAGAGCGATTGAGTCTAAATGTCTTTGTTTGATTGCACACTTTGTTTGGCATTCACTTGTAGCGCTTACATAGAGACAAAGTCAAACACAGTCCGTTGATCGATTGATGGCGGATCGTATTTGAAAAACTTTGTAAACCATCTGCGGCTTTTACCCTGTAAAGTTTCAACGACTAAATTGTGACTGAACAGTGACAAGTGCTTCACAGCTTTTCATGGGACGGGCTCTTCATAAGCGGGGTGCTTGTTTGACACGAAAATTTAATATCGGGCGAGACAGAAAACAAGACCCAAACCAAGTCGGACATGCGAACTGCTTGCACTATAGACGGAGAGAGAATGTTTGATAGAACAGAGCGACTATCTAACATACAGATTCTGGGTCTCTTCTCGAGACTGCGCCTTAAACAGAGATCTAAAACACAACAAGAATCGAATGACATCACAGATTCAGACGACGGAGACGACAACTTGATGGAGGCGTAAGCGTCTGATGTAGACGGAGGGTGTTTGAGAGAGGCGAAGAACACAGTAATGGATGAGATAGGACTAAAACACCAGTCATGTTTGATATCTACGAAAAGTTTGAAATCACCACGGCGAAGGAAATTAATAAGTGCAAGATGTTCTTATATTTTTCTGCTGCCAATCATCTTATTAGAAGGAATAAAGCGGAGTTTTCAAAGGCTTGGTCTTGAGTTGAGCAATCTCAACCAAGAAAGAAAGAGTACTTTTGAGTACAAAACATAGGGTTGAGCTAAAGCTGTCACGCCATCTTCCAAGTTTTACTTTGTCTGACCATTTCTCGAACTTCTCTCTAGCATTTTTTCGCTAGTCGAACGTGAAATTTCAAAATGAGCGAACCGGTAAGTCGCATCAGAAGAACCAAATGAAAGTGAGCAGAGGCGTAAACGCTACTCGACTACGTCTCGTGTTTCTTTCTACACTTCTTTCGTGATCTAGCCGCTTCTTGCGTGCTTCACAACAAAATAGAGCACAGTCAACAGTTCTTTCATTCAAATTCACCTGTGCAATTTTGTCCATCTCCAGTATATCCAGGCTGACATTCACATACATGTGATCCAATGGTGTTCGTACACTTTGCATCCTCGTGACAAGAATGGTTTCCGTTACACTCGTCCACATCTAAGTAATCACAGACAGGAAAAGGATCTCACAATTACCTTAAAATTGCTGTGAATCAGCCATTGCCTTGTTGAAGATTGCAAGCCATGGCTATTGTCAATCCTTAACTGGATTGCAAGAACAAGAGATTTTCTCAAATGAGGAAAACAAGTTAACTGGCACTACACATGGTTTAGTCGGTTAACTGCCTCCCGCTACGTTACAAAATTAAATCTTGGCTTTCCACGGTATTAAAACAAAACAAACAAACAAAAACAACAACATCAAACAAAAATTTGTTATAATAGTCAAAACGAATATGAAGGCTTCTGAGATTATTGTTTGTACCTGTACAGTTGTGTCCATCTCCAGTATATCCAGATTTGCATGTGCAAACGTGTGATCCGCGCGTGTTGTTACAAGTAGCATTGACGTGACATTTGTCGGGGTATGTTTTGCATTCGTCAATATCTGTCAAAAAAAGGAAAAAAGAGAAAATAAAGAAAAAATGGGATTTGGTTTTTATTCAAAAGTCATACATGTCATGTCTATGAAAAAAGTGGAAAACTCGTTTGCAATTTTTTGGTTTCATGCGATTTTCGCGTTGGACCTGTAGGATTATAAAAAGTGCTTATCCGTGTGGGAGTGGCAACACTTAGCCTGTAAAAACAAGTCTTTATGTCCCTTTCTGTCTTTTTCAATGCTTCCCTCGCTCCCTCAGATGATTCATACAAATATGAGAGCCGTGCTGCGTTGACATTGTACAGGTAGAACAGGTCGTCCAGAATGAAAGTTTCGTTATGTAATAAAAACCCAAATAAACTCATTCAGAAATGACCCATTTCGAATAAATTTTACGCTGGTTATTATGTGGCAACCGGTATGAACTCGTTCTTGTACAAAACTCATTCGGATATCATTTAAAAGGCCCCTAAAAGTTTTTATTCCCAGAGCATCACGCTTTGCTCGCCTGTCTGAATACTAAAATTTTCAGTGGCGTTAAAGCTACAACCGCTTTTAACTGCTTCGCTGCTGCTGAAACAACGATTAGTGAAGAAAGCACATATTTTAATATTTTCAACTCAACGTAAACAAAAATCTTTATAAATGGTAAATATTCACTAGTGTCGGTATCAACTATCGCGTGACTAGCTTATGATATAAATGAGGGAGTGGAAAACACAACGCAAAACCTGAGCTCCTTTCAAAAAGTAATACCCAGGCGTAATATGATAATCGGAACGGCTAATAAAATCATAAATAAACAAGATAAGAGTGTTATGTTAGACTTTTGTACAAATTGTAATGATTTATGCAAATTAACGGTGGCGACAAGTAGGCGCACCATGTACATTTTATAGTCGCTATTAAGTAAATTTTACCGGACTTTGAGTTCGTCTCAAAAAAGAACAACACAAATACACAAGGAAATTTTATAGTAACTTTATAACCATTCTTTGGTCTTTTAAAAGCTTGAAGCTCAATAGACTGTGTCATATCGGTCATTGTTAAAACTGTCATTGTTTTGATGCTACTTTTCGACATAGGAAAAGTATGTCGGATAAAAATATTCACCAAAAAATAAATATTTCTTTGGCAGCTTCAATAACGACAGGGGATTAAGTTTAGATGATAAAACAAAGGATTATGTTCACAGAAATACTGTAGTTCTAGTACATTCTATACATGAGGTCACACAACTCGGGTAATATTCACGGTGAAAATTTGCATATTTGAGCGGTCGTACGAAAATAGTCATTTCTCGAAAACTAAAATATATTTCCGCATAAAAACTACACCAAAATTATTAGAACATATTGGGCTACAAAATATAAAAGTAGGAGAGAAAACGAATTTTGGGCGACTTGCCACAATATTTTAAATTTGTTCGATGGATGCTGATATCCTCTTTAATAACTTATAGTCAGGTAACTGTCTCACCTACTTTGGAAAAAATTAAAACATGGCTTGCCACGTTACCAAAATAAACATCAACAAACAACCAAACAAACAAAAACTCATTACACTATTCAACAAGAATCTAAAGGCTTTTGAGACTATTGACGGTTACCTGTACAATTATGCCCATCTCCGATAAATCCAGGTTTGCATATGCACACGTATGATCCGTGTGTATTATTACACGTAGCCTCCTTGTGGCATATGCCAAAGATTGCTTCACATTTATCTGACGTAAAATTAGAAAGAAGGAAGGACAAAAACAATAAATAAATGAATAAATATCAACTACAGATATAAGCATTTTTATTTATATCAAATAGCCATAGGAACTCAGCAATTAACGAAAACCTCGATTTATTTGTAGCTTCCTGCTTTTAGTGGTTCTCTGGCCGTACTTTTCAATTAAGCTATTATTTCTGAGCTTTCTTTGCAGTTACTATATTAAGTATTCGGCACACATATGAACTGCTCTTATTTTGCCATGGAAAGGCGTCGAACATTCAAGGTAAATAGAAAAATAAAACAAAAAAACAACAAACAAGCAGACAAACCAAAACAAAATGAAACGAAAATATACAAAGGAGCGAGCGAATAACACATTACACACGCTCAATAAAATAGGGTATGAATTTTTTCTTTGATTCTAAGATTCAGCACCTTATACAATGAGAGAAATTCAAGTCACTTAGAGCAACTAGAGAACAGTTGTCATGCCAGCATTGAAAATCAAAAAAAATCTCATAGATGTTAATTTCAGGTGTTGACTTAAAAAACTCATACTCTTTTCACAATATTCTCCTTCGAATCCAGGAGGACACAAGCATCGATATCCCTTGAGTGTAAATCCAGACTGGCAAGTTGCGTTATTTTCGCAGTAGGGACTCTTGTTGCAAGCGTTCTAAAAAAGAAAAAATAAATAAAATGAAAGAAGAAACGAAATTCCGAATGATCATAATGCATAAACATTAATTATTGTTATTATATTATTCAAAGGCGATATTTCGAAAAATCGATTTGTAACTCACCTTCGAGCCACGATAATAAAAATTCGCATCAGTTGTCAAGTCACTGTCGTATTTCAGATGAGTGGCGTTATTTAGTTCACAGATGTGAAGCGGTTCCTCATCCTCTGGATCTTTTTTGAAGTTAAGACTGACACAGTCGTCGTTCAGGTAGCACATTAGCTCACAGTCATCCAAGTTAGTAACATTTTTCTTTTCAATGGTATGGTTTACCAAACATCTTTCAGCAAAGAAATAGTAGTCCGGAAACACCATTGCGCGCTCTCGCACCAAAATAGACAAATTGGAATATGATTATAAGGCATACTTTTCCGTCGCAAAAAAAAGAAAATTCGAGTAAAAAGTTCTAAGAACAATTCTCTATGCAAAAATTCTCGGATCTCAGCAAACTATGGTGGCAAATGCGTTAAAAACGTAAGTCAAACATAGCAGTCGGTGAGAAAAACGATGATTCGTTAGATGTAATGGGAAATTTTGTGAACTGCTTCGCCGTTTTCTACAATTAAACAATAACATGAAGATAACTTTATTTGAGAGTTTGGGGGTTTCTGAGATACGGAACATCTACGGCAAATATTTCGTGTTTCACATGAGTTTGGCAATTCGAGAAGCTCGTACGTTTTTAGATGGGTCTATCATATCGATAGAAAAGACGAGCTCATCGAACACTCTGTGAAATTCCTACCACAGAGAGAGTTAAGAGAGAGTTAATGTTTGCATTTTTTGATGTATTTTTCATCAGTGCAATGAACGCAATTTAAATTCTTTTATAGGGAGCCTTTAATATCTCAAAAACGTTGACCAGGGATGGTGAAAAAGTGTAAAGTTTTTTTTCTTTTTTTTTCTTTATTTAAACAGGTGCTTGGCTATTAAGTGTTTATTACATAAATGTATAACTGAAAAGCTCCTATTCGGCTCTTTCCTTCGAACGATTATCGTGAACAGAGGGAATTCATGCAAATCTCAGCCAAGAAAAATCATTCTTGTTTTGCGTCAATGAGCAGATTTGTATTCGTTTTCGAAAGTTTTCTAAACGGGCAAATGAGGAATGAAATTTTATTTCTTTTATTTTTGCGAGCCAATGTAAGTCGTTTGAATTGTTTAGCTATGGTGAATATAATTATCTCCGTTATTTGTTTTTCGAAACAACTCATTTATCTGTTCGTCGTGTTAGTTCATTAGTTGTTTTTCTCGTGTCAAATAAAGTGCACCCAAATCATTTTTCTGCCATTGAAAAATGTTGATCACAGCAACAGAGTTTTTAAAACACTGAAAATATATATTTAAATAAATTTTAGTCTCAGGAATCCTTGCTGGGATATTGATTATGAAAGAGCACAAAATTGGAAAATTACACGAATCTTCTGTGCAAAGGTTTTGTTGAGGATCATCTCAATTAAGCTATTTGTTCTTTTGCAAGTTTTAAAGCCTCCAATTCGAAAAGTAACATTTAAAAGGATTTTGCGTCAGAGGTTTTATTTTTTCAATCCCACACAATGATTAAATTATATGAAGACGGGCTACCCTATTCTTATAGGCAAATATTTAAAACTACTATAAATTGGTCTATTCCAAATGCCAGCATTGTCCTTCTATAAAAATAACTTCGCTTAAGTTGGCTAAGAGCGTCCAATTTTTTTTCCATGCAAATTATCGAATTCCCGTCTGCAACACAACAACGAAATGTTTTTAATAGAATTGATTATCCTTCCATGTAAATATGAGCTGATGAGCGTTAGGATTGAAGTTGTTTTGAATGAAGCAATTCTTCATTGTAGCAGTTCTTACTTTTTTTGTAACAACTGAAAATTTCCGATATGGTTCATCATAATAATACGCCTTTGTTAAATACTGTTAATATCTACAAAAGAAGTTTACAAGACTGAGGTTCCTTCCTTTAAAAATCATCTTTTTTGAATTGAGGTTTTTAATTTTGTCATAACGACAGGTTAATAAGCTCAGTACATCAGCTGTTGTAAATCAGCGAAATAGAAATAAAGAATGACGGAAAATAAGATAGCAAGGGCTGGAGTATGAATATAGGGATGGAAAATGATGCGCATTTTGTAACTCACCTTTACCAAACGTCAAGTAAGTCGTCGATGAAGTCCAGACTGCGAATACCAAAAACGCTGAAAATTCCATGCTTCCTCAAAACAACGGAGCTCAGTATTGATGCTTTCAGTGTGCCACAAATTTCGCTTCGACCACCTGTATTTGATAATGAATTTAAGTGATAGAAACCGACCTATTAGTATTAAAAATGGGATGTTAACATAATTAACAGTTGTCAGTCCTGACCCTGCAAATAATATACGTGGGTACGCGTTTTAAAGCTTGCGAATGAACACGTTTCCAATGTCTTCCTTTGTGCCAATTAGAAACACTTTGGTTTTGATGGGCTATGATTCTATCGGTGTTCATCAACAGATTAGAAAAAGGGATTTTACTACACAAATTTCCATAACATTAACTTCAATTGCTTCATAATTATAGTCAATGGAGTGCGTTTAAGACAATAACATCATAAAAATATTCTTAAGAACATTAGGTGAATAATGTCATAGAGTCACATAAAAAGCCAAGTTCCCTTGAGTTTCTAAGAACTCCCAATTTTCAATATCAATCCATAAATTCAACGTTTCTTCGTTTGTGTGTTTGTTTTGTTTTGCTTTGTTTTGTTTTTTTTGTTTCATTCTCAGGGGAAACTCCTTACAAGTTTAATTGAAGCGTCAATAATTGACGAAAAGAAAATTCTCACAAAAATATGGTAATAAAAATAGATCTTAGGTACCGAAAGTCCCTCTCACGAAATCCTGCGGATAATGGTAATCGGTGTGTGGGAGCAGACAGGCTGGCGTAACCTTATCCGCCTAAAAAAAACATTCAGTTAGCTTTCATTTTCCAAAAACACGAATTCTTTATGAAGACTGTATCTTGAAATATGTCTGAAATTATAAAATATGCCACGTACTTGGATAGATTGTGAGTCTCTTGTTCTAATTCGACAAAATGAATAAGAGAAACTCCTTTTTGAATTTAAAATATCGTGTTTGAAGTTATTAAGCTGTACCTCCCACTTCACTACAGCGAGCAAAATATTTTCTTGTTTGGCCCTCCTACTTACTCGAAATAATACAGGAACGCAATAATTTGAAGTCCTAAGTTATTAGCCATTTCATCTTCCCCGACATTCATTAACGTCAAAATTGATTAATGACGAGTTCTAATAAGCTCTTTAGTTTGAAGAAACAATAAATCTCCCCTAGATGGTGGATATTAAACAACAAAAAATTCCATAAATTTTCTGAGCAACTTACGACCTATGTCTCGATACATAAGGATTGAATAAAGATCGTCAAAGAAGAACCCCTGAATGTTGTTTTAAACGCCATTTTCATCTCAAAGATAATAGCAAAACTGATGTTTGCAAAAGGTGTACCGTAATTTATGATTGGATTCATCCAAACCATTCAGTATGGGATCTGGCTTCCAAGGCCTTCATTGGAAGAACCTTTAAATTATAAGACATTTTCAGGTTTTCTTCCGTTAGATAAAATTGTTGCAGACCTAAGGTTAAAGAGACATGTGGGCCAACATTTGGTTCCCGACTTATCTTTCTGATGGGAAGCCATGTAAATCAACTTCCATATTTTTTCGAGGTTCTTCTTGTTCAAAATAATCACTTTTGTCATAATATGAACGGAATTCAAATGAGCTGCATATTGGTCTAAGTTGAGGGATAGGACAAAACAATCTGTGAAAGGAAATCTTTCTAAGTACAGAAAAAAACAACTGTAATTTTTGGCAAGTTAGATATTTCAAATGAAGAAGATTTTTGTTATCAACTCTATTTTTCTTTACCGTAAATTGAACCCAAACAGCGGACTTCGTCACTGCATCAATACCTCTCTCATCACTTTATGGAATTTCCAGTCGTTTCGAGTTTCACAATTTGTGACGAGCTTGGAACCGCCAGCATTGACTTTTTATAATTTGGCACTTTTCTCTATTTACGGTAATGATGGAACTACAATTTCTACAGAAGTAAACCCTTGTAGGAAACTAAAATTAAGGACAATGATCTTGTTTATTTCAAATAGCGTGCTGTTTTTTCGCCAAAAGTTTGTTATATCCACATTTGAAAGCTCGGTATTTTTCATTTTCGTTTTTTTCAGCCGCACAAAAATAAAGAGGTTAAGAGTGGATATTCAATTTACATCATGGAATGAAAGTCAAACTCAAGTTATCCATGCATTAAATATATCACTTTATACCCTCAAATATTCAACGTTCTTTGGCGCCCAACTTTAGTGTTATTGAGCCAAACGTGCTTTCTTTTATTACTTTGTGGTAGGTATGGTTACGATATATAAACTGTTGGTTTCAAGCCAAGATGAATATTAATATTAGAAATGAACTACTTTCTTCCTGTTTGGGCTCTTTGCACCAAAAGCTAGACTCGTAAAATAATACTAGGTAAAAAATTTAACCTAATTCGCTTTCATTTTCCAAAAAAGATGAATTCTTAATTTAGACTTTATCTTGAAGTAAATCTGAAATTATAAAATAAGTCGCGTTCTTTGATGGATTGTGAGTCTCTTGTTCTAATTCGACGAAATTAATAAGAGAAACTCTTTTTTGAATTTCGAATATCGTATTTGTAGTTGTTAAGACGTACCACCCGCTTCACTACATCGAATAAAATATATTCCCGTTTTGCCCTGCTAATTATTCGAAATAATACAGGAACGCACAAAACTAAAATAATTTTAAGTCCAAATTGATAAGTCATTTTATCTTCCCTCGCATTCATTAACGTCAAAATCAATAAATGACGAGTTCTAATAAGCTCTTTAGATTGAACAAACAGAAAATCTCTCGTAAACGCCTGATCTTAAAATACAGAAATTCAATAAATTTGATGAGAAAATTACGACCTATGCCTCGATGCATCAGGATTGTATGAAGACTGTCAATGGCTCATTATAATAACACACCCTTTCTAAATACCATTAATGTCAACAAAACAAGTTTACAAGACTAAGGTTCCTTCCCTTAAAAAATCATGTTTGTTGAGTTCAGGATTTTAGTTTTGTCACAATGACCAGTTATAAGCTCAGAGCATCAACTATAGTGAATCAGCAAATAAAAATAAAGAGTGATGGGAAATAACACGAGCTGAAATGAATTATTTTTAAACAGAAATAACACCACCTCCATTCGATAATGGGTTAAGTAATAGATACCGACCCTTCTGTATTGAATATGGGATGTTAACTAAATTAATAGCAGTCAGTCCAGACCCATTGAAATGATTGAAGCAAATAAAATACGTGGGCACGCGTTTGGGATATATGGAAAGACTTTGGATTTGGCGAGTTACGATTCTATCGGTGTTTACCTTCAGTTTAGACTCAGGGATTTTGCCACAAAAATTTCCATGACTATAGTCAATGGAGTGCGTTTAAGGAAATAACTTTATAAACATATTCTTGAGAACATTAGATAAACAAACTCCGTTACTGCAGTCACATAAAAAGTCAAGTTCTTTCGAGTTTCTGAGAAACAACACCTTCAAATTTACAAGATCGATCCATGGATTCAGCGTTTTTTTTTTGTTTTTTTTTTTTTTTTTTTCTTTCTTTTTTTTTTTTTAATTATCAGGGGAAAACACCTCATAAAATTGATCGAAGCGCCTCCAAGGCCTTCATTGAATACCTTCTAAATTATAAAACATTTTGAGGTTTTCCTTCGTTAGAGAAAACTGCTGCAGACTTAACGGGACCTGTGAGCCAACAATTAGTTCCCGACTCATTTTTCTGATTAGGAGACATGAAAACCAACTTCCATATTTTTCAAGGTTCTTCTCTTTCAAAGTCATCAATTTTTGGAGGATAAGACAAAACAATTTTTGAAAGGAAATCTTCATAAGTACAGAGAGAAAAAACATCCATAGTTTTTGACAAGTTGGATATTTCAAATGAAGAAGATTTTTGTCGTCAACTCTATATTTTTTTTACTGTAATTTGAACTCAAACAGCGGGCTTCGTCACAGCATTAAATCCTCCCTCATCGCTCTTTGGAATTTCCTATCGTTTCCAGTTTCACAATTTGTGACGAGCTTGGAACCGCCAGCACTGACTTTTTATAATTTGGCACTTTTCTATATTTACGGTAACGATGGAACTACAATTTCGAGGAGGGGTATAATTATAAAATTAAAGAAATATCACTGAGAAAAGGTTCAAAAAGGAATCCCGTTGTAGGAAACCAAAAATTAAGGATAACGATCTTGTTTATTTGAAATAGCTGAAGATGTTTTCTCGCCAAATGATTTTTTATACCCACATTTGGAAGCTCGATAAATTTCATTTTCGCTTGATTTCAAGTACACAGAAATAGAGGAGTCAAGAGTGGATATTACATTTATATCATGGAATGAAAGCCAAACTCAAGTTATCCATGCATTAAGTATGATCATTTCTTACCTTCAAAGATCCAACGGTCTGTGGTGCCCAACTTTAGTGTTATTGAGCCAAATGCGTATTCTTTTATCGCTGTCTGTAGCTATGGTTACGATAGAAACTGTTGGTTTCAAGCCAAGAGGATCATTTATATTAGAAATGATTTTCCTTCTTCCTGTTTAGGCACTTTGCACAGAAAGCTAAACTGGTAAAATAATACCAGGTGAAAAATTTAATCTAATGCAACGGATTGATTTGGAGTAATGCTTCTTGGACTATGAATTGTTATTATTAATTCCTTGAAAGTGTCCCCTGTGGTCAGGTGCCAAAGGTGTTATAATCATATAATTACTGACCCCCGTAAAACCTTATTGTGCTCCTTCTGCATTATATTAGCGATTTCAGTCCAAGAAGGTTATTAGGTCTCCAGTACGGTCCAATTTTCTAATGAAAATGAAGGCGATTTTTTTTAGATATTAACCACCTAAATGATGAAATACACGAAATGACATATGACAAAGTCAAGCACCAGTTTCAATGAACATGTGCTTGACTATTGAGTGTTTATCAAAAGAATGTAAAGCTGAAGAGGTTCCCTGTGGCTTTTTTCTTCGAACGGTTATCGTAAACAGAGGAAATTCATGCGAATTGAAGCTGAAAAAAAAACATTCTTGTCTTGCGTCAATGAACAGATTTATACCAGTTTTCGAACGTTTTCTAAGCGTACAAGTCTAGAATGACATTTTTAAAGTTTTACTTTTGCTAGTCAACGTAGGTTGTTAGAATCGCTTAGCTGTGGTGAATATAGTGAACTAACATAGTATCACAACCTTTCTATATACCATCAATGTCTTCAAAACAAGTTTACAATACTACGGTTCCTTCCCTTAAAAATCATGTTTGTTGAGTTCAGGATTTAAGTTTTGTCATAACGACCCGTTATAAGCTTAGTGCATCAACTGTTGTGAATAAGCAAAATAAAAATAAAGAGTGATGGGAAATAACACGGGCGGAAATAAATTAGTTTTAAACAGAAATAACACCACCTGCATTCAATAATGGATTAAGTAATAGAAACCGACCTTTTTGCATTGAAAATGGGATGTTAACAAAGTAAATAACAGTCAGTTCAGTGCCATTGAAATGATTGACGCAAATAAAATACGTGGGCACGCGTTTTAATTTCTGCTCATAAACGCATTTGTGGTGTTTTCCGTTTTGCTTTAAAGGAAGACTTTGGATTTGGCGCGCTACGATTCTTTTGGTGTTAACCTACAGATTATACTCAGGGATTTTGCCACATAAATTGCCATAACATTCAATTGCTTCATAATTACATTCAATGGAGTGCGTTAATGAGACGAAATTCTGAATTTTGTTGTTAATCGCAACTTTGATCTTAAGGATTATAGCAAATTGATATTTAGGAAGGGTGTGACGTAATTTATGATTGGATTCAGCCGAACCATCCAGTATTGTATTTGGCTTCTAAGGCGTTCATAGGAATATCTTTTAAATTATAAAAAAATTGTCAGGTTTCCTACATTAGATAAAATTGCTGCAGATTTAAGGTAAATGAGACCTGCAAGTCAACATTTAGTTCCCGACTCATTTTCCCTCTGGGAGCCTTGCAAATTAACTTCCATATTTTTCAAGGTTCTTCTATTTCAAATCATCACTTCTGTCATAAAGTGAACGGGATTCAAACGAGCTGCATATCAGTGGTTACGATAGAAACTGTTGGTTTCAAGCCAAGATGATCATTAATATTAGAAATGAACTTTCCTTTTCCTATTTGGGCTCTTTGCACAAAAAAAAAACAAAAACAAAAACAAACAAAAAAACAACGAAAACAAAACAACAAAAACTAAATTGGTAAAATAGTAGCCGGCGAAGAATTTAACCTAATGGAACGGATTGACCGGAGAATGCGTTTTGGACAATAAAATGTTAGTATTAACTCCTTAAAACTGTCGCCCCTTGCGTCGGGTGCAAAAGGCATTATATTTATAGATCGTTGTTGTAATTTATGTCAAACAAACGCAATGCAGATGAATTTGAGAGAAAATACGATAGACTTCAATAAGAACTCAAGGGAAGTCCGGCAAAAATGGTTTTGACTTTCATCAAACTGTAACGTAATTTTAGTTTGAAAACTTACTCTGGTCTCGAGGAAGTCTTGGACCAAATACTGACGATTCGTGTTGGAAATTATTTTTCTGTCAAATTTTATATCCATTTTGCGCGAAAGCCATAATGACCATAATTCACGGACTACAAGCATAAGCAACACACACGATTTGCTCGAACCTCAAGGTCTTTCAGCTACAATACAAATTCAAGTTGACAGTGAGGACAAACATATTAAACAAAATTTGCGATGCAAATTGATATGCCAAATACAGCGAATGTATAGCTAAATACATTTGAGCTTGAAAGTTTTTAATCAGTCATCGACAGTGAAGTTGAAATGGATTAATGGCGCTGCAAATATTTAAGAATTTGTTGATGCTTAGCGTGCGTATTTCGAGTTAGGATGCACTCGGGAAGTTTGGAAAGCACGAAAAATGCATAAGGGTAGCTCGAGTCGCAGCCGAGAGCAACGCTAGCTTTTTGAGTGTTCTCCAAACTTCCCAAGTGCATCCATAACTCGATATACGCACAGCTAAAAGCATGAGCAAATTCTTTTACAACAGAGCGCCAACAAGGATCTGTGCGAAGAAGCCTTTTATTGTGATATTGTTTGGGTTTTGGTAAATTCCCAATTAACAACTGTGTACTTTATTCCCCAGGTTGAACAAATTTTAGAACAACAATTAAAACGGAAATTTTACCATTAATGTTGATAATGACCAGTGGGTGACCTTTTTTGTTCCCAGTGAATGTCTTTCGGCCAAATTTGCTGCAGCTGGTCTACTGATAAATTTGCGAAACGTGCAATTTGCGAGTTTTTTAAATTTATTTTTGTTGCTTATTGGATCAGGACCTAAAAGGTCAATGCCGATAGAAAAATTGGGTAGTCCTTCGCCGGTTTCTTCCTTATTTCAAAGAGAAAGAAAACTGCATTGCAGCTTAACAGGACGGAACCTCTGAAGCCGGGTAAAAAAAAAATGCTCACGTCATCTTATGTACGCACGTGCATGCGTAAATAAAGATTTTGTTCATAGCGGCTCAATAGGACTTATATAGGGCAAACACGCGCGCTATGTTTTAAGGCAATTTTTCTTTTTCGTGATACGCAGGTTCTTGTAATTTGCTTGCGTTCTTTCAACATTACTCATATTTATTTGAATTGTCTAATGTCTAGTCTCAAGAAACTTTAAATCAATACGTAATGATGGCTCGAAATTACTTCAAAATTTCCGGCTATTTTTGTCAAATCGTTGCTCTTCTTCCCAGGGCTTTGTCACCACAAGTTAGACAAAAGGCACAATGTTTTCCATTCGTATGATGAAATCATCGCATCGCAACAACCTGACACGATGAAACATTTAGCCGGCTTCACGCGCTCTTTAGGAGTTTTAAAACATAGTTCAAGCGCACTTTTACCAGAATAAACAATACATATTCCTTATCATTTAACATAGTAAATGTTTTGTTCAAGATGACAGACGAGGCAGATATACCAGAAGCTATTAATGTCTTTCTATGAGACACAAAATTACTTCATTAATAAATGATCTCTTATGTTCTTTCCAGCTTGCCTTATTCTTCGGTGGAAAACGCGGATTTTTTTTGCTTTGTTTTGTTTTTACTTTTCCAATTAAAGAAATTTAAAATGAAAAAAAAAAAAAAAAAAAAATATATATATATATATTCGTTTAAAGGTACTCGAACTTTTAATTTACACTTAAAATTGTTTAAGTTCTCATTAAGAGTGATATGCCATTGAAAAATGGCAGAGCAATTTCGAACTTCAATTTAATCAAAGAAATAAAACGTTGGAAAAATTGTATGAGCCACAAATTTAGTTCGTAAGTCTCTATTGTTTAAATTACAATTGGATTAATCTCGACTCAAGGATGGTTTAGTCTCTGAAATTGACAACTCTCAAACAATCTTTAGAGCTTATGTACGGACGAATTTTTTTTGAATGAATCTTTCTTTATGTTTCTGTTTGTTTCTGAGGCGAGGAACTGCATATAAATTCAAGAAAATGTTCCAGAAAAGAATTTTGAAATTGTTTCGAAGACAGCTTTTAAAACATGGGATTCATCTCAGCTATAAGAGACTCGCATTTTTCAAGGAACTCAGTTAGCGTGCGTCGCTCTAGTTGTAATCAGATAGTTGTCTTCTAACTGTTGACTGGTCTTATTCGTGTTTTCAACGAAATAGAGAATACTTCATCTAGGCAGGCGATAAATTGCCTTTTTTTTTTTTTTTGCAACAACCAAAAGACCAAAATGTTGGAGTATAGTTCATGTAGAGTTATTTCCAACGATTAAGATTCATCTTTTGTTAACTGTGTTTCGGTGGCGCCTTAAAACGAAGTAAGTGCATGCATATGAAGTATATGGAGTTAACAATCTAGGAAATGCTGAGTATTGTGGTGAAGCTTGCAAGATTTACCTTGCGAAGCATCTTGTATGTTATTGTCTTCATCCTGAATCTCGCATCTTATACTTCACAAAGGGTAAATTATAATTGGCCTGGTTTTTACTCACGCATTCATGAAATAATCGGTTCGGGAGGTCAAACCCAGCTTGCCATAGCAATGCTACTAACGCTGAAGGAAAACGGCCTTTTAGCCATGATGGAAACATTACAGTATTTATGGTCTTAAAATAATGTAGGAACATCAAGAGAATGTCTCTGTAAGAGCAGTCCGGTCGATTTTGCTTGAGACACGGATTTTGCTCGTTTCTCGTGTGTTGTAAGACATCCATGTACCTACACTAAAACCGCAATCAGTTTGATCGGATCTCTTTATTTTTCAGAGTTTTACGGAAATTAAATTTCACTCGAGCGAAGGCTTGTCGCGACACTTTTCAAGACTTTAATTTCATAAAACTTTGGAGGACAATTTATTAAAAACTACGGAACTCAGCAAAAAACAAATATCACAGCCATGTATATTAACTCTATCTTATCTATCGAGGCGACTTTCGTAAACATCATGTGTCAATCAAGGAAACAGGAAGACTTGAATGACACCTTATCGGTTCGCCTAAATCACACACGCCAAAACCGATCAAATTCAAGGTAAATTTTTGAAAAAGTGAGGCGTTCTTAACTGATTCAACTAACATAGCTAGGAAGTAGGTGCCATAGAAAAGGTAACTACAGAAAAAAACTTTGCGGCCCGACCTTTACGAGAACTTTATAACTCCGTGAACTTATCTAATTTTCGGCAATCTCCAAGTTTGGCCGCCATTTTGAGGGACTTATCAACATGAAGCGTAACCGATATAAATCAAGCAGGTAGATCTAAAACCGTAAGAAATACATACGAAAGCAATTCAAATGAACTTTACTTTCAATTCAAGCGGCAAAATTTGAAATTCGTCAAACTTACAATCCCCATGCGAAACATGTTTTACATGTTTTTGCTCAAAAGTTTTGTCGCTTCCTTTAAATTCTTTACTTGCCTGCTAATATCAAGACCCTTCAGAAATAATGTTATAAATAACAGGGGTCTTTGAAAAAAATAGTGATAGAAAAGGTTTCAGTTCTGGTCAATATTGACTTTTCACAGCCTCCTTCCAAATCTGAGGGAACGCGCTGAGGGGATTAAAAAAACATGCAAGTGTGATAATGCAAGAAAGAGAATAAAAATAGAAATAAAGAAAAAGGAGAAAACATAAGAACCCGTGTTGCAGCGTGCAGATATCTTTTAAGCCAGACCTACACACCTAGGCCCGACACCACGCAAAGAAACTCGACAGAGTGCTGTATAGCAACTGGATCGCGCGTGCATGCGGGAAAAGCCCTGACAATCAGCGAAAATATACCAAATTCAGACGATATCTGCAGTCAAAAGAAAGGCCAATTAAATAAAAGAAGGGTTAAGAACTTTCTAGAAGCGTTTTCTTGAAAAAGAAGATGAATAATTTTTACTTCTCTGAAAGGTCACGCAGTCACACTACAAATATTATTTCTGCGTGGAATTTCTTGATGGTGGAAAGTGGAAAACCTTTTCCAGTCTTAATTTCTGGAAACATGGCGCAGTTAATGAATTTTATGGGGCTGTTGATATTTCCTTTCAAATGAGGGTGGTAAGGTTTCCTGTCATCCTTGGTCTGGAAAAGCCGAAGATGTTACACACGGGAACTTGTGCTTCAACAAGCACGCGACATGTGACTTTAAAATCTCCTCTCCTGTTACAGTTTCCTTATTGTGAACTGTGCGATAATGATCATAAACAACCAAATTATAGACTAATTAATGTTTTATTCTGTACAAGAGCCCTATTTCCTGGTTTTAGCAAATCTTCAAAGTATTCAAAGTAATAAACGACAGAAGAAAGAAACGCTAGGATTTCCCCATCGATTTTTCGCCTACATTCATCTCTCTTAGCGTGAAATTTCAGTTCCTTCAAAAAAAAACCTCGAAAGTTTTTCACATTTTTTAGCTTTCGTGATCAATCATCTTGAAAGAAGAGCTAAAAAATGTGGGTATATTTGGTCACTGTCTACAGCCAGAATTGCGTGACAGGTGACAGAGAAACTTGTCCCAGTTGCAGATTTTAAAAGGCATCCAAGAAAAAAATTCAGTAGTGCCCAAAGATTTTTTTGATGGTTTTCAGAGATGAAATGATAGATTTTAAAGGGGAATTAAGATTATTGTTGTACCTTTCTGGCAACTGAGGGGAGATATTTGATCTCAAAGTTGTCAAATATTTAAATGAATCGAAAAGTCTAAAAACACAGTCGTTTACTTGCCTCTGTTGATTCACAAGCCGTCAATCAAATTGACTGATACTTGCGTCGAACATTTACTAAGGATGATATTAATATGTGTGCAAACCTTCAGAGTAATTGGTTAAATGCCATTGCGGTGAGAGCTTCATACATTTTACCTATTTTGATAGGCGATTTCCTTAGTGAAAACCAAGAAAAACCGGGGGATGGTCAATCTCCCCCCGGAAAAAACCAAAACAGAAACCACTTTGTCTTTTTTAGTTTTGGAGTAGACCCTTTAAACTGACAAACTTTCATTGAACTCGGTGAGATGGCATACAGCACGATTGCCCGGTGCTCTCGTAGACACACTCTTAGTTTTACAAACACAATGCAATCTAGGATTTACTGAAGAGGGATGTAGACAAATGTCGGATGAGGATAACATTTTTGGTCCTTGGAAAGTTTAATTTCCTACATTTTTGGGGTCTTTGTTGGTTGTTTCGGGCCTTAGGACCAACTGAGGTTTTAGTGATTTAAACATCCACCATGTTCAACTAAGTTCTTTATCAGATAGCGCGGCTTCTAAACGTTTTTTCTACTGCTAGATTCCCCCCACTCTTCCCCAGATTTCCAAGGCGTTAATGACGCGTTTGCTATATCATCCTGTTAAAGCAAAACTGATATTATATTTCATTGTTAAATCATGATGTCATTACAAAGTAACTGAGATACTACAAGCGCCCTGACAGATCAATTTCTATCGTTTACTGCACCGGTAATCCCATAGAAAGTTTGACCATACTGGGTTTTGCGTTGAGTTTACTTTATAGAAGCAATAGGCGGTACTCTCTTTCGGATAACTGGCGTTATAAACGAAAAGTCTTACAATCACTCGACTCCTACCTCCGGCTCGTGATTCACACAATTTTCTCGTGTTCTCCCAACGTCATGCATTGGTTTTTAGGCTGGTAAACCGATAGAAAGTGCGGGCTATTGATTATAAAAACAGATAGATGTAGGAAACATTATTCGTTTAATAATTAGTTTACATCACGATTCCGTAAAGTGGATCAAACGTTCTCAAATACATATTGGTATGGTGGCTTTCAAAAATTTTTCTAGTTGTACATTTTTACTACAAGGAACAGTTGTACTGTTTTCAAGATTTTTCGTGGAAGACCCCAAATATTTATGTTTCAATGGAGCAAAAAACTTTCACAAAGTAACATCTCTTGGTGAGTTAAATGCTGCGGAGATTCAACAAAACATAATTGAAATGTTTTTTGTATGCGTTTACTTCGGTTAGTTTTGCGACCAATTGTTTTTAGCTCATAAAGCCGTTTTTAAATCTTTAATTTTTTTCTAAGGCAGTCTCTAATGCTCATCACACAGAAACATCTTGGTACCTTGCGGTTTCCCAGGCCGTGATCACATCTAAATACTACGATCACGCTTTCCGCTTGTGATTTCTAATCACAGTTGATGTGGCGAAAATATATGTTATTTTTCGTTGTGATCACGTTATCATCACAGGCTTCCAAGGCCATGACCACACCTAATTACCTGTCTGTAATGACGCTTTCCGCTCGTGATTCCTAATCACAATTTGTGTGTCTTCTGCCTTCTGAAGGAGGGAAGGCCACATACGTTATTTTCCAGTGTGATCAAGTTATCATTACAGGCTTCCAAGGCTATGATCACACCTAATTACCAGTCTATGATAGCGCTTTCCACTGGTGATTCCTAATCACAATTTATGTGGCTACCTCTCCCTATAGGAAGCGAAGCCACATATGTAATTTTTCTATGTGATCACTATCATCACAGGCATAATATTATTGTTTTGATTTTACGCGGTTGTTTTTACAGAACGCACGGTTTGAATAAGTTATTTTTGCACTTGATGCGCGCTTTGCTTCTGCATAGTTATGATAAGCTATCTCGTATTTTTTCATGTATATCATTAATACGTAATCACGTGATTTTTCTCGTGCTATTTGGAATAAATAAGCACTTGTAAATTTTTTCAAAGATCACATATTGCACTCGCCCTAAGAGCTCGTGTAATTTTGTTATTCTTTGAAAAATTTTACTCGTGCTTATTTATTCCAAATTGCACTCGAAATCAAGTGATTACCTATACAAACTGAAGCTAAAATTATCATGCCGTGCTATATATTGCATCCTGCATAGCAGCTTCTAATGCTTATGGAAACGCGTTTCGTCATATTTTGTTGGTTATCATGCTGAATGATGTTCCTGCTTGTTAAAGATTTCACCATCTAAGCATTTACTTTTCTATGCTTTTCTTTGTATTCGCTAGTAGTTCTTTTAACAGAAATTAGTTATTCGTGATTACTATTACGAAAGAGATACTTCGTAAATTGTGAAATTCAAAGTATTTTTGATTACCCGTTAAAGGGACATCATCAGCGTATAAAATCGACAGAAAAAATGAATGATTATCATTAAAGAAGACTTAGCAAAATCCCTAAGTGTACCTCAGGTTCAATTTATGAGTTATCTTATTTCTTAAAATTTTTGCTCTACATTCAGTCTGTACCACAGTAACGCAAATTACATTTTGGAGGCTTGAAAAGTTCGTAGATATAGTATGATCCACAGTTTTTAACAAAAATCTTCTTTGAGCCTATGCAACCAGTAGAGCGATCACTAAAGCAGACTTTTCTGGTAACTTTACCATCTTCCACTGTAGGATGAGCACCATCCAACCAGCCTGACCAGTTTGTACCACATCTGAATGCTGGCACACGCGTTGTTGGCATTTTTGTTCCCGAAGCTCCCACAAAACGATACCATCCCTCAGCAAGTTGCTTGTCACACAGATCTGATTTTGTTATGTAACTTTTCTTTCTATTGGCATCACTCAGGTTTTTATAATGATAACAAGGATCGGCTACAAAGTGAAACAATTATTACAACAGGACTTAGAAATGACAACTACATTAAAAAAGGAGGTGAAGTAATACTTGTGTGGGACATTTTTAGACCATGAGGCTAGGAAATAAATATGGGAAATAAAATTTATTAACTACGAAAAGTAGTATCTGAATCTGTGTAACGCATTAACGCATTAAAAGACAGCTTTCAGCAAACTTAAGGCGCAGCTAAAGTAGTTTTACATACAACTAAGCAGCAATGTGTTCGTCAAATGCAATGTGTACGTCAAAATCAAGCTACAAAGAATATCACTCAAAAGAATGTTTCACGCCGTCGTCTATTATTGTTGCAACGCCCATCCAAAGGCAGAAAGACACAAAAACCATCAATGATGAAGGGGTCCGTAACATCATTTAAGGTGGTGTAATACAAATAATCCAATACTAATTATGATAAAGTTCGGATATAACGCGTGCTGTCATCGGTCGAAAAAGCGTGCTCTATCGGAGTACTGAAAACATAAGGCTGAGCTAAAACTGTCACGCCATAGAAGAACCAAATTAAGGTTTCAAAACATGCCAAGCACCGTAATTAACGCTATCATAACGTGAGCAGAGACGCAAATACTTCTCGACTACGTCTAGTGTTTATCTCTACACTTCGTTCGCGCTCTAGCCGCTTCGGCAACAACGTACAAAAATTCATTATAATAGTCAAAACGAATATGAAGGCTCCTGAGATTATTGACTGTACCTGTACAGTTGCGTCCATCTCCAGTATATCCAGGTTTGCATGTGCAAACGTGTGATCCGTGCGTGTTCTTACAAAGAGCATTTACGTGACATTTGTAGGGATATGTTTTGCATTCGTCAATATCTGTCAAAAAAAAAAAAAGAGAAAAGAATGAAAAACGGGATTTGCGTTTTATTCAAAAGTCATACATGTACATGTATGTGAAAAAAAGTGGAATACTCGTTTGCAATTTTTTTGTTTCATCCGATTCTTGGGTTGGACCTACAATTCAAACCGCTATTTTTCGATTTTTTTCTCTGGTACGGCAAAGACTATCTAAAGCATATGCTATAAACTGCTCTTGTTTTGTAACGGGAGCACAAAACACGTTATATTAACAAAAAAGAAAGAACGAACTAAAATAAATCATCAATGACCGCATTTCCTTGCTATTCCGAATTCACCTGTGCAATTTTGTCCATTTCCAGTATATCCAGGCTGACAATCGCATACGTGTGATCCATTGGTGTTGGTGCAGTTTGCATTCTCATGACAAGAGTGGTTTCCTTCACACTCGTCAATGTCTATGAAACCATAGATGAAAAAATGGGATTTCAGGATTGTGCAAATATTGCCGTGGCATAAGCCTTTACTGTGTTATCTAAAGCATACGCTTTAAACTGCTTTTGTTTTGCTAGGGGAGCACAAAACACGTTATATATACAAAAAAAGAAAGAACGAAATAAAATAAATCATCCATGGTCGCATTTCCTTGCTATTCCGAATTTACCTGTGCAATTTTGTCCATTTCCAGTATATCCAGGCTGACAATCGCATAAATGTGATCCATTGGTGTTGGTACAGTTTGCATTCTCGTGACAAGAGTGGTTTCCTTTACACTCATCAATGTCTATGAAATCACAGATAAAAAAAAAATGGGATTTCGAAATTATGCAAAAATTGTTGTGCATAAGCCATTACCGTGTTTAAAGAGTGCAAGCTGTGGCTGTTTTCAATCTTTTGCTGGATTGCGAGAACGCGAGATTGTCGTACCTGATGAAAAAAAGTTGTCTACGCAAAAAACCTATCTCTTAATAACTTTTAGTCAGGTAACTGTCTCACCTATTCTAAACAACTAAAATATGGCTTGCCACGTTACCAAAATAAACATCAACAAACAACCAACCAAACAAAATCTCATTACACTATTCAACAAGAATCTAAAGGCTTTTGAGACTAATGAAGGTTACCTGTACAATTATGCCCATCTCCGATAAATCCAGATTTGCATATGCACACGTATGATCCGTTTGTGTTATTACACGTAGCCTCCTTGTGACATTTGCCAATGAATGCCTCACATTTATCTGTCGTAAAATTAGAAAGAAAGAAGGACCAAAAAAAAATACATGAATAAATATCAATTACAGATATAAGCATTTTGATTTCTATCAAACAGCCATAGAAACTCAGCAACTCAGCAACTCACGAAAACCTCAATTTATTTGTAGCTTCCTGCTTTTAGTAGTTCTGTGGCCGTACTTTTCAATTGAGCTATTGTTTCTGAGCTCTCCTTGCAGTTCCTATATTAAGCACTCGACATACGTATGAACTGCTCTTATTTTGCCATGGAAAGGCGTCGAACATTCAAGGTAAATAAAAAAAATAAAAGAATAAAACAAAAAAACAAAAACAAATACAAATACAAAAACAAAACAAAAAAACCACAAACAAGCAAACAAACCAAAACAAAACAAAACCAAAATATATAAACAAGCGAACGAAGAATACATTACACACGCTCAATAAAATATAGTAAGAAATTTTTCTTAGATTCTAAGATTCAGCACCTTATACGAGGAGATAAATTCACGCCACTTTCAGCAACTAAAGAACAGTTGTCATCAAAAAAATTTCATAGAGGTTCATTTCAAGTGTTGACTTAGACTCATACCCTTTTCACAATATTCTCCTTTGAATCCAGGAGGACACAGGCATCGATATCCCTTGAGTGTAAATCCAGACTGGCAAGTTGCGTTATTTTCGCAGTAGGGACTCTTGTCACAAGCGTTCTAAAGAAAAAGAAAAATTAAAATGAAAGGAGAAACGAAATACCGAATGATCGAATACACAAAAATTTGTATAAACATTAATTTTTGTTATTATATTATTCAAAGGCGATAACTTAGAAAAATCGATTTTTAACTCACCTTCGAGCCGCGATAATAAAAAGTGGCATTAGTTGTCAAATGACTGTCGTATTTTAGATGAGTGGCGTTATTTAGTTCACAGATGTGAAGTGGTCTATTATTCTCTGGATCTTTTTCGAAGTTAAGACTGACACAGTGGTCGTTCAGGTAGCACAGTAGCTCACAGTCATCCAAGTTATTGACGCCTTTCTTTTCAATGGTATGGTTTACCAAACGTCTTTCGGAAAAGAAGTAGTAGTCCGGAAACACCATTGCGCGCTCTCGCTCTAAAATACACAAATTGGAATATGATTATAAGGCATACTTTCCTTCGCAAAAAAAAGAAATTTCGAGTAAAAAGTTCTAAGAACAAATCTCTTCGCAAAAGTTCTCGGATCTCAGCAAACTATGGTGGCAAATGCGTTAAAAACGTAAGTCAAACATAGCAGTCGGTGAGAAAAACGATGATTCGTTAGATGTAATTGAACATTTTGTGAATTGCTTCGCCGTTTTCTACAATTAAACAATAAGATGAAAATACCCTTATTTGAGAGTCTGGGGGTTTCTGAGATACGGAACATTTACGGCAAATATTTCGAGTTTCACATGAGTTTGGCGATTCAAGAAGCTCGTTTTTAGATGAGTCTATCATATCGAAAGAAAAGACGAGCTAATCAAACACTCTGTGAAATTCCTACTACAGAGGGAGTTAATTGATGTTTGCATTTTTGATGCATTTTTCATCAGTGCAATGAACACAATTTAAATTCTTTTATAAGGAGCCTTTAATATCTCAAAAACTTTGACCAGAGATGGTCTTAACGTGAAAAAGTGTAAAGTTTTTTTTCTTCTTTTTTTTTTTTTTTTTTTTTTTATATAAACAGGTGCTTGACTATTGAGTGTTTATTAAAGAAATGTATAACTGAAGAGCTCCTCTGCGGCTCTTTTCTTCGAACGACTATCGTGAACAGAGGGAATTCATGCAAATTTAAGCCGAGAAAAATAATTCTTGTTTTGCGTCAATGAGCAGATTTGTATTCGTTTTCGAGAGTTTTCTAAACGGGCAAATGTAGAATGAAATTTTATTTCTTTTACTTTTGCGAGCCAATGAAAGTTGTTTGAATTGCTTAGCTATGGTGAATATAATTATCTCTTTATTTCCTTCATTTGTTTTCTGAAAACAACTCATTTATCTGTTCATCGTTTTAATTCATTAGTTGTTTTTCTCATGTCGAATAAAGTCTACCCAAATCATTTTTATGCTATTGAAAAATGTTGATCACAGCAACAGAGTTTTTAAAACAGTGAAAATATATATTAAATAAATTTTAGTCTAAGGAAACCTTGCTGGGATATTGATTATGAAAGAGCGCAAAATTGGAAAATTACACGCAGCTTCTGTGCAAAGGTTTTCTTGAGGATCATCTCAATTAAGCAATTGTTCTTTGGCAAGTTTTAAAGCCTCCAATTCGAAAAGCAATATTTAAAAGGATTTTGCGTCAAAGGTTTTAATTTTTCAATCCCACACAATGGTTAAATTATATGGAGACGGGCTACCCTATTTTTATAGGCAAATATTTAAAACCAGTACAAATTGGTCTATTCCAAATGCCGGCATTGTCCTGTTATAAAAATAACTTCGCTTAAGTTGGCTAAGAGCGGCCAATTTTTTTTTCCAAGCAAATTATCGAATTCCTGTCTGCAGCACAACAACGAAATATTTTTGATAGAATTGATTATCCTTCCATGTAAATATGAGCTGATGAGCGTTAGGATTGAAGTTGTTTTGAATGAAACAATTCTTCATCGTAGCAATTCTTACTTTTTTTGTAACAACTGAAAATTTCCGATATGGTTCATCATAATAATACGCCTTTGTTAATTACTGTAAATATCTACAAAAGAAGTTTACAAGACTGCGGTTCCTTCCTTTAAAAATCATCTTTGTTGAATTCAGGTTTTTAATTTTGTCATAACGATACATTAATAAGCTCAGTGCATCAACTGTTGTAAATCAGCGAAATAAAAATAAAGAGTGACGGAAAATAAGATAGCAAGGGCTGGAGTATGAATACAGGGATGGAAAATGATGCGCATTTTGTAACTCACCTTTACCAAACGTCAAGTAAGTCGTCGATGAAGTCAAGACTGCGAATACTAGAAACGCTGAAAATTCCATGCTTCCTCAAGACAACGGAGCTCAGTATTGATGCTTTCAGTGTGCCACAAATTTCGCGTCGACCACCTGCATTTGATAATGAATTTAAGTGATAGAAACCGACCTATTAGTATTAAAAGTGGGATGTTAACAAAATTAACAGCTGTCAGTTCTGACCCTGCAAATAATATACGTGGGTACGCGTTTTAAAGTTTGCGAATGAACACGTTTCCAATGTCTTCCTTTGTGCCAGTTAGAAACACTTTGGTTTTGATGGGCTACGATTCTATTGGTGTTCATCAACAGATTATAAAAAGGGATTTTACCACAAAAATTTCCATAACATCAACTTCAATTGCTTCATAATTATAATCAATGGAGTGCGTTTAAGACAATAACATCATAAAATATTCTTAAGAACATTAGGTGAACATATTCCAATAATGCAGTCACATAAAAAGCCAAGGTCCCTTGAGTTTCTAAGAACTCCCAATTTTCAAGATCGATCCATAAATTCAACGTTTCTTCGTTTGCGTGTTTGTTTTGTTTTGTTTTTTTGTTTCATTCTCAGGGGAAACTCCTCACAAGTTTAATAGAAGCGTCAATAATTGACGAAAAGAAAATTCTCACAAAAATATGGTAATAAAAATAGATCTTATGTACCGGAAGTCCCGCTCACGAAATCCTGCGGATAATGGTAATCGGCGTGTAGAAGCAGACAGGCTGGCGTAACCTTATCCGCCAAAAAAAAAAAAAACACTCGCACAGTTAGCTTTCATTTTCCAAAAACACGTATACTTAATAAAGACTGTATCTTGAAATATGTCTGAAATTATGAAATAAGACACGTTCTTAGATAGATTGTGAGTCTCTTGTTCTAATTCGACGAAATGAATAAGAGAAACTCCTTTTTGAATTTAGAATATCGTGTTTGAAGTTGTTAAGCTGTACCTCCCACTTCACTACAGCGAGCAAAATATTTTCTCGTTTGGCCCTCCCACATACTCGAAATAATACAGGAACGCAATAATTTGAAGTCCTAAGTTATTAGACATTTCATCTTCCCCGACATTCATTAACGTCAAAATTGATTAATGACGAGTTCTAATAAGCTCTTTAGTTTGAACAAACAATAAATCTCTCGTAGATGGTAGATATTAAACAACAAAAAATTCCATAAATTTTCTGAGCAACTTACTACCTATGTCTCGATACATCAGGATTGAATAAAGATTGTCGAATGAGAACCCCTGAATGTTGTTTTAAGCGCCATTTTCATCTCAAAGATAATAGCAAATTGATGTTTGGAAAAGGTGTACCGTAATTTATGATTGGATTCATCCAAACCATTCAGTATCGGATCTGGCTTCCAAGGCCTTCATTGGAAGAACCTTTAAATCATAAGACATTTTCAGGTTTTACTCCGTTAGATAAAATTGTTGCAGACTTAAGATTAAAGAGACATGTGAGCCAACATTTGGT
This sequence comes from Pocillopora meandrina, assembly GCA_942486045.1. Taxonomy (NCBI): domain Eukaryota; kingdom Metazoa; phylum Cnidaria; class Anthozoa; order Scleractinia; family Pocilloporidae; genus Pocillopora; species Pocillopora meandrina. The sequence goes on from CALNXJ010000100.1 coordinate 331,858, forward strand.
TCCCGACTTATTTTTCTGATTGAAAGCCATGTAAATCAACTTCCATATTTTTTCGAGGTTCTTCTTGTTCAAAATCATCACTTTAGTCACAATATGAACGGAATTCAAACGAGCTGCATATTGGTCTAAGTTGAGGGATAGAACAAAACAATCTGTGAAAGGAAATATTTCTAAGTACAGAAAAAAACAAATGTAATTTTTGGCTAGTTAAATATTTCAAATAAAGAAGATTTTTGTCATCAATTCTATTTTTCTTTACCGTAAATTGAACCCAAACAGCGGGCTTCTTCACTGCATTAATACCTCTCTCATCACTTTATGGAATTTCCTGTCGTTTCGAGTTTCACAATTTGCGACGAGCTTGGAACCGCCAGCATTGACTTTTTATAATTTGGCACTTTTCTCTATTTACGGTAATGATGGAACTACAATTTCTACATGGGGTGTCATTATAACCATAAACAAATATCGGTGAGAAAAGGTTTAAGAAGTAAACCCTTGTAGGAAACTAAAATTAAGGACAATGATCTTGTTTATTTCAAATAGCTGAAGCTGTTTTTTCGCCAAACGTTTTTTATATCCACATTTGAAAGCTCGGTATTTTTCATTTTCGTTTTATTTCAGCCACACAGAAATAAAGAAGTTAAGAGTGGATATTCAATTTATATCATGGAATGAAAGTCAAACTCAAGTTATCCATGCATTAAATATATCACTTCATACCCTCAAAGATTCAACGTTCTTTGGTGCCCAACTTTAGTGTTATTGAGCCAAACGTGTTTTCTTTTATTACTGTCTGGTAGGTATGGTTGCGATAGCAACAGTTGGTTTCAAGCCAAGATGAATATTAATATCAGAAATGAACTGCTTTCTTCCTCTTTGGGCTCTTTGCACCAAAAGCTAGACTCGTAAAATAATACTAGGTGAAAAATTGAACCTAATGCAACGGATTGACTGGAGTCATGCGTCTTGGACTATAAATTGTTATTATTAATTCCTTGAAAGAGTCGTCTGTGGTCCAGTGCCAAAGGCGTAAAAATTATATAATGACTGACCCTATAAAGTCCTATTGTGCTCCTTCTGCATTACATTAGCGATTTCAGTCGAAGAAGGTAAATAAGTCTCCTGTACGGTCCAAGTTTCTAAGGAAAATGAGTGCGATATACTAGGGTATCCTTCAAAGAAGATTATCACTGGTCAAAGTGTATGAGAAATTAAGCACCTGAATGATCGAATGCACGGAATTACATATATATGACAAAGTCACGCACCAGTTTCAATAAACAGTTGCTTGACTATTGAGGGTTTATTAAAGAAATGTATTAGTGAAGAGGTTCCCTGTGGCTTTTGTCTTCGAACGGTCATCGTGAACAGAGGAAATTTGTGCGAATTGAAGCCGAAAAAAAACGTTCTTGTCTTGCATCAATGGGCAGATTTATTTCAGTTTTCGAAGTTTCGAAACGTACAAACCCAAAATAACATTTTAAAATTTTTACTTTTGTTAGCCAACGTAGGTTATTAGAATTGCTTAGCTATGGTGAATATAATCATCTCTATATTTCCGATACTTGTTTTCTTAAAACAACTCATCGTTTTCAGTCATTCATTTTTCGTCTCTTATTTCGAAAAAAACGTCCGCCTACATCATTTTTCAGAAGTTGAAAAATATTGATTACAGCTACATCGTTTTAAAAACACTGACTAATATAAACTTTACTAATTTCAGTCTAGGAGATCCTTGCTGTGAGATTAATTTCGGAAAAACAAAAAGTTTGAAAATTGCACGAAGCTTCTGTGCAAAAGTTTTTTAAGGATCATCTCAATCAAGCTCTTTGCTATTTGGCAAGTTTAAGAGCCTACACTTCAAAAATTAACTTTTGGGAGACTTTTTTCAATTCCACAAAATGGCTAAAAGCTTATGAGACCGGCTACCCTTTTTTTATAAACAATGTCTTAAAACCAGAGAGAATGGTTTGTTCCAAATGCCAGCATCGTTCGTCTATAAAAATGATTTCGCTTAAGTTGGCTACGAGCGGCCAATTTTTCTTCCATGCAAATTAGCGAATTCCCGTCTGCGAAACAACAACGAAATATTTTTGATGGAATCGATTACCCGTCCATGTAAATATGAGCTGAGCGTTAGGATTGAAGTGGTTTTGAATGAAGCAATTCTTCACCGTAGCAGTTCTTTTTTTTGTAACAAAATACTTCTGCCAATTTCCGATTTGGCGCATTATAATAACACACCCTTGCTGAATACCATTAGTGTCTACAAAACAAGTTTACAAGACTAAGGTTCCTTCCCTTTAAAATCACGCTCGTTAGGCTCAAGTTTTTAGTCTGGTCATACGACACCTTATAAGCTCTGTGCTTCAACTGTTGTCAACCATCGAAGTAGAAATAAAGTATGATGGGAAATAAGATAAGACGGGGATAGAAAACGATTCGTAGTTTCCGTTTAATACAACAACATTATAAACATATACTTAAGAACATTAGGTGAATATGCCTAGATAATGCGGTCACATAAAAAGCCAAGTTCACTCGAGTTTCTGAGAAACAATATCTCGAAATTTTCAAGATCGATCCATAGATTCAGCGTTTGTTTTTGTTTTTTTTTTTCACTCTCAGGGGAAAACCCCTAAAAAGATTGACTGAAGCGTCGATAATTGACGAAAAGAAAATTCTCATAAATATGGTAATCGGTGTGAAGGACCAGACAGGTTGTCATAACCTTATCCGCCAAAAAAGACGTTAACCTTGCACTCGCACAGTTCGCTTTCATTTTCCAAAAAACATGAATTCCGAATTTTAAAAGACTTTATCTTGAAATGAATCTGAAATTAAAAAATTAGTCACGCTCTTTGATGGATTGTGAGTCTCTTGTTCTAATTCGACGAAATTAATGAGGGAAACTCTTTTTTGAATTTCGAATATCGTGTTTGTAGTTTTTAAGCTGTACCACCCACTTTACCACATCGAACAAAATATATTATCGTTTTGCCCTGCTAATTATTCGAAATAATACAGGAACGCACAAAACTAAAATAATTTTAAGTCCAAATTGATAAGTTATTTCATCTTCCCTCACATTCATTAACGTCAAAATCAATAAATGATGAGTTCTAAGAAGCTCTTTAGATTGAACAAACAGAAAATCTCTCGTAAACGCCTGATCTTAAAATACAGAAATTCAATAAATTTGCCGAGAAAATTACGACCTATGCCTCGATGCATCAGGATTGTACGAAGACTGTCGATGGCTCATTATAATAACACACCCTTGCTAAATACCATTAATGTCAACAAAACAAGTTTACAAGACTATGGTTCCTTCCCTTAAAAATCATGTTCGTTGAGTTCAGGATTTTAGCTTTTTCACAATGACCAGTTATAAGCTCAGAGCATCAACTGTAGTGAATCAGCAAAATAAAAATAAAGAGTGATGGGAAATAACACGAGCTGAAATGAATTATTTTTAAACAGAAATAACACCACCTGCATTCGAGAATGGGTTAAGTGATAGATACCGACCCTTTTCTATTGAATATGGGATGTTAAAAAAATTAATGGCAGTCAGTCCAGACCCATTGGAATGATTTAAGCAAATAAAATACGTGGGCACGCGTTTGGGATATATGGAAAGACTTTGGATTTGGCGAGCTACGATTCTATCGGTGTTTACCTTCAGATTAGACTCAGACATTTTGCCACACAAATTTCCATAACATTAACTTCAATTGCTCCATAACTATAGTCAATTGGGTGTGTTTAAGGAAATAACATTATAAACATATTCTTGAGAACATTAGGTAAACATACTCCGTTACTGCAGTCACATAAAAAGTCAAGTTCCGTCGAGTTTCTGAGAAACAACACCTTCAAATTTACAAAATCGATCCATGGATTCAGCGTTTTTGTTTTTGTTTTTGCTTTTTGTTTTCTTTTTTTTTCATCATCAGGGGAAAACATCTCATAAAATTGATCGAAGCGTCAAAAATTGACAAAAAGCAATAATCACAAAACATGGTAATAGAAATATAAAAATCTCATGTACCGACATTCCGGGCTCATGAAATCGTAGGTATAATGGTAATCGGTGTGTAGGAACAGACAGGTTGGCGTAGACTTATCCGCCAAAAAAAAAAGATTAGCCCTGCATTCGCACAGTTTACCTTCATTTTCCAAAAACAGGAAGTCTTAATTTAGATTATATCTTGAAATAGATCAGAAATGATAAAATAATCCACGTTCTTTAATGGATTTTGATAGCACCCACTTAACTACATCGAGCAAAACATTTTCGTGTTTCAACCTTCTACTTACTATAAGCAATACAGGAACGCAACAAGTTAAAGATGGTTTTCCAATTTAAAGTCCTCAGTGATTACTCATTTTATCTTCCCTCATATTCACTAACGTCAAGATTAATTAATGATGAGTTCTAATAAACTCTTTAGTATGAAGAAACAGAAAATCTCCCCAAAAATTAATGAAATTCCATAGATTTGCCCAGCAACTTGCAACCAATGTCTCGATAAATCAAGATTGCATAAACAGTGCCAAGGCAGAACCCCTCAAATATCTTATAATGATTGAGCACGATACAGTTGTTATACTTAATCCAGAGCCTTGTTGAGACGATGCTCTGAGTGTTGTTTTAAGCGCCACCTCCATCTCAAGGATAATAGCAAATTGATATTTGGAAAAGGTGTGCTGTAATTTATGATTTGATTCAGCCAAACCATTCAGTATCGGATCTGGCCTCCAAGGCCTTCATTGGAATACCTTCTAAATTATAAAATATTTTCAGATTTTCCTTCGTTAGATAAAACTGCTAAAGACTTAACGGGACCTGTGAGCCAACAATTAGTTCCCGACTCGTATTTCTGATTAGGAGCCATGCAAACCAACTTCCATGTTTTTCAAGGTTCTTCTATTTCAAAATCATCAATTTTGGGGGATGAGACAAAACCATTTTTGAAAGGAAATCTTTATAAGTACAGTGAGAAAAAACAGTCACAGTTTTTGACAAGTTGGATATTTCAAATAAGGAAGATTTTTGTCATTAACTCTATATTTTTTTACTGTAATTTCAACCCAGACAGCGGGCTTCGTCACAGCATTAAATCCTCTCTCACCGCTCTTTGGAATTTCCTGTCATTTCCAGTTTCACAATTTGTGATGAGCTTGGAACGGCCAGCACTGACTTTTTCATAATTTGGCACTTTTCTATATTTACGGTAATGATGGAACTACAATTTCGAGAAGGGGTGTAATTATAAACTTAAAGAAATATCACTGAAAAAAGGTTCAAAAAGGAATCCCGTTATAGGAAACTAAAAATAAAGGATAATGATCTTGTTTATTTCAAATAGCTGAAGCTGTTTTCACGCTAAATGTTTTTTATGCCCATATTTGGAAGCTCGGTAACTTTCATTTTCGCTTGATTTCAACTACACAGAAATAGAGGAGTCAAGGGTGGATATCCAATTTATATCATGGAATGAAAGTCAAACTCAAGTTATATATGCATTAAGTATGATAGTTTCTTACCTTCAAAGATCCAACGTTCTTTGGTGCCCAACTTTAGTTTTATTGAGCCAAACGCTTTTTTGTTTTATTACTGTCTGGTAGCTATGGTTACGATAGAATCTGTTGGTTACAAGCCAAGATGATCATTAATATTAGAGATGAACTTCCCTCTTCCTGTTTGGGTTCTTTGCACCAAAAGGTAAACAAGTGAAGTAATACCAGGTGAAAATTTTAATCTAAAGCAAAGGATTGACTTGAGTCATGCGTCTTGGACTATAATTTGTTATTATTAATTCATTGAAAGTGTCCCCTGTGGTCAGGCGCTAATGGCGTTATAATTATATAATAACTGACCCCCGTAAAGTCCTATTGTGCTCCCTCTGCATTATATCAGCGATTTCAGTCCAAGAAGGTAATAAGGTCTCTAGTACGGTCCAAGTTTCTAAGGAAAATGAGAGTGAGATACTAGGGTATCCTTCAAAGAAGATCATCCCTGGTCAGAGTTTTTGAGATATTAAGCTCCTGAATGATCGAATGCACGAAATGACATAAACATGACAAAATCAAGCACCAGTTTCAAAAAACAGTTTCTTGACTATTGAGTATCTATTAAAGGAATATATAACTAAAGAGGTTCCTCGTGTCTCTTTTCTTCGAACGGTTATTATGAGCAGGGGAAATTCATGCGAATTGAAGCCGAAAAAAAATAAACATTCTTTTCTTGCGTTAATGAGCAGATTTATATTAGTTTTGAAAAGTTTTCTAAGTGTATAACTCTAGAATGAAATTTTTAAATTCTTACTTGTGCTAGCCAACGTAGGTTGTTAAAGTTGCTTAGCTATGGTGAATATGATCAACTGTTTATTTCCGTCATTTGTTTTCCAAAAAGAACTCGTTTACCTTTCCATCGTTTTCAGTTCTTCATTTATTTTTTTGTCATTTCGGAAAACGTCCACCTACATAATTTTTCTACTGTTGAATAACAATGATCACAGCAACAACGTTTTAAAACGCTGAATAAGATATACTTGAATAAATTCCAGTCTAGGGTATCCTTGCTGTGAGATTAATTTTTGAAGAACAAAAGACTTGAAAATTGCGTGAAGCTTCTTTGCAAAAGTTTTTAAGGATCATCTGAATCAAGCTATTTGTTATTTGGCAAGTTTTAAGGCCTCCACTTCGAAAATTATCACTTGGAAGATTTCTTCGATTCCACAAAATGGCTAAAAGCTTATGAGACCGGCTACGCTATTTTTATAAACAATTTCTTAAAACCAGAAAGAGTGGTCTGTTCCAAATGCCAGCATTGTTCGTCTATAAAAATGACTTCGCTTAAGTTGGCTAAGAGCGAAATAGAAATAAAGAGTAATGGGAAATAAGATAACACGGGCTGAAGTATGAATATGGGGATAGAAAACGATTCGTAGTTTGCGTCTAAGACAATAACATTATAAACATATTCTTAAGAACAATAGGTGAACATGCCTAGATAATGCAGTCACATAAAAAACTAAGTTCCCTTTTTCTGAGAAAAAAACACCTTAAAATTTTCAAGATAGATAGATTCAGTGTTTTTTTTTTTGTTTTTGTTTTTTTTTTTTCACTCTTAGGGGAACGCTCCTTTCAAGATTGACTCACGCATCGATAATTGACGAAAAGAAAATTCTCATTAAATATGGTAATCGGTGTGAAGGACCAAACAGGTTGGAGTAACCTTATCCGCCGAAGAGACGTTAACCCTGCACTTGCACAGTTCGCTGTAATTTTCCAAAGACACGAATTCTTTATTTACACTTCATCTTGAAATAAATCTGAAATTATGAAATACGTCACGTTCTCTGATAGACCACCTACTTCACTACGTCGAGCAAAATATTTTCTCGTTTGGCCCTCCTAATTATTCGAAATAATACAAGAACGCAAAATACCATTAATGTCTACAAACAGCGGGCTTCGTCACTGCATTAAATCCTCTCTCATCGCTCTTTGGAATTCCCAGTTTCGCAATTTGTGACGAGCTTGGAACGGCCAGCACTGGCTTTTTCATAATTTGGCACTTTTCTTTATTTACGGTAATGATGGAACTACGGTTTCGAAAAGGGGTGTAATTATAAACTTAAAGAAATATCACTGAGAAAAGATTCAAAAAGGAATCCCGTTGAGTTCTGATAAGCTCTTTAGTTTGAATAAACAATAAATCTCCCGTAAACGGTGGATGTTAAACTACAGAAATCCCATCATTTTTTTGGAGAAACTTACAACCTATGTCTCGTTACATTAGGATTGCATAAAAAGTGTCGAGGCAGAACCCATCAGATATCTTATATGGATTGAGCATGATCCAGTGAAGACAGCCGCTATACTTAATCCAGGGCCTTAATGAGACGAAATTCTGAATTTTGAATTGAAAATTAAAAATTAAGGATAATGATCTTGACACCCATATTTGGAAGCTCGGTAAATTCCATTTTCTTTTTATTTCAACCACACAGAACGAGAGGAGTTAAGGATGGATATCAAATCTTGTCATGGGATAAGAGTCAAACTAAAGTTATTCCTTCATTAATTACAATCATTTCTTACCTTCAAAGATCCAACGTTCTTTGGTGCCCAACTCTAGTGTTAGTGAGCCAAACGCGTTTTCTTTTATTACTGTCTGGTAGCTATGGTTACGATAGAAGCTGTTGGTTTCAAGCCAAGATAATCATTAATATTAGAAATGAACTTCCCTCTTCCTGTTTAGGCTCTTCGCACATAAAAAAAAAACACACACACACACGCACACACACAAAAAAAACTAAATTGGTAAAATGTTTTCCGTCCGTAAGATGAAACCATTGCAACAATCTGTACACGATGAAACATTTAGCCGGCTTCGCGCGCTGTTTAGGAGTTTCAAAACATAGTTCAAGCGCACTTTTACCAGAATAAACAATACATATTTTCTTTATCATTTAACATTGTAAATTTTTTCAAGATGACAGACAAGGCAAATATACCAGAAGCTATTAATGTCTTTCTATGAGACACGAAATTATTTCATTAATAAATTATCTCTTATGTTTTTTCCAGCTTGCCTAATTCTTCGGTGGAAAACGCGAATTTCTTTTGTTTTGTTTTGCTTTTACTTTTCAATTACATAAATTTAAAATTAAAAAATATATATATTTATATACATATTCGGTCGAAGGTACTCGAATTTTCAATTTACACTTAAAATTATTTACGTTCTCATTACGAGTGATATGCCATTAAAAATGGCAGAGCAATTTCGAACTCCAATTTAATCAAATAAATAAAACGTTGGATCAATTGCGTGAGCCACAAATTTAGTTCGTAAGTCTGTATTGTTTAAATTGCAATTGTATTAATCCCGCTGCACGGACGGTTTAGTCTCTGAAAGTGAAAACTCTCAGACAATCTTTAAGGCTTATGCACGGACGGCATTTTTTTATTGAGTTTTTCTTTATGTTTTTGTTTGTTTATGTTTTTGTTTCTGAGGCGATGAACTGTATATAAATTCATGAAAATGTTCCAGAAAAGAATTGTGAAATTGTTTCGAAGACAGCTTTCAAGACGTGGGATTTGTCTTAGCTAAGAGATTCGCATTTGTCAGGAAACTCAGTTAGCGTGCGTCGCTCTTGAGGCCCTGTTTACTATTCAAGTTGTAATCAGATAGTTATCTTTTAACTGTTGACTAGTATCATTCGCGTTTTCAACGAAATAGGGAAGACTTCATCTAGGCAGGCGATAAATTGGCTTTTTTTTTTTTTTTTTTTGCAATAATGCAATAACGTATAGACCAAAATGTTGGAATAAAGTTCATGTGGAGTTATTTTCCAATGATTAAGATTCATCTTTAATTGGTTGACTGTGTTTCAGTGACGCCTTGGAACGAAGTAAGCACATGCATAGGAAATATATGGAATTAACAATCAAGGAAATGCTGAGTATCGTGGTGAAGCTTGCAAGATGTACCTTGCGAAGCATTTTGTATGTTATTGTCTTCATCCTAAATCTTGCATCTTATACTTAACAAAGGGTAAATTATGATTTGCCTGGTTTTACTCAAGAATTCGTGAAATAATCGGTTCGGGAAGTCAAACGCTGCTTGCCATTGCAATGCTACTAACGCTGAAGGAAAACGAATTTTTAGCCATGACGGAAACATTACAGTACTGATGGTCTTAAAATAATGAGGGAACTTTGAGCAGCAGGCTTGTAAAACATCAAAGCGGCGAAACAAAAAAATATTTTTTATTCGTTCCTTGAATTATGCACTGCCTCTATTTCATTTTCTAATGGCAGGAATTTCATTATACCTTTACTTTTAATAATTTGTCTTGAAAACAAACACAAATAATAAAAAATAAATAAATAGGAATAAAAATAAAAGAAAAATTGTAGGTTCTGCGTAATTTAACCAGCCCACATAGGCAGAGTATACATGCAAGCTTTATATAGTAGGGTGTTAGAATGAACCGTAATTATAAGTTCATGATAAAATTTCCTGAACAAAGTAGAGGAAAAGTTAAAACAATACTGACTGAAGTATATTGATGTGGTTAATATTTAACAGAGGCTGCAGTTGTCAACATAACTATCATTTATATTTAGCATCTTAAAGCTCTACTCCAATTCGTTTGAAACAATCCCCACAAGCTAAAATTTGAAATGAAATTGGTCTTCAGCCCGTGTTGTCTCATTCGTTTTCTGATTTATCTTCCTAAACCTGATTAAAAAGAGGAATATTTGAGTATTTGCACTCTTTCTCAGTTTGCATTCGCTTCATGGCAGTAAACAGTACACGAAGGTTATTACGTTTGTAATTCCATCCCATCTTACGCACAAACTGTTACGTAAACATCGCGAAAAGTTTTCCAAGGCATCCGGTTTCAACTTTTCAGTAATTTTGTCATGGCAGTGTTGAAATCCCAAGACTTCCAACTTTTAGCTAGTCTCTATGTGCTTTTTTGGGTGTTTTTGTTCTGAGCAAAAACGTTAATTTTTCGCAATCACTCGAACTCTAAACATCGTTAATGTATCTTTCTCTCTCATTAATATTAGAAATGAACTTCCCTCTTCCCGTTTGGGCTCTTCGCACAAAAAAAAAAATAACACACACACAAAAAAAAAACTAAATTGGTAAAATAATAGCCGGCAAAGAATTTAACCTAATGGAACGGATTGACTGGAGAATGCGTTTTGGACTATAAAATGTTAGTATTAATTCCTTAAAGCTGTCGCCTCTTGCGTCGGGTGCAAAATGTATTATACTTATAGATCCTTTTTGTAATTCATGTCAAGCAAACGTAATGCAAATGAATTTGAGAGAAAAAACTATAGACTTCAGTAAGAACTCAAGGGAAGTCCGGCAAAAATGGTTTTGACTTTCATCAAACTGTAGCGTAATTTTGGTTTGAAAACTTACTCTAAACACGGTGAGCTCGGACCAAATACTGACCATTCGTGTTGGAAATGATTTTTCTGTCAAAGTTTATATCCATTTTGCGCGAAAGGCGCAATGACCATAATTCACGGACTTCAAGCACACACAACACAAATAATTTGCTCGAACCTCAAGGTCTTTCAGCTACAATACAAATTTAAGTTGACAGTGAGGACAAACAGATTAAACAAAATGCGATGCAAATTTACGTTAATATGCCAAATACAGCGAATGTATAGCTAAATATATCTGAGCTTGAAAGTTTTTAATCAGTCATCGACAGTGAAGTTGAAATAGATTAATGGCGCTGCAAATATGACTATTTTTTTTTTCGTGATACGCAGGTTCTTGTTATTTGCTTGCGTTCTTTCAACATTACTCATATTTATTTGCATTGTCTACTATCTTGTCTTATGAAAATTTAAATCAATACGTAATAATGGCTCGAAATTATTGCAAAATTTCCGGCTATTTTTGTCAAGTCGTTCGCTCTTCTTCCCAGGGCTTTGTCACCACAAGTTAGACAAAAAGCACAATTTTTTCCGTTCGTATGATGAAACCATCGCAACAATCTGTACATGATGAAGCATTTAGCCGGCTTCACGCGCTGTTTAGGAGTTTCAAAACAAAGTTCAAGCGCACTTTTATCAGAATAAACAATACATATTTTCCTTATCATTTAACATTGTAAATGTTTTGTTCAAGATGACAGACAAGGCAAATATACCAGAAGCTATTAATGTCTTTCTATGAGACACGAAATTACTTCATTAATAAATTATCTCTAATGTTTATCCAGCTTGCCTAATTCTTCGGCGGAAAACGCGAATTTGTTTTGTTTTGCTTTTACTTTTCCAACTGCGTGAGCCACAAATTTAGTTCGTAAGTCTCTATTGTTTAAATTGCAATTGTATTAATCCCGATGCACGGATGGTTTAGTCACTAAAAGTGAAAACTCTCAGACAATCTTTAGAGCTTATCCACGGACGAAATTTTTTAATGAGTCTTTCTTTATGTTTTTGTTTGTTTCTGAGGCGAGGAACTGTATATAAATTCAAGAAAATGTCCTAGAAAAGAATTGTAAAATTGTTTCGAAGACAGCTTTCAAGACGTGGGATTTGTCTCAGCTAAGAGACTCGCATTTGTCAAGAAACTCAGTTAGCGTGCGTCGCTCTTGAGGCCCTTTTTACTATTCAAGTTGTAATCAGATAGTTATCTTTTAACTGTTGAGTAGTCTCATTCGCGTTTTCAGCGAAATAGGGAAGACTTCATCTAGGCAGGCGATAGATTGGCTTTTTTTTTTTTTTTTTTTTTTTTTTTTTGCAATAATGCAATAACGTATAGACCAAAATGTTGGAATAAAGTTCATTTGGAGTTATTTTCCAATGATTAAGATTCATCTTTAATTGGTTGAATGTGTTTAGAATGAACCGTAATTATAAGTTCATGATAAAATTTCCTGAACAAAGTAGAGGAAAAGTTAAAACAATACTGACCGAAGTATATTGATGTGGTTAAAATTTATTAGTAGAGGCCGCAGTTGTCAACATAACTATCATTTATATTCAGCATCTTAAAGCTCTACTCCAATTTGTTTGAAATAATCCGCAGAAGCTAAAATTTGAAATGAAATTGGTCTTCAGCCCGTGTTGTCTCATTCGTTTTCTGATTTATCTTCCTAAACCTGTTTAAAAAGAGGAATATTTGAGTATTTGCACTCTTTCTCAGTTTGCATTCGCTTCATGGCAGTAAACAATACACGAAGGTTATTACGTTTGTAATTCCATACCATCTTACGTACGAACTGTTACGTAAACATCGAGAAAAGTTTTCCAAGGCATCCGGTTTCAACTTTTCAGTAATTTTGTCATGGCCGTGTTGAAATCCCTCGACTAGCTAGTTTCTATGTGCTTTGTTGGGCGTTTTTGTTCTGAGCAAAAAAGTTAATTTTTCGTAACCACTCGAACTCTAAACATCGTTAATGTATCTTTCTCTCTCGGTCAAATTTTTCTAAAAAGAAACTCGCTTGGAAGATAACAGAAAGTTTCAACGACGACACGTGGTTAAAAAGGTAGATTTTTTTCTTAAATCTAGAATATTGAAATCATGTACACATAATATATACAATTGCGACACATCCGGCATTGAGCAACTCCAGCGAGCTTTAAAAGTGCCCCTAAATTAAACACTACAATAGCAAAATTAGATTGAGGCCGAGAGGAGGCCATTACTTTTCTTAGATACTATGAATAACAATGGTTTTCCCATCATTCTTTCCTGCGAACACCCCCTCCCCTCCCCTCCCCTCCCCTCCTCGTCCTCTCCTTCATGGTTTTATGTTTCATTTATTTCATTATATTTTTTTTTGTTTGTTTTTGTTTTTGCTTTGTTTTCTGTTTTTCTCTCGTTTTAACCTATCGGCACTGATAAGGATCGGGACTACAAAAAGTGGCCCTTTGCATCCGTTTTTAAATATTTGGTTTTTGATTCGAAGATCATAAATTAGAACCTACCCCCTTCGAGACTACAAAAAAGCGCCCTCTTGCATCCGTTTTTTTAAATACTTGGTTTTTGATCCGAAGATCATAAATTAGAATCTACTCTCAGAATCCATTCTCACAAAACATTTCATTGAAGACTGTGACGTAAGTGCTCCTTCTGTCCTCATTACTCAGGACTTTGTAATTTACACATGGGTCGACTAAAAGATTGACCGATAATTGCAAATCATTGTCATCATTATTACTTAGTTGTTAGAGTTCTCTGGGAAAGCAATGATTGTTAAGGCTCCATAAGTTCTAAGGAAAATACCAAGCACGTATTAAAGGAGAACTGAAGCCAAAAATTGAGTTAATTTCTTTCGATAGCCAAAGTGACGAGATTCTAGATTTCAGGCGTTATTTGTGCTAAATGTGTCTTGCCTTGGAGAAATATTTCTTTAAAGTTTGTATTTTCGCGCTGTTTCGGCTTTCAAACCGTGGGCACCAATTTTAAATCAGCGGTCTTCCAAATGAGCCTGTGACGTATGTTATGGGGATCACTTTAGGACGTGTTATCGTTCGGCTAAATTTTAATACAAATTGCTTCTTCGTCGACCCTTCGTCATGAGCGGAATAGAACCATTTCAGTTCGAACCAGTATATCAGCCTGGAGAAGAACCACCTCAGGAAGAGAGTGTAGAACAGGAGGTAGAAGCCCACGAAGAAGACACTACTTCGAGGATGGGAAACACCGAATAGTGTTTGTGCGGCGCTTGTGCGCTTATGCCGGTGGCAAATGAATGTTACTGCTGTCAAGAACTAGAGGAGCTTAATCAAAAGTTCGACAATTCAGGTTTGTACTTATTATGTGACTAAGAGTGACAAAAGGTGGACAATTGCAAACTCGATCTTAGTTGTAATTACAACTACAAGGTCTGATGGATGAAAATTATTGAAACAGTGAGGGAAAGAAAATGTTAAGACTTATTTTTTCTTTTTGGGTATTGATAGGTGTTAGATGTATAACAGAACATCCGAAATTTGGCATTGTATGCTTGGACACGGATGTTTTGAGCACGGCATTGGTTGCAATCCACAATGCGCGGCTCAATCCAATTCCCGACCCTATCGTCAACAGGTAAACTGTCTTTTTCTTTCTTATTTTGTACGCGTAATTAAGTCAATCGCTTTTGTGACTTTACATCCTCTTGTTCTCCAGAACTTGGCGTTTGGCAGCCTACAGACAATTTACTTGGTGGGCATATGGGGTATTAGGAAAAAACCGGCGGAGAATCGTGCCAGCATGCGTCGTCACGGCCATACGTAAAACATTTCCTGAAGAGAGTGGTAATTACGTGGGCTTTTCGAGAAGCAGATCTGGAACTTTGAACTTTATCCGTAATGCTCTTTTATAATGGAGGCTCTTCTTTCCTAATGTTACGGTTTCTTTCTAAAATTTTCTTGAAATATACAATTACTTATCGAGGATATGAATTACTAACACATTTCAGCATAGTGATTCAGTCAAAAGCCATGCAGAGCCAAACGAATGTCATCCCTACAGCAGTTATTAAATTATCCACATTGCCAGGGATAGCTGCGTGGCCTGAATGAAATAAACCTCAAACCTAACTTTGATTGCTTTTTGCTACGATGATTGCTTTTATTTTCATTTGATTGTGTTATTGACAAAGTTGTTGTATTTAATTATTCGAAAATCTCGAAGTATGATTAGCAATGACATCTGCTTTAGGAGGCCGGGGTTTGCTGGAAATGTTTTCAGGAATGTGTGGTGCTGTGACTGTTGCACTCCTCTCTTGTGGTTTTAAGCATTTTCTCTCTACAATGGCATTAAGCATTGGCTTGAGATGATAATTGGTTGTCTTCTCAAATATGGGCTTTGCCAGCCATTCTTTTGTATTTTTCGGAAACACTACCTTGTATTGCAGCTCCCCTTGGTTGGCACCCCTGGATACAGTGGCTTGTTGTCTACCAGTGTTGGCATTATGGTCTAGGGCTGCCAACTGAGTTCGAGCAATCATGCCATTATAAGAGAAGTGCTGCCGTTTGGGTGCATATTTGGTCTGCACACTATGGTACACCTCTAAATTGCCAGTATGACAACTTAGTGTTAGTTGCTGAATGTCCTTCAACAGATTTTTATCGAATACAACCTCCTTCAATGCATTATGAGCAGAGAAGCCAGGCCTAAGCCACCTTTTAGTTCTTGCGATAGCTGGAGGGATTGGTTGGTGGGCACATTCCTCATACAGGTCAGCTGAATCCTAGGAGTGGATATTGGCAGTGTGATAGACAATGGATATCCACTTCTCTCTCAACATCTCCTTGTCTCCCCCACATGTTTTGGCACACCACCAAAGGTGGTTTGAGATGGATCTGATCCAGAGAGAGAGATCAGCACATTCTTTCTTCTTTGCTTTTTCAGTTAACTTTTTAGTTATGCTCTTGGAAAGGTGCCACCCATCAAATTGATGATCAACTTCAGGGAAATTTCTTTTCATGTCAGCCCTAATGCCCACATGACGGTCAGTTGCAACAACCATAATTTTCCCCCCTTTTTCATAGATGTTTTCCATACAGCGTTTAAAACACTCTCTTTCCATGGCATTGCTATTATTTACTTCACTGACCTGAACAACCTTGAAGTCAACAATCTTATCAGTTTTCTGATCAATCATGGTATATGTCCCATATTTTGCATTATGGCCAGGACTGTCACAACGCCCATCCCCTGAAAGCCACAGATCTCGCCCCCCTAGCTCAGAAAAAGTGGAATTTTGTTCTTTAAGCCAGAACTCATTGATTACGGGTAATAAGTACTTGTTTTGAATATTATAAAATGTTTTCTCACTGAAAATTTTCAAATTTAAGATATCTGCCAAAGATGCTACTTTTGTAAAGGTAGAGCCACTGAGCAAAATAGATGATGACAGCAACAAATTTCCAGCTGCCATCCCCTCAAGCATTGGCTGGCTTTGCCAGGAGTACTTATGATTATTCATACATTCTAGGGTGACAAATAGTTGGCTTCCTTATGTGGATTGGTTCCTCTTAATCACAACTGCACCGCACTCAGGATAGTACTTAAACAATTTAAATAGCTCTTGTTTAAATACAATGTATTTGGTATCATCCTGTGGCTTTTCGCATTTTGTTTCCCCTTGGTGTTCGTTGTCTGATCCTGACAAGTTTGAATCATCTGAATCTTCCTGTTTTGTGGGAAGGTAGTTGCTATCTTTTCTTGGAGAGACTTCTGGGGAAGCAGCAGCTTCAGTTGCTTCTTCCTTGTTATCTTCAATTTCAGGAAGGAATACCTCTTTAGTCTGGGTGCTGCTATCTGAAACATCAACCTCGACTTGGGTGTCAGTAGATTTCATCATTAAATGGAGACCACGAAGATTGACTTGGATCCCAAAATCCACATCCTTGTTTGGCAAATTCACCTGCACTGCTTGTGACTCAACCAACGTGCTTGTAGTCCCTAAATAATGTGGGAATGGATATGATGGGCTGTCTGAGGTTGATGTACTTGCTCCACAATTCACTACATCAACAGGTGCAGGCTGTTCTAAAGCTGAAGCTGCATGTTCTTCGATTCCACAACTAGGTTGTGCAGTTACAGAGGCTATATACTATAACAGAAAAAATATTAACTCTGTTATGGTATGGGTTAGTGACCCTTTGAGAGAATGAAAAATGTAGGTATGGGGGATAAACTTTGCTATTATATGGTTACACAATGATTCAGTGGGATTTTCTTGGAAAATATAACACCTGACCCTGCCCTCCTTTGGTTGAAAGCCTGCACTGGTTTCAACTTAGAATTTCCAGTTGTATTAACTTTTTATTCACATAAAAGTAGAGAAGGTTAAAAGAATTCATTATTTAAAGAATAATATCCACAACTTATACATAGTCTAATTGTACTAATTTTGTTCACCTGCTAGTTAACAAGGGACGGGTATAATGTTCCTAGAATTAAAGAATATTCACTGTATTCTGAAACAATTTAATTTTGTTTACCTACTGGTCAAAAATTTTCAGGAGAGACGAAGTACAAAGATTACTCAGAGTTAAAAAAACATCAAACTAGAAGGAATTCCATGGCAGGATATTGTTTTGCTTAAGGAGAAGAAATACTTTTCTGTGAAAATTTAATGTTTCTCAATGGAACCTATTCGGGTGATATCCCTTAAGATATAAATTGTTATAGCCCCCAAACTGCATTCACCTTTCAATTTTTTTTTTTTGAGCAGCTTCAAGAGTTTGCAACAACCCAAGAGTTTGCAACAACCCAAGCTTTGCAACAACCCAACCCAGTTACAAGAGAGTAATTCGCGATTCACTTACTTCTTTCCTGACTTTCTCTTCCGAACGTTTCTCCGATGAAAGTCGAGGTCTTTTTGATGGTCTCCGTTGCGAAAAAACCGTGGGTATTGCACCTGGTTTTAGCGTAGATCTGGGTTTCAAACCAAGAATTTCTGCTTTCAAGTCTCGTTCGTAGCAGTCAGGTGTAAAATGTTCTGAGCACAGCCTGGAGTTTTTCGAAACGACCAGATCCGCTCGTGAGATCTTTGCCAGCCACTGTGATCGTAGAGTGGAAAGCAATGGTAGGATATACCAGTTGTGTACCTCGAGTCGTTGTTACAATCGAACGCCGCGCAGTATACCATTTTTAAGCTCGAAAGTAATCGAAGTAAATATTGCAACGAGGGCTACTCAACCGCCAAGAACAGATAGAAGAATAAACTCAAACAACTCGGGCTTCCGTATTTGTACATCCTTTCTTGCGTAAGCCAAGAATTTAACCCATTATAGAGAACTTATAAACCAAAGTTCAACACGAATTTCAAAATTTTATTTCCTTTTGGACTTCTTGCGACATTGTTAACAGCGTGCGTTATCGTTCATGCCATTGCAAAATCCAGACTACAAACGCGTTGCAAACTAATGTTAAAATAGGTAAATAACAAAATATGGGAAACAGAATGGAAGATGAAATATCTTAAATTACCAGTATGTAAGAAAAATTAAAGTGGAGACCCTATTCCGAAAACATCGAGGTCAATCCAAGTATAAAAGATGCGCCGCACATGATCTGGACACGTAATTACATTTCAGAGACACAGGGTTACGAAAGCCACAATATTTTTCTCTTACACAATCCCTGGATAGAAGACCAATTTTCTAATATGAGAGGCGCTTGAATCATTTTTTCCTTCACCTTGCACAATCTTTACTCCTGGAAAACCACAAATTCTTTCCCGCGAGCAAGCCGCAGTCCTGAATTCAACTTGCCTGTTTCTTGCCGTGTTTACCTTCATCCCCATAACCTACGTCACATGCTGCAAAAAGAACCCCTGACATTCGTGTTCTGAGCCGACGTACCACAGTCAAATATCGAGCCAATTATCACTAAAAACCCTTCGTTTTCTGGATGAAAACTGTCGTTCGAGGGAAAAAAAATGACGGAAATTTGTTCCATCATACAAAAATGTACGATACATGGTGAATTTGGACTTCAGTTCTCCTTTAAGTAAAACCAAGTTTAAAACTATTTCGCAATTTTTAATTACATCGATTTCATTTTCGGATGATATTCGAGAAAACTGATGATAAACATTCCTGACATATTCAAGAGTGCAAGTCTGGGGAACTTGAGTAGTAGTGCGGGAGGTATTAAAATGACAGTTTACTATTTGGACGGCATGAAAATAATTGCGATCGCACGTCAGTATTGGGAAGAGAACGTACTCGATAAAAAAAAACAAACAAAAGCAAAAAAAATTGTGATTTGAACGAGCATAGAACGAAGTAACCCGAGTGGCCCCTTAAGATTCGAATTACTGCAGTTGGATACTCTGCTAGTTGAGTCTATATATAAGTTAACATGATAGAAGTTTCTTTTCACGACTGTCTCCTGTGTCTCTCTGCTTACCTGAGCAGTTAAGGGGGAGATATTAGTTTTGGTTAAGTTCGCATTCACGTCCTTGTATGGCTGAAAGGGTCTAACATAGTCACCTTTACAGGTACGATTGTAAGAGCCATAAGTGTTAACACAGTCCACTTTTTCAAATGGATCTTGAGCATCATCAATGACTTCTTCTGTAACATGAAAGAGAAAACATGAGTGTTGAAGACGACGAGAAAAAGCAAGATGTTTTTCGGTTTATCACCTTGGTCATAATAAACCGTAAATGCATCCGTTCACGTTTCCTCAGTTTCATTCATGCGATCATACCGCCGTATTGTCACACAAATTATCTGTGAGCACTTTTATAAGCCTTTTCGCTGATTATGCTAGATTTTTTATAGAATTAGGGGTCAGTCATTGTTGATCACTTGGAAGGGCGGAAGGGGGAGGGGAGAGGGAAAGGAGGATTCTGGGGGGGGGAACACATGAGGGAATGGAGGAGTTTTAGTCATCACCAACAGAGTCTAAAGGGGGAGACATGACTAAGAATATTGACTGGCAACTGATTAACTTTTGATGAAGTGCGGGAGGATCATTAGAATATTAAAACCCTATGTGCGATGAAAGATCTAAATTGCTTGCCTATTACCTTTGTGTAATTTTGTACTTGTATATCAATTTATTTCATTTATTTTCCCTACCTCCTTGTGAGTATTTTTTTGTGATATTTCTCATCATTTTTCTTCTTTAGTTACACCTTATATGTCTTACTTGGATATTTTTCTTACCGCACGTATCTACGCAATCGTCTTCTATATTTTATGCATGATCATTTTTCTATGCCAGTTTAACTAAAATGGCCACCATAAAGAGTTTAAAAAGTGACTTTCCGAGCGTTTGCCCTTCCTCGGAGCTCTGATGAAGGCCTAACGCTCGAAGCGTCAGCTTTTAAACTCTTCACGGTGGCGACTTTACGTTATCAACTCGGTTGATAAAACTAAATTACTTTGTTATACTCTCCCACCGACGCAGCACCGCATTTTATCAAGAAACTCTCTCCCCCCCCCCGCCAATTCATTTTACCGAAAGTAAAGTTCTTTGTAGATTTCCCACTCCTTCCTCTACTTAGCAATTATTGGCCGATGGCGAAGTGAATATTGTTGAATAATGATCCCCGAGACGAAGTCGAGGGAATTACACAACAATGTTCACCGTTCACAGAGCTTGATGCTAATAATTGTTGCAATATAGTTGCACAGGATCTTTCGAATTCTTTTGTAAATTCTGCAAACAAAGAGAGCATTGCGCATATTTTGTTACAATTGTGATCATTCGTGTCATGATAAGCGAGGAGGTTTTGCAGGTTTAGCCAATTAAATCAGCAAATAATTAATATCTCTCTTTTGAAAAAAGTTCCGCCATACTCAGAACCATTTTTGTGCTCTTCGCAATTTAATTTTCTTTTACCACGTTTATCACTTCCGTGGAAGCATAACCAAAACGCGAGGCAGCCAGTCCCTGCTATAATCATCTCCTGCGAGGCGATTAAAGCGAGGTAGGACGCAATCCTCGATCAATCAGAGGACACGCATCTCTCCAATCGCCTATGTCAATTATACTGATATGTGACATCGTAGATTACGTTATTCGTCACTCACTCACCTGATGATGAGGACCTTAACCCTTTAATCACTCTATTTTGGAACTTTTGGTTAAGCTTCGTAGAATTAATTAAAGATCTTTCGGTTTTTTTATTTTTTGGACTGTGTTTTCTTGTTTGGTGTAAGGCGGTATCTCACTTTTAGGTTTTTCCCATTGAAAATGTTATGGAGTTTGTGCGATTTGTTAAAATAATTATCTATTACAAATGCAATCGTATGAACTAGTAACATTTCTTTTAACTATCCATGCCGTAAGGCGGATTAAGCCAGATAATATTTTTCTGATCTAGTTATGTGCTCATTAACTCTCTGATTCTGGGTTTTCAAGATTTAGATATTTTGTGCAGGCGGATTTAGGTGGCATATTCGTTCAATTGTAAGTTTTTTTAATCCCTGGTTGTCCCGAGATCTAGATAAAGTTTATTTTTTCGAGATTACCTAGGCCGGAACTTGCCCAGGTGATGGTTCAAGGGTGTTTGAGTAAGTGTCAACGAATTCGAATCATGCATTGTTGCCAGCTTTTCGAAATGGATTTTATCTGCACTGTGACAAACGCCAGAGACCATCTGTTTAGAGGAGTGGTCACTACTCCATAAAACGTCAATAGCTTTAAATCTAACTATCTTCCCTCAGTTATTGATTGATAAACTTTGCTCATAAGGGCAACGAGTAGCCAAAAATCGTAAATCAATGAATAACTTTGTAGATCTTTAGAACCTGTCACGCTATCCATTTTAGTATTTGGCTCCACAATTAAACGCTTGGTATATCAAACATCTATTTAGTTTAAGGTTTGACAATGAAGTTCATGAGCATATTGTTGATGATCTTATCCATTGTTCGAGGAGATTTTAAAAGCTTTTTCGGTAAGAAAAGAAAAAAAAACTGGAGTGACGTGAAAGACCGACTTTAAGCTGGAATATTTTAGAAGGAAAATCCAAAAGATTTGTTAGTTTTGCTTAAATAACCGATACGAAACGTCGATCGATGAACACTACGGCTTCATAAGTAGTGTCGGGTTTCAGCAGACATTAATTGTAAACTTCTTACTTCTTAAGGAGTGGAAAACAAAACGGTGCTGTGAAGTCTCCAGGTTCATCTTAAATAACTTTCGAACTAAATCTCCAAAGTACGATACGAATCAGTTCTAACCTCTTAACTCGTTGTGGTCATGGGTTTACGTAAGATGTTTTCTTACAAACACCACTGCGATAAGTACGGCAATGGACACTATAATAGCAACAATAGTTACCAAACTTTTTCGACGGCATCTTGTGAGACAATAGATAGCTGCCGCCACATGTCTATCTTTGGTTTCTGACGGCTGTTCCTCAGGACCTTCACGTTTTGAATGAACATGATCCACAATGATTGTCTTAAGGGAACCACGAAACATTTACCGAAAAAAGAAAACGACTTGAGCCGATATGGGGGGATCTAGGCAATCTGATTGCACTTGACGAGATCTAACCTAGGTCAAGACCTCTTTCAAAGGCACGAATTTTTTTATGTTTTGTTTTGTTTGTTTGTTTGTTTTTCGTTTTAATATAAAGGTCACATTTTACTTAGTTTTGCAAACACAATACAATCCAGGATTTACTGAAGAGGGGTGTGAACAAATGTCTGATGAGGATAACATTTTTGATCCTCGGAAAATTTAATTTCCTATATTTTATGGGGTCATTGCTTGTCGTTGCGATCCTTTGGACCGAATGGGTTTTTAGTCATTAAAACATCCACCGTGTCCACTGTTTTTTATTAGGGAGCACGCTCACTTAAACTTTTTTCCGAACCACTCTTAAATAACTGAAATAACTGAGTTACTACAAGCGCCATGAAAGATCATTCCTATCGTTTACTGCACCGGTAGACCCATAAAATATTTGAACACACTGAGTTTTGTGTGACGTTTACTTTATAGAGGCAATAGAAAGCACTCTCTTTCAGATAACCGGAGTTATAACCGAAAAGTCACAATCACTCGCTTCCGACTCTTGATTTACGCAATTTTCTCGTGTTCTCCCAACGTCATGCAGGGGTTTTTACGCTGGTAAACCGATAGAAAATGCGGTCTATTGCTTTATACAATCATACAAATGTGGGAAACATTCTTCACTTCATAATAAGTTTATGTCACTATTCCGTAAAGTGGATCAAACGTTGACAAATACATATTAGTATGGTGGCTTTCAATAAGTTTTTCTGGGTGTACATTTTTGCTGCAAGGAAAGAAAATGATGCGACTTATCTGGTTGAAAAATTGACGTAACTTCTATAATTCGAACAAGAATTAAAAGCGAAGAAATCAAATTATCCTGCCAAATTTTTTTTACTGTTATGATATTTCAAAAACGAAGAAGTTTTCCAGTTGTTTTATTTATCCCCGAGGGTTTTTTTTAAATTTAATACTCTGTCAATTTTGGCACAACACCCATAGAGCCTGTCCTACCAGAGGGATCAAGCACTCTTCGACTCGTTTAAGGTACCGCACCAATTTGTTGATGCGGTTAATGATACAGTTTGGGCTGGCGAACTTGCAAATTTATTTACAAATAAATGTATTTTTTACAACCCTAACGGGTTAGCACAATGAAATTAACTTACGCCCCAGCAGGAACTGTAGACAATTATCCATTTCCAGTCTGGAAATGACAACATTTTGACTGTGTATTTCTATGCTGTGCTGTGACGACACACTGAGATCATAGTTCGCGACATGTACGTCACTCGGCCTTGTAACAGTTGATGGACGTAGTCGCTTAAAAACAATCCAGTTGCTGGTATTTTGTTCTTCAAAGAGACTAAATTTCGAAAGAATGGTTCTGCTGTTTCAAGTTTTTTATTTTATTTTATTTTTTTATTTATTTATTTTTTTTTATGGAAGATTCCAAATATTTATGTTTCAATGGAGCAAAAAAATTGTCATAAAGTAACATCTCTTGGTGAGTTAAATGCTACGGAAACTCCACAAAACATAATTGAAATGTTTGTTGTAAGTGTTTACTTCGGTTAGTTTTGAGAACAATTCTTTTAGCGCACAAGGCTGTTTTTAAACTTTCTATTTTTTTAAAGGGCAGTCTCTAGTGCACAAGGGGCCTGCTCATCACACAGAAACATCTTGGTATCTAAAAAATATATTAAAGTTTACACGGCAACCAGGTAGACAATCAGACATGGTTTGATGCTACTCTGGTTTACACTCAGGGAGTACGGAAACCATCAAGAGAATTTTGAATAGCCACAACGTTAAAGTTGCTCAAAAACCTTTCCAGACTCTGGGGCATATTTTCGCCAAACCTAAGGATCCTGTCGCGAATGAACAACGAACCGACGCCATGTGACAACGAATACATCGGACAGACCAAACGTCAGTTTGGTACACGTTTGAAAGAGAATCAAAAAGCGGTTTTCTTTGCAAAAGGAAAATTCACCATACAATCGGGTGGGATAATTCTAAAATTATCACCACTAATCGTTAATCGGCATTACCACCAGCGCCTTTGTTTGGAGGCTTGGCATATTAACTCCGCCCACGCTCCTTTAAATCGTGACGGTGGCGGCTTGTTTCCTGACACCTATTTACACCTCGTCAGAAAAAAGGTAGCTAATGATTGTTCATACAAAAGGACCTCTTGTTGCAGCGTTTAGATCACCCATGATGAAGGCATTAGACAGGGGTGTCGAAACGTTGGGTCTATGAATTGTAACTTCTTCGGTTACATTCATTAAACCTGTAAACCAGAGTAGCATCAAACCATGTCTGATCTTGGTATCTTGCGGTTTCCCAGACCGTGATCACATCTAAATACCAGTCTGTGATCACGCTTTCCACACGTGATTTCTAATCACAATTTGTGTGGCTCCTACCTCCTGAAAAGTCATGACTTATTCCTATAGTTTTAGTAAATTATATTTATAGTATAGTATTATTCCAAAAGTCATGACTTATTCCTATATCTCTTTTATCTTTAGTTCATGATTATGATAGCCAGTATCACTCACGAATGTCAACAGTGAAGTATATCGACCTTATATATCAATAGTGAACTGGTTATAAAAACATTCACACCGAACTGATCCGTTTTCAGGCTTTTCAAGTCACTGTACCCGGCTGTGCTGGAAATTTCATAATTGTCTTCTTCCGCTATAAGATCTCTACTGAATCATATATGTTGCATTTAATTTAATGTTCACTTCACGAAACTCAGTTGAAAATGCTCCAGGTAAGATAAATGTATTTATTAAGAATTACACAATTTCTTTTAAAACATGATGATTGATTTTACTAGTCTGCTCTATTTACACAGCCAAAAAAAGCTGACCTACAAAATTATTAAACCAATCTTAGTTTTCCCCTGTTAGACCATCTATGATTTACGTTAACTTTTTTTTTTTTCGGGGGTTATAAATAAATGCTGTTTATAAGTGTTTATCTCATTTGCTATGCGTTTAAATTTCTTCTCGGGTATGGAAGAAAAATACTTGACTGAGGAATCGTGTGCAACTTTTAACTCTTAACTATTTTTTTTTTCAAACTTTTAACTTCCTTACCCTGACCTAGACCCAAAGTACTTAACACTAGCATTTGGGATTTCTTCTCTACGCCATGATTAATGGTTTCAGAGGACTGAAACAAGGGCAGATTTCTTTCAAAATTCTTCCAGCTGGAAACTTTTTTTTCCACTTTAAAGTAAAATTGCGATGAAAACAGTTAAACCTTAATACCATACCTTACTACCTCACACTAGATAGTATTAGCACACACTTGTCCTTGCATAATCGTATTGCTTTCTTTTTAAAGCAACTATCAGACTGAACACACCATTAGCACTAACTAAAGCGGCATCTAATTTTTAAAATTACTCAGGTCTGATTGGCTAAGATAAAAGCAGTTTTTAGGTTACTCGATGCAGAAGAGGGTTAATTCAGTGCAAAGAAGTAACAAACGAGACAGAACAATTCCTTGAATTGTTTAGCCGGTCTTCGACTTTTTCGTGCTTAAAGATGTGAAATATCTTTGTATATTATTGCTTTGATCGTACACGACTGTTTTGACAGAACGCACGGTTTGAATAAATTATTTCTGCACTTGATGTACGTGCTTTGCTTTTGTATAGTTATGATAAGCTATATCGTATTTTTTTCATGAATATCATTGATAAGTAATCACATGATTTTTCTCCCGCTATTTGGAAGAAATAAGCACTTGTAAATTTGTTAGTCTTTGAAAAAATTTACTCAGCGTCGTGCTTACTCATTTTTTTATTGCACTCGAAATCAAGTGATTGCCTATACAAACTGAAGCTAAATTATCATACTGTGCGATATATTGCGTCCTGTATAGCAGCTTCTAACGTTTAGAGAAACGTGTTTCGTCATATTTTGACAGTTATCATGCTAATTCCTGCTTGTCTAGGATTTCACTATCTAAGCATTTTCCTTTCTATACTTTTCTTTGTGTTCACCAGTAGTTCTTTTAGCAGAAATTAACTATTTGTGATTATAATCATGAAAGAGATCCTTTGTAAAATGTGAAATTCAAAGTATTTTTGATTACACGTTAAAGGGACATCATCAGTGTACAAAATTTATAGAAGAAATTAATGATCATCATAGAAAGAGGACTTCGAAAAAATTATTGAACTACGTGCACCTGAGGATCAATCTATGGGTTCTCTTATATCTTAAAATTTTTGCTTCACATTCAGTCTGTACCACAGTAGCGCGAGTTACAAGTAGGTGGCTGTTGAAGTTTGTAGATGAAGTAGGATCCACAGTTTTTAACAGAAATAGTGTTTGAGTATTTGCAACCAGCAGAGCGATCACTAAAGCAGACCCTCCTATTAACTATACCATCTTCCACTGTAGGATGAGCAGTCGTCAACCAGCCTGACCAGTCTGTACCACATCTGTATGCCGGCACACGCGTTGTTGGCATTTTTGTTCCTGCAGCTCCCACCAAACGATACCATCCCTCAGAGAATGGACTGTCACACAACTCTGAACCGTAAGGTGATGAGTAACTTTTATTTCTATTGGCATCACTCAGGTTTTTATAATGATAGCAAGGATCGGCTATAAAATGAAATAATTATTACAACAGGACTTAGGTTATAAGAAATGATAACAACATTAAAAAAGAGGTGAAGTAATACTTGTGTTGGACATTTTCAGACCATGAGGCTAAGAAATAAATATGAGAAATGAAATTCACTAACTACGAAAAGCTGAATTTGTGTTTCCTCTTTCTTTAATAACGCATTAAAAGACAGTCTTCAGCAAACTTAAGGCGCAGCTAACGTAGTTTACAAACAACTAAGCAGCAATATGGTCGTTAATGGCCACCTGATTAGGAAAGATTCAGATCGAGTCCAACCTATAGCCACCTTAACTAATTTAATTGCGCGGTAGATACCGAAAGTACCTTCACACTTTAAACCATTCCCGATATATTTAGGATTACAGGAACAGTTGTATGAGCCCTGAGTATTAGTGCAAGAGGCATTCGGATGGCAGTTGTTCATTTTCACGGTATGAGCTTCACTGCATTCGTCGATGTCTGAAAGAGAACATACACATTACGTCAAAATCAAGCTACGAAGAGTGTTACTCAAAAGAATGTTTCACGCTGTCGTCTATTATTGTTGAAACGCCCATCCAAAGGCAGAAAGACACAAAAAGCATCAACGATGAAGGGATTTGTAACATGATTTAAGGCGGTGTCATACAAATAATCCAATACTACTTATGATAAAGTGCGGATATAACAGGTGCTGTTATCGGTCGAAAAAGCGCGCTCTATCAGAGTACTGAAAACATAAGGCTGAGCTAAGACTGTCACGCCATTTTCCAAATTATACTTTTTCTGACCATTTCTCGAACTTCCCTCTATCTTCCTTTTTTTTTTTTTTACTAATTAAAAGTGAAATTTCGGAATGAGCGAAGTAGTAACAGAAGAACCAAATAAGGTTTCAAAAGATGCTAAGCGCCTTAATTTATGCTATCATAACGTGAGCAGAGACGCAAATGCTTCTCGACTACCTCTAGTGTTTCTCCTTACACTTCGTTCGTGCTCTAGCCACTTCTTGCGTGCTTTAAAAAAAAACAACAACAACAAACAAAAATTCATTATAATAGTCAAAACGAATATGAAGGCTTCTGAGATTATTGACCGTACCTGTACAGTTGCGTCCATCTCCAGTATATCCAGGTTTGCATGTGCAAACGTGTGATCCGTGCGTGTTCTTACAAAGAGCATTTACGTGACATTTGTCGGGGTATGTGAGGCATTCGTCAATATCTGTCAAAAAAAAAAACATTGAGAAGAAAGAGAAAAGAATGAAAATGAGATTTGGTTTTTATTCAAAAGTCATACATGTACACGTATATGAAAAAAGTGGAATACTTGTTTGCAATTTTTTGGTTTCATGCGATTCTCGGGTTGGACCTGTAAGTCAAAGCCCTATTTTGCAATTTTTTTTTCACGTTGGTACAGCAAAGATTATCTAAAGCATACGCCATAAACTGCTCTTGTTTTGCTACGGGAGCACAAAACACGTTATATAAACAACAAAAGAAAGAACGAACTAAAATAAATCATCTATGACCGCATTTCCTTGTTATTAATTCACCTGTGCAATTTTGTCCATTTCCAGTATATCCAGGCTGACAATCGCATACATGTGATCCATTGGTGTTGGTGCAGTTTGCATCCTCATGACAAGAGTGGTTTCCTTTACACTCGTCAATGTCTATGAAATCACAGATGAAAAAATGGGATTTCAGAATTATGAAAAAACTGACGTGCATAAGCCATTACTGTGTTGAAGAGTGCAAGCCATGGCTGTTTTCAACCTTTTGCTAGATTGCGAGAACGCGAGATTGTCGTACCTGATGAAAAAAAGTTGTCTATGCAAAAACCTATCTCTTAATAACTTTTAGTCAGGTAACTGTCTCACCTATTTTGAACAATTAAAACATGGCTTGCCACGTTACCAAAATAAACATCAACAAACAATTGAGACTATTGACGGTTGCCTGTACAATATGCCTATCTCCGATAAACCCAGATTTGCATATGCACACGTATGATCCGTGTGTGTTATTACACGTAGCCTCCATGTGGCATTTGCCAATGAATACTTCGCATTTATCAGTATCTCTCGTAAAATTAGAAGGAAAAAAATTAAAAAATAAAATACCAACTAAAAACATAAGCATTTTGGTTTCTATTAAAGAGCCATAGGAACTCAGAAATTGGCAAAAACCTCAATTTATTTGTAGCTTCCTGCTTTGAGTAGTTCTCTGGTGAGACTTTTCAATAAAGCTATTATTTCTGAACTCTCCTTGCAGTTACTATATCAAGCATTCGACACACATATGAACTGCTCCTATTTTGCCATGGAAAGGCGTCGAACATTCAAGGTAAATAAAAGAATAAAAAAATTAAGCAAACGAAACAAAAACAAATACAAAAAGCAATAAAACAACAAACAAGCAGACAAACCAAAACAAAACAAAACGAAAATATACAAACGAGCGAGCGAATACATTACACACGCTCAATGAAATATGGTAAGAAATTTTTCTTAAATTCTAAGATTCAGCACCTTATACAATAAGAGAAATTCACGCCAATTTCAGCAACTAAAGAAAAGTTGGCATACCAGTATTGAAAATCAGAAAAAAATCTAATATACGTTCATTTCAAGTGTTAACTTAGACTCATACCCATTTCACAATATTCTCCTTCGAATCCAGGAGGACACAAGCATCGATATCCCTTGAGTGTAAATCCAGACTGGCAAGTTGCGTTATTTTTGCAGTAGGGACTCTTGTCACAAGCGTTCTAAGGAAGAAAAAAAATTAAAATGAAAGAAGAACGAAATACTGAATGATCGAATACACGAAAATTTGCATAAACATTAATTATTGTTATCACATTATTCAAAGGCGATAATTTCGAAAAATCGATTTGTAACTCACCTTCGACCCACGATAATAAAAATCGGCATCAGTTGTGAACTCACTGTCGTATTTCAGATGAGTGGCATTATTTAGTTCACAGATGTGAAGTGGTTCCTCATCCTCTGGATCTTTTTTGAAGTTAAGACTGACACAGTCATCGTTCAGGTAGCACATTAGCTCACAGTCATCCAAGTTATTGACAAGTTTCTTTTCAATGGTGTGGTTTACCAAACATCTTTCAGCAAAGAAATAGTAGTCCGGAAATACCATTGCGCGCTCTCGCTCTAAAATAGACAAATTGAAATGTTATTATAAGGCAAACTTTTTCGTCACAAAAAAATTAAATTTCGAATAAAAAGTTCTAAAAACAAATCTCTTAGCAAAAATTCTCGGATCTCAGCAAACTATGGTAGCAAATGCGTTAAAAACGTGAGTTAAACAAAGCAGTCGGTGAGAAAAACGATGATTCGTTAAATGTAATGAAAAACTTTGTAAATTGCTTCGCCGTTTTCTACAATTAAACAATAACATAAAACAGTCCGGGCCATAACCATTTCTGGATACTTGATGACGTCACAAACATGGATGTCGTAGTGGGACATCGAGGAAACTCACTCATTACTTTATTCGAGCCCTAGCGACTTAGTTCCCGACCCATATCCCATGAAACCTTGCAAAATTACAGAAGACAAGCAATTACACACAACAAGCAAAGAACTGATGGTAGTCGCGATGACGAGAAGGAAAATTTCAGATGAAAAGTCGGGTGGAGGTCCATGTTGCGAAGGGCTCGATCGAGGAATAACCTCTATTTAGTTGAGGTTTTCAGGTATGCAACATTTTTTTTTATTCCTAAAAAA
This sequence comes from Pocillopora meandrina, assembly GCA_942486045.1. Lineage (NCBI taxonomy): Eukaryota > Metazoa > Cnidaria > Anthozoa > Scleractinia > Pocilloporidae > Pocillopora > Pocillopora meandrina. The sequence continues at coordinate 362,745 of CALNXJ010000100.1, forward strand.
ATCTTTTAAAAAACTAGAATAAATTTGCTTCCAATTTGTCAAAATTCCAATCGAGTGCACGAGGTTTTTGCTCGAGTGCACGAATGTTGAAAGTCTGTTAGTGTGCAAACTACCAGACGGATTCCTTTGTTCAGATCCATCGGAGTATCGTGTAAACCATCAATTTTAACCATACGTTGTGGCCGGCCAATTTAAAGTAAAAGGACAATTATTTATCGGACCTTTATAAGCCTACATTGTGAATTTCAGATCAAGCCAACAGCATGGATGAACACATTCAGTATCTCGAGACACTTTGTCGTCTTTGTGGCACAAATCTGCCACGGACCTGGGTCAGTGCTACAAACAAAGAATCTTTTAAATCGGAGCTCTGGATGAAATTTCGAATCAATGTCGATCTTGACATCAGAGAGATTCATTCAGCCAAGGCGAATGCACACAAAAAAATAATTTCAGGAAACCACAGATCTAACACATAAATGTGATTATCCAGCGAGTAAGTTCTCCTTCGGGCAAACATAAAACAAAGAGGTATTCGTTCACTGAGCTCTCACATCTTCAGGTATCGTATCCGGGAAATGTGCGATAAGAGCGGCATGAAGATGAAAATAAAGAAATCACATTGGTGGAAAGCCTTGCCGAAGTGTCTCTATTACAGCATTCCGGAAACAAAGGTTGGAGATTAACTACACGAACTGATGAGAGTGAAATTTTCGTCTCAAACCACAAGGGACTTGTCTGTAATTGTGAAACTCGTTTAGAAACACCGCTCGTGCTTTCACACTTTGCAGTGATTACCTAAAAAAACTTTCTATACAGGGTGTTCAAATCAAAGGGTAATTGTAAAGGACATATTATTGCTGACTAAAAGCTGTAGGACCGAATTTGTAGTGTTCTGAGACCTAGATTCTCCCGCGAATCGATCAATAGCGCGCAAAATACCTTGAATGATTCTCTTGCATTGAATTCGATCATGTGTATTCGTCTTAATATAGATTGTGACTACTTGATTTTATTTTATCCCACTCATGTGTTTATTGGCGTTTATTTTCCAGGTATCATAATTTCAAGATCAAAGCTCCACGTGGAACACCGCTTGTTATTCAAAGTGAAGACGACAACACGTATGACTCGCATGCACTGGCTTGTCTTCTTCCACGAGAAATGGAACGCATTACAGAGCCTCTACGAGAAGTCCAGATTTTCAGCAAATCGCAGAGAAGGACATACACTTTAGGAGATGTCAAAGGGCAGCAGATCGGCACGGTTCAGCACTTTCTAAACATACAGCTGCATGCTTTGCTTCGATGTGGCAAAATAACCGGGGATTGAAGGGTAAGTTACTGTTTTCTTGCTTTACTTTTACTTTTTCGTAAAGGCTTGATGGACTGAAATTGATAATGTTTATTTAAAAATCGGAGAGAAACAAGATATTGTCTTTCCTCGACCTATACTGGAGAGAAATGAAATTGTCCCGATTCCGCGATCTCACACCTCACTCGTCCCAATTGTTATCAGTGTGCGTTATTTGGTTCAACCTTATTTAATTGGTTTTCTTGTAACCCAAAATAGGGAAATCAACGGAGAACGGACACTAACATCGAGGCCAAACTCTGCCCAAAAGTTCTCCAGATACAAACAGGCTGGCGGAGGAGCTTTTATTCCTGTGACGCTCTTGGTGGATAGGCCACAGCGTTACAAAGAATTTGTGATAGAAAGAATCCGCTTTACTCTTCCAGAATGCGAGAATGTCGAGGACATGCATGTTGAATGTTTGAAATAAACGAATATTTTTAATGGTATCTTACGTCCAGTCCTTATTAGCGAATTTTGTTTCAGCTTACTACCGCATTACAACATGGCCGCCACAAAAAAAAAAAAAAAAAAAAAAAAACCAGCTTCTTCTTGTTTCCAGCACCTCTCGGCCAAATTTGCTTTGTTTTGGTTGTGATCTCACCCAATCACAAAGCTCGAAACCGATATCCAGAAATGGTTATGGCCCGAACTGTAAAACCATCTTTATTTGAGAGTTTGGGGGTTTCTGAGGTGCGGAACCTTTACGGCAAATATTTCGTGTTTCACATGAATTTGGCGATTCAAGAAGCTCGTACGATTTTAGATCAGTCTATCATATCGATAGAAAAGACGAGCTCATCAAACACTGTGAAATTCCTACTACAAAGGGAATTAATTAGTGTTTGCATTTTTGCATCAGTGTGACGAACACAGTTTAAATCCTCTTATAGGGAACCTTAAATACCTCAAAAACTTTGACAGGGGATGGTCTTCTAGTGCTTTTTTTTACAATTTGGTTTTGCACTGTATATAAACAGCTTGACTATTGAGTGTTTATCAAAGAAATGTATAACTGAAGAGCTCCTCTACGGCTCTTTTCTTCGAACGACTATCGTGAACAGAGGGAATTCATGTAAATTTAAGCCGAGAAAAATCATTCTTGTTTTGCGTCAATGAGCAGATTTGTATTCGTTTTCGAGAGTTTTCTAAACGGGCAAAGGTAGAATGAAATTTTATTCCTTTTACATTTGCGAGCCAATGAAAGTTGTTTGAATTGCTTAGCTATGGTGAATATAATCATCTCTTTATTTCCCTCATTTGTTTTCTGAAAACAACTCATTTATCTGTTCATCGTTTTAATTCATTAGTTGTTTTTCTTATGTCGAATAAAGTCTAACCAAATCATTTTTCTGCCATTGAAAAATATTGATCACAGCAACAGAGTTTTTAAAACACTGAAAATATATATTTAAATAAATTTTAGTCTAAGGAATCCTTGCTGGGATATTGATTATGAAAGAGCGCAAAATTGGAAAATTACATGAAGCTTCTGTGCAAAGGTTTTGTTGAGGATCATCTCAATTAAGCTATTTGTTCTTTGGCAAGTTTTAAAGCCTCCAATTCGACAAGCAATATTTAAAAGGATTTTGCGTCAAAGGTTTTATTTTTTTCAATCCCACACAATGCTTAAATTATATGGAGACGAGCTACCCTATTTTTATAGGCAAATATATAAAACCAGTTCAAATTGGTCTATTCCAAATGCCAGCATTGTTCTTCTACAAAAATAACTTCGCTTAAGTTGGCTAAGAGCGGCCAATTTTTTTTGCATGCAAATTATCGAATTCCCGTCTGCAACACAACAACGAAAAGTTTTTGATAGAATTTATTATCCTGTAATAAATGTAAACATGAGCTGACGAGCGTTAGGATTGAAGTTGTTTTGAATGAAGCAATTCTTCATCGTAGCAATTCTTACTTTTTTTGTAACAACTTTCCGATATGGTTCATCATAACAATACGTCTTTGTTGAATACTGTTAATATCTACAAAAGAAGTTTACAAGACTGAGGTTCCTTCCTTTAAAAATCATCTTTGTTGAATTCAGGTTTTTAATTTTGTCATAACGACACGTTAATAACCTCAGTGCATCAGCTGTTGTAAATCAGCGAAATAGAAATAAAGAGTGACGGAAAATAAGATAGCAAGGGCTGAAGCATGATTATAGGGATGGAAAATGATGCGCATTTTGTAACTCACCTTTACCAAACGTCAAGTAAGTCGTCGATGAAGTCCAGACTGCGAATACAAAAAACGCTGAAAATTCCATGCTTCCTCAAGACAACGGAGCTCAGTATTGATGCTTTCAGTGTGCCACAAATTTCGTGTCGACCACCTGCATTTGATAATGAATTTAAGTGATAGAAACCGACTTATTAGTATTAAAAATGGGATGTCAACAAAATTAACAGCTGTCAGTCCTGACCCTGCAAATAATATATGTGGGTACGCGTTTTAAAGTTTGCCAATGAACACGTTTCCAATGTCTTCCTTTGCGCCAGTTAGAAACACTTTGGTTTTGATGAGCTATGATTCTATCGGTGTTCATCAACAGATTAGAAAAAGGGATTTTACCACACAAATTTCCATAACATTAACTTCAATTGCTTCATAATTATAGTCAATGGAGTGCGTTTAAGACAATAACATCATAAAAATATTCTTAAGAACATTAGGTGAACATATTCCAATAATGCAGTCACATAAAAAGCCAAGTTCCCTTGAGTTTCTAAGAACTCCCAATTTTCAAGATCGATCCATAAATTCAACGTTTCTTCGTTTGTGTGTTTGTTTTGTTTTGTTTTTTTGTTTCATTCTCAGGGGAAACTCCTTACAAGTTTAATTGAAGCGCCAATAATTGACGAAAAGAAAATTCTCACAAAAATATGGTAATAAAAATAGATCTTATGTACCGAAAGTCCCGCTCACGAAATCCTGCGGATAATGGTAATCGGTGTGTAGGAGCAGATAGGCTGGCGTAACCTTATCCGCCAAAAAAAAAAACACTCGCAAAGTTAGCTTTCATTTTCCAAAAACACGAATTCTTAATTAAGACTGTATCTTGAAATATGTCTGAAATAATAAAATAAGCCACGTTCTTGGATAGATTGTGAGTCTCTTGTTCTAATTCGACGAAATGAATAAGGGAAACTCCTTTTTGAATTTAGAATATCGTGTTTGAAGTTGTTAAGCTGTAACTCCCACTTCACTACAGCGAGCAAAATATTTTCTCGTTTGGCCCTCATACTTACTCGAAATAATACAGGAACGCAATAATTTGAAGTCCTAAGTTATTAGCCATTTCATCTTCCCCGACATTCGTTAATGTCAAAATTGATTAATGACGAGTTCTAATAAGCTCTTTAGTTTGAACAAACAATAAATCTCCTGTAGATGGTGGATATTAAACAACAAAAAATTTCATAAATTTTCTGAGCAACTAACGACCTATGTCTCGATACATCAGGATTGAATAAAGATTGTCGAAGGAGAACCCCTGAATTTTGTTTTAAGCGCCATTTTCATCTCAAAGGTAATAGCAAATTGATGTTTGGAAAAGGTGTACCGTAATTTATGATTGGATTCATCCAAACCATTCAGTATCGGATCTGGCTTCCAAGGCCTTCATTGGAAGAACTTTTAAATTATAAGGCATTTTCAGGTTTTCCTCCGTTAGATAAAATTGTTGCAGACTTAAGGTTAAAGAGACATGTGAGCCAACATTTGGTTCCCGACTTATTTTTCTGATTGGAAGCCATGTAAATCAACTTCCATATTCTTTTGAGGTTCTTCTTGTTCAAAATCATCACTTTTGTCACAATATGAAGGGAATTCAAACGAGCTGCATATTGGTCTAAGTTGAGGGATAGAACAAAACAATCTGTGAAAGGAAATCTTTCCAAGTACAGAAAAAAACAATTGTAATTTTTGGCAAGTTAGATATTTCAAATAAAGAAGATCTCTGTCATCAACTCTATTTTTCTTTACCGTAAATTGAACCCAAACAGCGGGCTTCGTCACTGCATTAATACCTCTCTTATCACTTTATGGAATTTCCTGTCGTTTCGAGTTTCACAATTTGCGACGAGCTTGGAACCGCCAGCATTGACTTTTTATAATTTGGCACTTTTCTCTATTAACGGTAATGATGGAACTACAATTTCTACATGGGGTGTCATTATAACCATAAACAAATATCGCTGAGAAAAGGTTTAAGAAGTAAACCCTTGTAGGAACCTCAAATTAAGGACAATGATCTTGTTTATTTCAAATAGCTGAAGCTGTTTTTTCGCCAAAAGTTTGTTATATCCACATTTGAAAGCTCGGTATTTTTCATTTTCGTTTTATTTCAGTCACACAGAAATAAAGAAGTTAAGAGTGGATATTCAATTTATAGCATGAATGAAAGTCAAACTCAAGTTATCCATGCATTAAATGTATCACTTTATACCCTCAAAGATTCAACGTTCTTTGGTGCCCAACTTTAGTGTTATTGAGCCAAACGTGTTTTCTTTTATTACTGTCTGGTAGGTATGGTTACGATAGCAACTGTTGGTTTCAAGCCAAGATGAATATTAATATTAGAAATGAACTGCTTTCTTCCTGTTTGGGCTCTTTGCACCAAAAGCTAGACTCGTAAAATAATAATAGGTGAAAAATTGAACCTAATGCAACGGATTGACTGGAGTCATGCGTCTTGGACTATAAATTGTTATTATTAATTCCTTGAAAGAGTCGTCTGTCGTCCAGTGCCAAAGGCGTAAAAATTATATAATGACTGACCCCCGTAAAGTCCTATGTGCTCCTTCTGCATTACATTAGCGAGTTTAGTCGAAGAAGGTAAATAAGTCTCCTGTACGGTCCAAGTTTCTAAGGAAAATGAGGGCGATATACTAGGGTATCCTTCAAAGAAGATTATCACTGGTCAAAGTGTATGAGATATTAAGCACCTGAATGATCGAATGCACGGAATTACATATATATGACAAAGTAAAGCACAAGTTTCAATAAACAGTTGCTTGACTATCGAGGGTTTATTAAAGATATGTGTTAGTGAAGAGGTTCCCTGTGGCTTTTTTCTTCGAACGGTTACCGTGAACAGAGGAAATTTGTGCGAATTGAAGCCGAAAAAAAAACGTTCTTGTCTTGCCTCAATGGGCTGATTTATTTCAGTTTTCGAAGTTTCGAAACGTACAAACCCAAAATAACATTTTAAAATTTTTACTTTTGTTAGCCAACATAGGTTGTTAGAATTGCTTAGCTATGGTGAATATAATCATCTCTATATTTCCGATACTTGTTTTCTTTAAACAACTCATTAATCTGTCATCGTTTTCAGTCATTCATTTTTTGTTTCTTATTTCGAAAAAAACGTCCGCCTACATCATTTTTCAGAAGTTGAAAAATATTGATTACAGCTACATCGTTTTAAAAACACTGAATAATATAAACTTTACTAATTTCAGTCTAGAAGATCCTTGCTGTGAGATTAATTTTGGAAAAACAAAAAGATTGAAAATTGCACGAAGCTTCTGTGCAAAAGTTTTTTAAGGATCATCTTAATCAAGCTATTTGTTATTTGGCAAGTTTAAAAGCCTACACTTCAAAAACTAACTCTTGAGAGACTTTTTTCAATTCCATAAAATGGCTAAAAGCTTATGAGACCGGCTACCCTTTTTTTTTATAAACAATGTCTTAAAACCAGAAAGAGTGGTTTGTTCCAAATGCCAGCATTGTTCGTCTATAAAAAATGACTTCGCTTAAGTTGGCCGAGAGCGGCCAATTTTTCTTCCATGCAAATTATCGAATTCCCGTCTGTGAACCAACAACGAAATATTTTTGATGGAATCGATTACCCGTCCATGTAAATATGAGCTGAGCGTTAGGATTGAAGTTGTTTTGAATGAAGCAATTCTTCACCGTAGCAGCTCTTTTTTTTTTGTAACAAAATACTTCTGCAAATTTCAGATTTGGCGCATTATAATAACACACCCTTGTTAAAGACCATTGATGTCTACAAAACAAGTTTACAAGACTAAGGTTCCTTCCCCTTAAAATCACGCTTGTTAGGCTCAAGTTTTTAGTCTTGTCATACGACACCTTATAAGCTCTGTGCTTCAACTGTTGTCAACCATCGAAGTAGAAATAAAGTATGATGGGAAATAAGATAAGACGGGGATAGAAAACGATTCGTAGTTTCCGTTTAAGACAACAACATTATAAACATATACTTAAGAACATTAGGTGAATATGCCTAGATAATGCAGTCACATAGAAAGCCAAGTTCACTCGAGTTTCTGAGAAACAGTATCTTGAAATTTTCAAGATCGATCCATAGATTCAGCGTTTGTTTGTTTGTTTGTTTTTTTTCACTCTCAGGGGAAAACCCCTAACAAGATTGACTGAAGCGTCGATAATTAAAAGAAAATTCTCATAAAATATGGTAATCGGTGTGAAGGACCAGACAGGTTGTCATAACCTTATCCGCCGAAATGACGTTAACCTTGCACTCCACAGTTCGCTTTCATTTTCCAAAAACATGAATTCTTAATTTTAAAAAACTTTATCTTGAAATGAATCTGAAATTAAAAAATAAGTTACGCTCTTTGATGGATTGCGAGTCTCTTGTTCTAATTCGAGGAAATTAATGAGGGAAACTCTTTTTTGAATTTCGAATATCGTGTTTTGTAGTTGTTAAGCTGTACCACCCGCTTCACTACATCGAACAAAATATATTATCGTTTTGCCCTCCTAATTATTCAAAATAATACAGGAACGCACAATACTAAAATAATTTTAAGTCCAAATTGATAAGTTATTTCATCTTCCCTCACATTCATTAACGTTAAAATCAATGAATGATGAGTTATAAGAAGCTCTTTAGATTGAACAAACAGAAAATCTCTCGTAAACGCCTGATCTTAAAATACAGAAATTCAATAAATTTGCCGAGAAAATTACGACCTATGCCTCAATGCATTAGGATTGTACAAAGACTATCGATGGCTCATTATAATAACACACCCTTGCTAAATACCATTAATGTCAACAAAACAAGTTTACCAAGACTAAGGTTCCTTCCCTTAAAAATCATGTTCGTTGAGTTCAGGATTTTAGTTTTGTCACAATGACCAGTTATAAGCTCAGAGCATCAACTGTAGTGAATCAGCAAAATAAAAATAAAGAGTGATGGGAAATAACACGAGCTGAAAGGAATTATTTTTAAACAGAAATAACACCACCTGCATTCGATAATGGGTTAAGTGATAGATACCGACCCTTTTCTATTGAATATGGGATGTTAAAAAAATTAATAGCAGTCAGTCCAGACCCATTGGAATGATTGAAGCAAATAAAATACGTGGGCACGCGTTTGGGATATATGGAAAGACTTTGGATTTGGCGAGCTACGATTCTATCGGTGTTTACCTTCAGATTAGACTCAGACATTTTGCCACACAAATTTCCATAACATTAACTTCAATTGCTCTATAACTATAGTCAATGGAGTGTGTTTAAGGAAATAACATTATAAACATATTCTTGAGAACATTAGGTAAACATACTCCGTTACTGCATAAAAAGTCAAGTTCCGTCGAGTTTCTGAGAAACAACACCTTCAAATTTACAAAATCGATCCATGGATTCAGCGTGTTTGTTTTTTTTTTCTTTTTTTTATCATCAGGGGAAAACATCTCATAAAATTGATCAAAGCGTCAAAAATTGACAAAAAGCAATAATCACAAAACATGGCAATAGAAATATAAAAATCTCATGTACCGACATTCCGGGCTCATGAAATCATACGGATAATGGTAATCGGTGTGTAGGAACAGACAGGTTGGCGTAGACTTATCCGCCAAAAAAAAAGATTAACCCTGCATTCGCACAGTTTACTTTCATTTTCCAAAAACATGAAGTCTTAATTTAGATTATATCTTGACATAGGTCAGAAATGATAAAATAAGCCACGTTCTTTAATGGATTTTGATAGCACCCACTTAACTACATCGAGCAAAATATTTTCGTGTTTCAACCTTCTACTTACTATAAGCAATACAGGAAGGCAACAAGTTAAAGATGGTTTTCCAATTTGAAGTCCCCAGTGATTAGTCATTAATCTTCCCTCGCATTCATTAACCTCAAGATTAATTAATGATGAGTTCTAATAAGCTCTTTAGTATGAAGAAACAGAAAATCTCCCCTAAAACTACTGAAATTCCATAGATTGCCCAGCAACTTACAACCAATGTCTCGATAAATCAAGATTGCATAAAGAGTGCCAAGGCAGAACCCCTCAAATATCTTATAATGATTGAGCACGATACAGTTGTTATACTTAATCCAGAGCCTTGTTGAGACGATGCTCTGAGTGTTGTTTTAAGCGCCACCTCCACCTCAAGGATAATAGCAAATTGATATTTGGAAAAGGTGTGCTGTAATTTATGATTTGACTCAGCCAAACCATTCAGTATCGGATCTGGCCTCCAAGGCCTTCATTGCAATACCTTCTAAATTATAAAATATTTTAAGATTTTCCTTTGTTAGGTAAAACTGCTAAAGACTTAACGGGACCTGTGAGCCAACAATTAGTTCCCGACTCGTATTTCTGATTAGGAGCCATGCAAATCAACTTCCATATTTTTCAAGGTTCTTCTATTTCAAAATCATCAATTTTTGGGGATGAGACTAAACCATTTTTGAAAGGAAATCTTTATAAGTACAGAGAGAAAAAACAGCCATAGTTTTTGACAAGTTGGATATTTCAAATAAAGAAAATTTTTGTCAATAACTCAATACATTTTTTTACTGTAATTTGAACCCAGACAGCGGGCTTCGTCACAACATAAAATCCTCTCTCATCGCTCTTTGGAATTTCCTGTCATTTCCAGTTTCACAATTTGTGATGAGCTTGGAACGGCCAGCACTGACTTTTTCATAATTTGGCACTTTTCTCTATTTACGGTAATGATGAAACTACAATTTCGAGAAGGGGTGTAATTATAAACTTAAAGAAATATCACTGAAAAAAGGCTCAAAAAGGAATCCCGTTGAAGGAAACTAAAAATTAAGGATAATGATCTTGTTTATTTCAAATAGCTGAAGCTGTTTTCACGCCAAATGTTTTTTATACCCATATTTGGAAGCTCGGTAAATTTCAGTTTCGCTTGATTTCAACTACACAGAAATAGAGGAGTCAAGGGTGGATATCCAATTTATATCATGGAATGAAAGTCAAACTCAAGTTATATATGCATTAAGTATGATCGTTTCTTACCTTCAAAGATCCAACGTTCTTTGGTGCCCAACTTTAGTGTTATTGAGGCCAAACGTGTTTTCTTTTATTACTGTCCGGTAGCTATGGTTACGATAGAATCTGTTGGTTTCAAGCCAAGATGATCATTAATATTAGAGATGAACTTCACTCTTCCTGTTTGGGTTCTTTGCACCAAAAGGTAAACTAGTGAAATAATACCAGGTGAAAATTTTAACCTAACGCAAAGGATTGACTTGAGTCATGCGTCTTGGACTATAATTTGTTATTATTAATTCATTGAAAGTGTCCCCTGTGGTCAGGCGCTAATGGCGTTATAATTATATAATTACTGACCCCCGTCAAAATCCTATTATGCTCCCTCTGCATTATATCAGCGATTTCAGTCCAAGAAGGTAGTTAGGTCTCTAGTACGGTCCAAGTTTCTAAGGAAAATGAGGGTGAGATACTAGGGTATCCTTCAAAGAAGATCATCCCTGGTCAGAGTTTTTGAGATATTAAGCTCCTGAATGATCGAATGCACGAAATGGCATATATATGACAAAATCAAGCACCAGTTTCAATAAACAGTTTCCTGACTATTGAGTATCTATTAAAGGAATGTATAACTTAAGAGGTTCCTCGTCTCTCTTTTCTTCGAACGGTCATTATGAGCAGGGGAAATTCATGCGAATTGAGGCCGAAAAAAAATAAACATTATTTTCTTGCGTCAATGAGCAGATTTATATTAGTTTTGAAAAGTTTTCTAAATGTATAAATCTAGAATGAAATTTTTAAATTCTTACTTGTGCTAGCCAACGTAGGTTATTAGAGTTGCTTAGCTATGCTGAATATGATCAACTCTTTATTTCCGTCATTTGTTTTCTAAAAAGAACTCGTTTACCTTTCCATCGTTTTTAGTTCTTCATTTATTTTTTGTCATTTCGGAAAACGTCCACCTACATAATTTTTCTACTATTGAATAATAATGATCACAGCAACAGCGTTTTAAACGCTGGATAATATATACTTGAACAAATTTCAGTCTGGGGTATCCTTGCTGTGAGATTAATGTTTGAAGAACAAAAACATTGAAAATTGCGTGAAGCTTCTGTGCAAAAGTTTTTAAGGATCATCTGAGTCAAGCTATTTGTTATTTGGCAAGTTTTAAAGCCTCCACTTCGAAAATTATCTCTTGGAAGATTTTTTCGATTCCACAAAATGGCTAAAAGCTTATGAGACCGGCTACCCTATTTTTATAAACAATTTCTTAAAACCAGAAAGAGTGGTTTGTTCCAAATGCCAGAATTGTTCGTCTATAAAAATGACTACGCTAAAGTTGACTAAGAGCGAAATAGAAATAAAGAGTGATGGGAAATAAGATAACACGGGCTGAAGTATGAATATGGGGATAGAAAACGATTCGTGGTTTGCGTCTAAGACAATAACATTATAAACATATTCTTAAGAACAATAGGTGAACATGCCTAGATAATGCAGTCACATAAAAAACCAAGTTCCCTCGGGTTTCTGAGAAACAACACCTTAAAATTTTCAAGATAGATAGATTCAGCGTTTTTTTTTTGTTTTTTTTTTTTTTTCACTCTTAGGGGAACGCTCCTTTCAAGATTGACTCAAGCGTCGATAATTGACGAAAAGAAAATTCTCATTAAATATGGTAATCGGTGTGAAGGACCAAACAGGTTGGAGTAACCTTATCCGCCAAAAAGACGTTAACCCTGCACTTGCACAGTTCGCTTTAATTTTCCAAAAACGCGAATTCTTTATTTACACTTCATCTTGAAATAAATCTAAAATTATGAAATAACTCACGTTCTCTGATGGACCACCTACTTCACTACGGCGAGCAAAATATTTTCTCGTTTGGCCCTCCTAATTATTCGAAATAATACAGGAACGCAAAATACCATTAATGTCTACAAACAGCGGGCTTCGTCACTGCATTAAATCCTCTCTCATCGCTCTTTGGAATTTCCTGTCGTTTCCAGTTTCGCAATTTGTGACGAGCTTGGAACGGACAGCACTGACTTTTTCATAATTTGGCACTTTTCTCTATTTACGGTAATGATGGAGCTACGGTTTCGAAAAGGGATGTAATTATAAACTTAAAGAAATATCACTGAGAAAAGATTAAAAAAGGAATCCCGTTGAGTTCTAATAAGCTCTTTAGTTTGAATAAACAATAAATCTCCCGTAAACGGTGGAGGTCAAACTATAGAAATCCCATCATTTTTTTGGAGAAACTTACAACCTATGTCTCGTTACATTAGGATTGCATAAAAAGTGTCGAGGCAGAAGCCATCAGATATCTTATGTGGATTGAGCATGATCCAGTGAAGACAGCCGCTTTACTTAATCCAGGGCCTTAATGAGACGAAATTCTGAAAGTTGTTGTTAATCGCAACCTTGATCTTAAGTATAATAGCAAATTGATGTTTAGAAAGGGTGTGCCGTAATTTAGGATTGGATTCAGCCGAACCATCCAGTATTGTATTTGGCTTCCAAGGCGCTCATTGGAATATCTTTTAAACTATAATTGATAATAGATAAAATTGCTGCAGACTTAAGGTAAGCGAGACCTGCAGGTCAACATTTAGTTCCCGACTCATCACTATTGGGAGCCTTGCAAATTAACTTCCATATTTTTCAAGGTTCTTCTATTTCAAATCATCACTTCTTTTATAATATGAACGGGATTCAAACGAGCTGCATATCAGGGGACAAGACAAAACAATTTGTGAAAGGAAATCTTTATAAGCACAGAAAAAAACCCCATGATTTTTGGGAAGTTGTATATTTCAAATGAAGAAGATTTTTGTCATCAACTCTATTTTTCTTTAGCGCAAATTGAACCCAAACAGCGGGCTATGTCACTGTTTTAAATCTTCTGTCATCACTCTACGGAATTTCCCGTCGTTTCGAGTTTCACAATTTGTGACTAGCTTGGAACCGCCAGCACTGACTTTTTATAATTTGGCACTTTTCTCTATTTACGGTAATGATGGAACTACAATTTCGAGAAGTAGTGTCATTATAAACATAAAACAAATATCGCTGAGTAAAGGTTCAAGAAGTAAACACGTTGAAGAAAACTAAAAATTAAGGATAATGATCTTGGCACCCATATTTGGAAGCTCGGTAAATTTCATTTTCTTTTTATTTCAACCAAACAGAACTAGATATCAAATCTTGTCATGGGATAAAAGTCAAACTCAAGTTATTCCTTCATTAAGTACAATCATTTCTTACCTTCAAAGATCCAACGTTCTTTGGTGCCCAACTCTAGTGTTAGTGAGCCAAACGCGTTTTCTTTTATTACTGTCTGGTAGCTATGGTTACGATAGAAGCTGTTGGTTTCAAGCCAAGATGATCATTAATATTAGAAATGAACTTCCCTCTTCCTGTTTAGGCTCTTCGTCCAAAAAAAAAAAAAAACTAAATTGGTAAAATAATAGCCGGCAAAGAATTTAACCTAATGGAACGGATTGACTGGAGAATGCGTTTTGGACTATAAAATGTTAGTATTAATTCCTTAAAACTGTCGCCTCTTGCGTCGGGTGCAAAAGTCATTATACTTATAGATCCTTTTTGTAATTCATGTTAAGCAAACGTAATCCAAAAGAATTTGAGAAAAAAAACGATAGACTTCAGTAAGAACTCAAGGGAATTCCGGCAAAAATGGTTTTGACTTTCATCAAACTGTAGCGTCTTGGACCAAATACTGACGATTCGTGTTGGAAATGATTTTTCTGTCAAAGCTTATATCCATTTTGCGTGAAAGCCGCAATGACCATAATTCACGGACTTCAAGCACACACAACACAAACGATTTGCTCGAACCTCAAGGTCTTTCAGCTACAATACAAATTCAAGTCGATGCAAATTTTACATTGATATGCCAAATACAGCGAATTTATGGCTAAATATATCTGAGCTTGAAAGTTTTTAATCAGTCATCGACAGTGAAGTTGAAATAGATTAATGGCGCTGCAAATATGACTATTTTTCTTTTTCGTGATACGCAGGTTCTTGTAATTTGCTTGCGTTCTTTCAACATTACTCATATTTATTGAATTGTCTAATATCTTGTCTTATGAAAATTTAAATCAATACGTAATAATGGCTCGAAATTATTGCAAAATTTCCGGCTATTTTTGTCGAATCGTCCGTTCTTTTTCCCAGGGCTTTGTCAACACAAGTTAGAAAAAAAGCACAATGTTCTCGGTCCGTATGATGAAACCATCGCAACAATCTGTACACGATGAAACATTTAGCCGGGTTCACGCGCTGTTTAGGAGTTTCAAAACATAGTTTAAGCGCACTTTTACCAGAATAAACGATACATATTTCCCTGTCATTTAACATTGTAAATGTTTTGTTCAAGATGACAGACAAGGCAAATATACCAGAAGCTATTAATGTCTTTCTATGAGACACGAAATTACTTCATTAATAAATTATCTCTTATGTTTATCCAGCTTGCCTAATTCTTCGGTCGTGAATTTTGCTTTTATTTTTCCAATTAAAGAAATTATTTTATCTTTTAACTGTTGACTAGTCTCATTCGCGTTTTCAACGAAATAGGGAAGTCTTCATTTAGGCAGGCGATAAATTGCCTTTTTTTTTTTTTTTTTTTTTTGCAATAATGCAATAACGTATAGACCAAAATGTTGGAATAAAGTTCATGTGAAGTTATTTTCCAATGATTAAGATTCATCTTTAATTGGTTGACTGTGTTTCGGTGGCGCCTTAGAAAGCACATGCGTAGGAAATATATGGAATTAATAATCAAGGAAATGCTGAGTATTGTGGTGAAGCTTGCAATATGTACTTTGCGAAGCATTTTGTATGCTATTGTCTTCATCTTAAATCTTGCATCTTATACTTAACAAACGGTAAATTATGATTTGCCTAGTTTTTACTCAAGAATTCGTGAAACAATCGGTTCGGGAAGTCAAACGCTGCTTGCCATAGCAATGCTACTAACGCTGAAGGAAAACGAATTTTTAGCCATGACGGAAACATTACAGTACTGATGGTCTTAAAATAATGAGGGAACTTTGAGCAGCAGGCTTGTAAAACATCAAGGCGGCGAAACAAAAAATATATTTTATTCGTACCTTGAATTATGCACTGCCTCTATTTCATTTTCTAAGCGTAGGAATTTCATTATACCTTTACTTTTAATAATTTGTCTTGAAAACAAACACAAATAATAAAAAATAAATAAATAAGAATAAAAATAAAAGAAAAATTGTAGGTTCTGCGTAATTTAACCAGCCCACATAGGCAGAGTATACATGCAAGCTTTTTATAGTAGGGTGTTAGAATGAACCGTAATTATAAGTTCATGATAAAATTTCCTGAACAAAGTAGAGGAAAAGTTAAAACAATACTGACCGAAGTATATTGATGTGGTTAATATTTAATAGAGGCTGCAGTTGTCAACATAACCATCATTTATATTTAGCATCTTAAAGCTCTACTCCAATTCGTTTGAAACAATCCGCACAAGCTAAAATTTGAAAAGAAATTGGTCTTCAGCCCGTGTTGTCTCATTCGTTTTCTGATTTATCTTCCTAAACCTGTTTAAAAAGAGGAATATTTGAGTATTTGCACTCTTTCTGAGTTTGCATTCGCTTCATGGCAGTAAACAGTACACGAAGGTTATTACGTTTGTAATTCCATCCCAAGACTTCCAACTTTTAGCTAGTCTCTATGTGCTTTTTTGGGTGTTTTTGTTCTGATCAAAAACGTTAATTTTTCGTAACCACTCGAACTCTAAACATCGTTAATGTATCTTTCTCTCAGTCAATTTTTTCTAAAAAGAAACTCGCTTGGAAGATAACAGAAAGTTTCAAAGACGACACGTGTTTAAAAAGGTAGATTTTTTTCTTAAATTTAGAAAATTGAAATCATGTACACATAATATATACAATTGCAACACATCCGGCATTGAGCAACTCCAGCGAGCTCACTTTCTTTATAAGTGCCCCTAAACACTGCAATAGCAGTATAAGATTCAGGCCGAGAGGAGACCATTACTTTTCTTAGATAATATGGATAACAATGGTTTTCCCATCATTCTTTCCTGCGAGCACCCCCTCCCCACCCCTCCTCTTCTTCTCCTTTATGGTTTTATGTTTTATTTATTTCATTTTATTAATTTTTGTTTGTTTGTTTTGTTTTCTGTTTTTCTCTCGTTTTAGCCTATCAGCACTGATAAGGATGGGGACTACAAAAAGTGCCCTCTTGCATCCGTTTTTTAAATATTTGGTTTTTGATTCGAAGATCGTAAATAAGAACCTACCCTCTTCGAGACCACAAACAGGGGCCTTCTTGCATCCGTTTTTTAAATATTTGGTTTTTGATCCGAAGATCATAAATTGGAACCTACCCTCAGAATCCATTCTCACAAAACATTTCATTGAAGACCGTGACGTAAGTGCTCCTTCTGTCCTCATTACTAAGGACTTTGTAATTTACACATGGGTCGACTACAAGATTGACCGATAATTGCAAATCATTGTCATCATTATTCCTTAGTTGTTAGAGTTCTCTGGGAAAGCAATGATTGTTAAGGCTCCATAAGTTCTAAGGAAAATACCACGCCCGTATTTAGTAAAACCAAGTTTAAAACTATTTCACAATTTTTAATTACATCGATTTCATTTTCGGATGATATTCGAGAAAAATGATGATAACATTCCTGACATATTCAAGAATGCAAGTCTGGGGAACTTGAGTAGTGGTGCGGGAGGTGTTAAAAAGACAGTTTACTATTTGGACGGCATGAAAATAATTGCGATCGTACGTCAGTATTGTGAGGAGAACGTACTCGAGGAAAAAAAAAAAAAAGAGTGTGATTTGAACGAGCATAGAACGAAGTAACCCGAGTGGCCCCTTAAGATTTGAGTTACTGCAGTTGGATACTCTGCCAGTTGAGTCTATATATAAGTTAACATGATAGAAGTTTCTTTTCACGACTGTCTCCTGTGTATCTCTGCTTACCTGAGCAGTTAAGGGGGAGATATTAGTTTTGGTTAAGTTCGCATTCACGTCCTTGTATGGCTGAAAGGGTCTAAATAGTCACCTTTACAGGTACGATTGTAAGAGCCATAAGTGTTAACACAGTCCACTTTTTCAAATGGATCTTGAGCATCATCAATGACTTCTTCTGTAACATGAAAGAGAAAACATGAGTGTTGAAGACGACGAGAAAAAGCAAGATGTTTTTCGGTTTATCACCTTGGTAATAATAAACCGTAAATGAATCCGCACACTTTTCCTCACAGTTTCATTCATACGATCATACCGCCGTATTGTCACACAAAATATCTGTGAGCACTGTTATAAGCCTTTTCGCTGAGCTATGCTAGATTTTTAGAAAGAATTAGGGGTCAGTCATTGTTGATCACTTGGAAGGGCGGGAGGGGGAGTGGAGAGGGAAACGAGGATTCTGGGGGGGGGGGAACACATGAGGGAATGGAGGGGTATTAGTCATCCCCAACAGGGTATAAAGGGGGAGACATGACTAAGAATATTGACTGGCAACTGATAAACTTTTGATGAAGTGCGGGAGGATCATTAGAATATTAAAAACTTATGTGCGAAGAAAGATCTAAATTGCTTTCTTATTACCTTTGTGTAATTTTGTACTTGTATATCAATTTATTTCCTTTATTTTCCCTAACTCCTTGTGAGTATTTTTTTGTTATATTTCTCATCATTTTCCTTCTTTAGTTACACCTTATTTGTCTTACTTGGATATTTTTCTTACCGCACGTAACTACGCAATCGTCTTCTATTCTTTATGCATGATCATTTTTCTATGCCAGTTTAACTAAAATGGCCACCATAAAGAGTTTAAAAAGTGACTATTCGAGCGTTGCCCTTCGTCGGAGCTCTGATGAAGGCCTAACGCTCGAAGCGTCAGCTTTTAAACTCTTCACGGTGGCGAATTTACGTTATCAACTCGGTTGATAAAACTAAATTACTTTGTTATACTCTCCCACCGACGCAGCACCGCATTTTATCTTGAAACTCCCCCCCCCCCCTCCCCCCAATTCAGTTTACCGAAAGTAAAGTTCTTTGTGGATTTCCCCACTCCTTCCTCTACTTAGCAATTATTGGCCGATGGCGAAGTGAATATTGTTGAATAATGATACCCGAGACGAAGTCGAGGGAATTATGCAACAATGTTCACAGAGCTTGATGCGTATAATTGTTGCAGTATAATTGCACAGGTCCTTTCGAATTCTGCTGTAAATTCTGCAAACAAAAAGAGCATTGCGCATATTTTGCTACAATTGTGATCATTCGTGTCATGATAAGCAAGGAGGTTTTGCAGAATTATCCAATTAAATCAGCAAATAATTAATAACTCTCTTTTGAAAAAAGTTCTGCCATACTTAGAAGCATTTTTGTGCTCTTCGCAATTTAATTTTCTTTTATCACGTTTATCACTTCCGTGGAAGCATAACCAAAACGCGACGCAGCCAGTCCCTGCTATAATCATCTCCTGCGAGGCGATTAAAGCGAGGTATGACAACAACAGTTACCAAACTTTTTCGGCGGCATCTTGTGAGACAATAGATAGCTGCCCCCACATGTCTGCCTTTGGTTTCTGACGGCTGTTCCTCAGGACTTTCACGTTTTGAATGAACATGATCCACAACGATTGTCTGCCTCTCTTTCGACGCCACATCCTTTCCTCTGCCATGAATGTCATCCTTTCCTCTGCCATGAATGTCGGATTTACTTCGTTTTTGTCGTAAATTTTAGCCATCTTATGAAAGTGCTTCAAAGCCACTTAAGGGAACGACGAAACATTTACCGAAAAAAGAAAACGACTTGAGCCGATATGGAGCGATTTAGCCAATCTGATTCTACTTCACGAGATCTAACCTAGGTCAAGACTTCTTTCAAAGGCACGTCTTTTCTATATGTTTGTTTTGTTTTGTTTGCTTGTTTTTTTTTCCGTTTTAATATAAAGGTCACATTTTACTTAGTTTTGCAAACACAATACAATTCAGGATTTACTAAAGACGGGTGTGGAAAAATGGACCGACTGGGTTTTTAGTCATTAAAACATCCACCGTGTCCACTAAGTTTTTTATTAAGAAGCGCGCTCGCTTAAGTTTTTTCCGAACCACTCTTAAATAACTGAAATAACTGAGTTACTACAAGTGCCCTGATAGATCAATTCCTATCCTATACCTAAAAAATATTTAAACACACTGAGTTTTGTGTGACGTTTACTTTATCGAGGCAATAGACAGTACTCTCTTTCGGATAACTGGCGTTGTAATCGAACAGTCACAATCACTCGCTTCCGACTCGTGATTTACACAATTTTCTCGTGTTCTCCCAACGTCATGCACGGGTTTTTACGCTGGTAAACCGATAGAAAATGCGGTCTACTGCTTTATAAAAACATATAAATGTGGGAAACATTCTTCGCTTCATAATAAGTTTATGTCACAATACCGTAAAGCGGATATAACGTTGACAAATACATACTGGTATGGTGGCTTTCAATAAGTTTTTCTGGGTGTACATTTTTGCTGCAAGGAAAAAATGTAGCGACTTATCTGGTTGAAAAATTGACTTAACTTCTATAATTCGAACAAGAATTAAAAGCGAAGGAATCAAATTATCCTGCCAAAACTTTTTTTACTGTTATGATATTTCAAAAACGAAAAAGTTTTCCAGTTGTTTTATTTATCCCCGAGGGTTTTTTAACTTTAATACTCTGTCAGTTTTGGCACGAACCCCCATGCAGCCTGTCCTACCAGAGGGATCAAGCACTCTTCGACTCGTTTAAGGTAACGCACCAAGTTGTTGATGCGGTTAATGATACAGTTTGGGCTCGTGAACTTGCAAATTTATTTACAAAGAAATGTCTTTTTACAGCCCTCACGGGTTAGCACAATGAAATTAACTTACGCCCCAGCAGGAACTGTAGACAATTATCCATTTCCAGTGTGGAAATGACAACATTTTGACTGTGTATTTCTATGCTGTGCTGTGACAACACGCTGAGATCATCGTTCGCGATATGTACGTCACGTGGCCTTGTAACAGCTGTTGGACGTAGTAGCTTAAAAACAATCCAGTGGCTGGTATTTTGTTCTTCAAAGATATTAAATTTCGAAAGAATGGTTCTGCTGTTTTCAAGGTTTTTTTTTTCATGGAAGATTCCAAATATTTATGTTTCAATGTCACAAAGTAGCATATTAACTCCGCCCACGCTCCTTTAAATCGTGACGATGGCGGCTTGTTTCCTGACGCCTATTTACACCTCGTCGGAAAAAAAGCTAGCTAATGATTGTTCATATAAAAGGACCTCTTGTTGCAGCGTTTAGATCACCCATGATGAAGGCATTAGACAGGGGTGTAGAAACGTTGGGTCTATGAATTTTAACTTCTTCGGTTACATTCATTAAACCTGTAAACCAGAGTAGCATCAAACCATGTCTGATCTTGGTATCTTGCGGTTTCCCAGGCCGTGATCACATCTAAATAACAGTCTGTGATCACGCTTTCCACTCGTGATTTCTAATCACAATTTGTGTGGCACCTACCTCCTGAAGGAGGGAAGGCCACATATGTTATTTCCTGTGTGAACACGCCATCATCACAGGCTTCACAGGCCGTGATCACATCTAATTAACAGTCAGTGATCACGTATTCCACTCGTGATTTCTAATCACAATTTATGTGGCTACTGCATTCAATAGGAGGCGAAGCCACAAATTTTATTTTTCTTTGTGATCACGTTCTCATCACAGGCTTCCCAGGCCACGATCACACCTAATTACCGGTCTGTGATCGCGCTTTGCACTCGTGATTCCTAATCACAATTTATGTGGCTACTGCTTCCTATAAGAGGCGAAGACACATCTGTTATTTTCCTATGTGATCACGCTATCATTACAGGCATAGTCACGGCGTGACCACGCTTCAAATATTTATTCCCGTGATCACTCCTTTAACACTTGATCTTTTCAGTGCAATATTTTCCAAATTTTGCAATCAAATGTACCTAATCAAAATCCGGAACCGTGTACAACTCACTTGTTTACTAGCAGGAAGTTTAGACGCCCACCAATGAACGTCACGTTTCGCTGTGAAGAATAAAATCGGTATCAAGCGTGAGCAAAGCATTTATTTCATTTAATGCGTATATTAGAAAAATGAGCGATTTCACGTTTTTTGCTTTTGCAGCAAACTGAGGGAAACGGGATGGATACGGAAGATTTCTAGTTATAACCATAATTATTTACACTCCTAAAAAGAGCAATGGGCCTTTCCGGCTTTTTTGTTTGTTTGTTTTCTTTTTTTTTTATCATTGCGAATTCCTTCCTCCTCTCCTCCGTTTCCGTCAATTACATTGCTAACACCTCACTACTATCAGCAACTGATATAGGTACCATTAAGTGATTAACAGCAATTGAACACTAGCATTGCTTGTGTCATGAGAATTGCCTCGTAAATAAATTAAGAAGAACGTAAAGTTTTATTGACCAATTCTTACTGCGCAAGTTGTACGCACTGCATGTAATTCAAGCTGGTGAACAGTTTTCAGTTGAGCGGTCAAAAGTCATGACTTATTCCTATACCTCTATTATCTTTAGTTCATGGTTATGATAGCCAGTATCACTCACGAATGTCATCAGTGAAGTATATCGACCTTACATATCAATAGTGAACTGGTTATAAAAAAACATTCACAGCGAACTGATCCGTTTTCAGGCTTTTCAAGTCACTGTACCCGGCTGTGCTGGAAATTTCATAATTGTCTTCTTCCGCTATAAGATCTCTACTGAATCATACATGTTGCATTTAATTTAATGTTCACTTCACGAAACTCAGTTGAAAATGCTCCAGGTAAGATAAATGTATTTAGTAAGAGTTACACGATTTCTTCAAAACATGATGATTTTACTATTCTGCTCTATTTACACAGCCAAAAAAGCTGACCTACAAAATTATTCAACCAATCTTAGTTTCCTCCTGTTAGACCATCTATGATTTACATTAACTTTTTTTTTTTTTTTTATAAAGAAATGCTGTTTATAAGTGTTTATCTCATTTGCTATGCGTTGAAATTTCTTCTCGAGTATGGAAGACAAATACTTGACTGAGGAATCGTGTGCAACTTTTAACTCTTAACTAACTTTTAACTATTTTTTTCTAACTTTTAACTTCCTTACCCTAACCTAGACCCAGAGTAATTAACACTAGCATTTGGGATTTCATCTCTACGCCATGATTAATGGTTTCATAGGATTGAAACAAGGGCAAATTTCTTTCAAAACTCCTCCACTTGGAAACTTTTTTTTTTTTCATTTTAGAGTGAAATTGCGATGAAAACAGTTAAACTTTAATACCATACCTTACTACCATATACTAGATAGTATTAACACACACTAGTCCTTACATAATCGTGTTGCTTTCTTTTTAAAGCATCTATCAACTAGACTGAACACACCATTAACACTAACAAAAGCGGCATCTAATTTTTAAAATTAACAAGATACCCGAAAAAAATTACTCAGTTCTGATTGGTTAGCATAAAAGCAGTTTTTAGGTAATTCAATGCAGAAGAGGGTTAATTCAGTGCAAAGAAGTAACAAACGAGACTGAACAATTTCTTGAACTGTTTAGCCGGTCTTGGACTTTTTTGCGCCTTACGATGTAAAAATATCTTTGTATATTATTGTTTTGATGGTACGCGGTTGTTTTGAAAGACTGCCACATATTGCACTCGCCTTAGGGGCTCGTGTAATTTTGTTAGTCTTTGAAAAAATTACCTCGTGCTTGTTTATTCCAAATTGCACTCGAAATCAAGTGATTGCCAATACGAACTGAAGCTAAATTATCATACTGTGCTATATGTTGCGTCCTGTATAGCAGCTTATAACTTTTAGAGAAACGAGTTTCGGCATATTTTGTCAGTTATCATGCTGATTCCTGCTTGTCTAGGATTTCACTATCTTAGCATTTTCCTTTTCTATGCTTTTCTTTG
Source organism: Pocillopora meandrina (assembly GCA_942486045.1). Classification (NCBI taxonomy): domain Eukaryota; kingdom Metazoa; phylum Cnidaria; class Anthozoa; order Scleractinia; family Pocilloporidae; genus Pocillopora; species Pocillopora meandrina. The sequence continues at coordinate 386,408 of CALNXJ010000100.1, forward strand.
TGTTCACTAGTAGTTCTTTTAACATAAATTAATTATTTCTGATTAAAATTATGAAAGAGATGCCTTGTAAAATGTGAAATTCAATCAATATTTGATTACACTTTAAAGGGACATCATCAGCGTACAAAATTTATACAAGAAATTAATGATTATCATAAAAAGAGGACTTCGCAAAATCCCTAAATAACGTGGACCTGCGGATGAATTTATGAGTTCTCTTATTTCTTAAAATTTTTGCTTCACATTCAGTCTGTACCACAGTACCGCGAGTTACAAGTAGCTGGCTTTTGAAGTTTGTAGATGAAGTAGGATCCACAGTTTTTAACAGAAATTTTTTTTGCGTATTGGCAACCAGTAGAGCGATCACTAAAGCAGACCTTCCTTTGAACTTTACCATCTTCCACTGTAGGATGAGAACCATCCAACCAGCCTGACCAGTCTGCACCACATCTGTATGCTGGCACACGTGTTGTTGGCATTTTTGTTCCCGCAGCTCCAACAAAACGATACCATCCCTCAGGAAGTTGCTTGTCACACAACCCTGAACCGTAAGGTGTTGAGTAATTCATCTTTCTATTAGCATCATTCAGATTTTTATAATGATAGCAATGATCGGCTGCAAAGTGAAATAATTATTACAACAGGACTTAGGTTATTAAAGAAGACAACTACATTAAAAAAAAGAGAGGTGAAGTAATACTTGCGTGGGGCATTTTCGGACCATGAGGTTAAGAAATAAATATGGGAAATAAAATGTATAAACTACGAAAAGCAGTCTCTGAATTTGTGTTTCCTCTTTCTTCAATAACGCATTAAAGACAGCTTTCGGCAGAATTAACGCGCAGCTAACGTGGTTTATATACAACTAAGCAGCAATATGGTCGTTAATGGCCACCTGAATAGGTAAGATTCAGATCGAGTCTAACCTATAGCCATCTTAACTAATTTAATGGCATGGTAGATACCAAACGTACCTTTACAGTTTGTACCATTCCCAATGTATTTAGGTTTACAGGAACAGTTGTATGAGCCCTGAGTATTAGTGCAAGAGGCATTCGGATGGCAGTTGTTCATTTTCACTGCATGAGCCTCACCGCATTCGTCGATGTCTGAAAGAGAACATACATTTCGTCATAATCAAGCTACAACGAATGTCAATCAAAAGAACGTTTCACGCCGTCGTTTATTATTGTTGCAACGCCCATCCAATGGCAGAAAGACGCAAAAAGCATCAACGATGAAGGGGGTCCGTAACATGATGTAAGGCGGTGTAATAGAAATAATCCAATACTCATTATGATAAAGTTCGGATATAACGCGTGCTGTCATCGGTCGAAGAAGAGTCCTCTATCAGAGTACTGAAAACATATACTTAGTCTGACCATTTCTCGAACCTCTCCCTATCTTTTTTTATTAATTGAAAGTAAAATTTCGGAATGAGCGAAGTAGTAACAGAAGAACCAAATATAAAACCAACTAAAAAAGGTTAAAAGGTTTCAAAACATGCCAAGCGCTGTAATTTACGCTATCATAACGTGAGCAGAGACACAAATGCTTCTCGACTACGTCTAGTGTTTCTCTCTACTCTTCGTTCGTGTTCTAGCCACTTCTTAGGTGCTTTAAAAAAAACAACAACAACAGACAAAAATTCATTATGATGGTCAAAACGAATATGAAGGCTTCTGAAATGATTGACTGTACCTGTACAGTTGCGTCCATCTCCAGTATATCCAGGTTTGCATGTGCAAACGTGTGATCCGTGCGTGTTGTTACAAAGAGCACTTACATGACATTTGTCGGGGTATGTTTTGCATTCGTCAACATCTGTAAAAAAAAAAAAAAAAAGGAGAAGAAGAAAAAGAAAGAGAAAAGAATGAAAAATGGGATGTGTTTTTCATGCAAAAGTCATACATGTGCATGTATATGAAAAAAGTGGAATACTCGTTTGCAATTTTTTGGTTTAATGCGATTCTCGGGTTGGACCTGTAAGTCAAACTGCTATTTTTAAAATTTTTTTCATATTGGTATAGTAGAGGCTATATTAAGCATACGCTATAAACTGCTCTAAACAAATCCAAAAAAGAAAACAAAAAAACAACAAACAAGCAAAAAAACCAAAACAAAACAAAAAGAAAATATACAAACGAGCGAACGAAGAAAACATTACACACGCTCAATAAAATATAGGAAGAAGTTTTCCTTAGATTCTAAGATTCAGCACTTTTTGCAATGAGACAAATTCACGCCACTTTTAGCAATTAAAGAACAGTTGTCATACCAGCCTTGAAAACCAGAAAAAATCTCATATACGTTCATTTTAAGTGTTGACTTAAACTCATACCGTTTTCACAATGTTCTCCCTCGAATCCAGGAGGACACAAGCATTGAAATCCCTTGAGTGTAAATCCAGACTGGCAAGTTGCGTTATTTTCGCAGTAGGGACTCTTGTCACAAGCGCTCTAAAGAAGAAGAAAAATTTAAATGAAAGAAGAAACAAAGTATCGAATTATCGAATATATGAAAATTTGCATAAACGTTAATTATTGTTATTATATTATTCAAAGGCGACAGTTTCGAAAAATCGATTTGTAACTCACCTTCGAGCCACGATAATAAAAATTGGCATCAGTTGTCAAGTCACTCTCGTATTTCAGATGAGTGGCGTTATTTAATTCACAGATGTGAACTGCTTCATTATACTCTGAATCTTTTTTGAAGTTAAGGCTGACACAGTCGTCGTTTAGGTAGCACATTAGCTCACAGTCATCCAAGTTGTTGACGCTCTTATTTTCAATGATATGGTTTACCAAACGCCTTTCAGCAAAGAAGTAATAGTCCGGAAACATCATTGCGCGCTCCCTCTCTAAAATAGACAAATTGAAATATGATTATAAGACATACTTTTCCGTCGCAAAAAAATTACATTTCGAGTAAAAAGTTCTAAGAACAAATCTCTTCGCAAAAATTCTCGGATCGGCAAACTATGGTAGGAAATGGGTTAAATACGTAAGTCAAACAAAGCAGTCCGTGAGAAGAACGACGATTCGTTAAACGTAATTAAAAACTTTGTAAATTGCTACGCCGTTTTCTACAATAAAACCATAATATAAAACTACCTTTATCGGAGAGTTTGGGGGTTTCTGAGGTTCGGAACATTTACGGAAAATATTTCGTGTTTCACATGAAGCTGGCTATTCAAGAAGCTCGTATGATTTTAGATGAGTCTATCATATCGAGAGAAAAGAAGAGCTAAACACTCTGTGAAACTCCTACTACAAAGGGAGTTGATTGGTGTTTGCATTTTTTGATGTAGTCATCAGTGCAATGAACACAATTTAAATTCCCTAATAGTGAGCCTTTACTATCTGAAAAGTATGAACAGGGATGGTCTTAAAGTGCATTTTTTTCTTTCTTTCTTTCTTTATATAAAGAGGTACTTGACTATTCAGTGTTTATAAAAGAAATGTATAACTGAAGAGCTCCCCTGGGGCTCTTTTCTTCGAACGATTATCGTAAACAGAGGGAATTCATGCAAATTTAAGACGAGAATAAACCATTCTTGTTTTACATCTATGAGCAGATTTGTATTCGTTTTCGAAAGTTTTATAAACGTACAAATGTAGAGCGAAATTTTCTTTTTTTTTACTTTTGCAAGCCAATGTAAGTTGTGAGATTTGCTTAACTATGGTGAAAATAATCATTGCTTAATTTCCGTTATTTGCGTTCTGAAAACAACGCAGTTATCTTTTCATCGTTTTAATTCATCAATTTTTTTTCTCATGTCGAATAAAGTCCACCCACATCATTTTTCTGCTGTTGAAAAAATATTGATCACAGCAACGGAGTTTTAAAAACACCGAAAATATATATTTGAATAAATTTCAGTCAAAGGAATCCTGGCTGTGAGATTGATTATGAAAGAGCAAAAAATTTGAAAATTACACGAAGCTTCTGTGCAAAGGTTTTGTCAAGGATCATCTCAATTACGCTATTTGTTCTTTGCCAAGTTTTAAAGCCTCCAATTCGAAAAGCAATATTTAAAAGGATTTTGCGTCAAAGGTTTTATTTTTTCAATCTCACACCATGGTTAAATTATATGGAGACGGGCTACCCTATTTTTATAGGCAAATATTTAAAACCAGTACAAATTGGTCTATTCCAAATGCCAGCATTGTCCTTCTATAAAAATAACTTCGCTTAAGTTGGCTAAGAGCGGCCAATTTTTTTTCCATGCAAATTATCGAATTCCCGTCTGCAACACAACAACGAAATGTTTTTGATAGAATTGATTATTCTTCCATGTAAATATGAGCTGATGAGCGTTAAGATTGAAGTTGTTTTGAATGAAGCAATTCTTCATCTTAGCAATTCTTACTTTTTTTGCAACAACTGAAAATTTCCGATATGGTTCATCATAATAATACGCCTTTGTTAAATACTGTTAATATCTACAAAAGAAGTTTACAAGACTGAGGTTCCTTCCTTTAAAAATCATCTTTGTTGAATTCAGGTTTTTAATTTTGTCATAACGACACGTTAATAAGCTCAGTGCATCAGCTGTTGTAAATCAGCGAAATAGAAATAAAGAGTGACGGAAAATAAGATAGCACGGGCTGGAGTATGAATATAGGGATGGAAAATGATGCGCATTTTGTAACTCACCTTTACCAAACGTCAAGTAAGTCGTCGATGAAGTCCAGACTGCGAATACCAGAAACGCTGAAAATTCCATGCTTCCTCAAAACAACGGAGCTCAGTATTGATGCTTTCAGTGTGCCACAAATTTCGCTTCGACCACCTGTATCTGATAATGAATTTAAGTGATAGAAACCGACCTATTAGTATTAAAAATTGGATGTTAACAAAATTAAGAGCTGTCAGTCCTGACCCTGCAAATAATATACGTGGGTACGCGTTTTAAAGTTTGCGAATGAGCACGTTTCCAATGTCTTCCTTTGTGCCAATTAGAAACACTTTGGTTTTGATGGGCTATGATTCTATCTTCATCAACAGATTAGAAAAAGGGATTTTACCACACAAATTTCCATACATTAACTTCAATTGCTTCATAATTATAGTCAATGGAGTGCGTTTAAGACAATAACATCATAAAAATATTCTTAAGAACATTAGGTGAATAATGTCATAGAGTCACATAAAAAGCCAAGTTCCCTTGAGTTTCTAAGAACTCCCAATTTTCAATATCAATCCATAAATTCAACGTTTCTTCGTTTGTGTGTTTGTTTTGTTTTGTTTTGTTTTTTTTGTTTCATTCTCAGGGGAAACTCCTTACAAGTTTAATTGAAGCGTCAATAATTGACGAAAAGAAAATTCTCACAAAAATATGGTAATAAAAGTAGATCTTAGGTACCGAAAGTCCCTCTCACGAAATCCTGCGGATAATGGTAATCGGTATGTGGGAGCAGACAGGCTGGCGTAACCTTATCCGCCTAAAAAAAAAACACTCAGTTAGCTTTCATTTTCCAAAAACACGAATTCTTTATTAAGACTGTATCTTGAAATATGTCTGAAATTATAAAATATGCCACGTTCTTGAATATATTGTGAGTCTCTTGTTCTAATTCGACGAAATGAATAAGAGAAACTCCTTTCTGAATTTAGAATATCGTGTTTGAAGTTGTTAAGCTGTACCTCCCACTTCACTACAGCGAGCAAAATATTTTCTTGTTTGGCCCTCCTAATTACTCGAAATAATACAGGAACGCAATAATTTGAAGTCCTAAGTTATTAGCCATTTCATCTTCCCCGACATTCATTAACGTCAAAATTGATTGATGACGAGTTATAATAAGCTCTTTAGTTTGAACAAATCAAACAATAAATCTCCTGTAGATGGTGGATATTTAACAACAAAAAATTCCATAAATTTTGTGAGCAACTTACGACCTATGTCTCATTACAAAAGGATTGAATAAAGATTGTCGAAGAAGAACCCCTGAAAGTTGTTTTAAACGCCATTTTCATCTCAAAGATAATAGCAAACCGATGTTTGCAAAAGGTGTACCGTAATTTATGATTGGATTCATCCAAACCATTCAGTATCGGATCTGGCTTCCAAGGCCTTCATTGGAAGAACCTTTAAATTATAAGACATTTTCAGGTTTTCCTCCGTTAGATAAAATTGTTGCAGACCTAAGGTTAAAGAGACATGTGGGCCAACATTTGGTTCCCGACTTATCTTTCTGATGGGAAGCCATGTAAATCAACTTCCATATTTTTTCGAGGTTCTTCTTGTTCATAATAATCACTTTTGTCATAATATGAACGGAATTCAAACGAGCTGCACATTGGTCTAGGTTGAGGGATAGGAAAAAACAATCTGTGAAAGGAAATCTTTCTAAGTACAGAAAAAAACAACTGTAATTTTTGGCAAGTTAGATATTTCAAATGAAGAAGATTTTTGTCATCAACTCTATTTTTCTTTACCGTAAATTGAACCCAAACAGGGGGCTTCGTCACTGCAGTAATACCTCTCTCATCACTTATGGAATTTCCTGTCGTTTCGGGTTTCACAATTTGTGACGAGCTTGGAACCGCCAGCATTGACTTTTTTATAATTTGGCACTTCTCTCTATTTACGGTAATGATGGAACTGCAATTTCTACATGGGGTGTCATTATAAACATAAACAAATATCGCTAAGAAAAGGTTTAAGAAGTAAACACTTGTAGGAAACTAAAATTAAGGACAATGATCTTGTTTATTTCAAATAGCTGAAGCTGTTTTTTCGCCAAAGTTTGTTATATCTACATTTGAAAGCTCATTTTCGTTTTATTTCAGCCGCACAAGAATAAAGAGGTTAAGAGTGGATATTCAATTTACATCATGGAACGAAAGTCAAACTCAAGTTATCCATGCATTAAATATATCACTTTATACCCTCAAAGATTCAACGTTCTTTGGCGCCCAACTTAAGTGTTATTGAGCCAAACGTGCTTTCTTTTATTACTTTCTGGTAGGTATGGTTACGATAGAAACTGTTGGTTTCAAGCGAAGATGATTATTCATATCAGAAATGAACTGCTTTCTTCCTGTTTTGGCTCTTTGCACCAAAAGCTAGACTCGTAAAATAATACTAGGTGAAAAATTTAACCTAATTCGCTTTCATTTTCCAAAAAGATGAATTCTTAATTTAGACTTTATCTTGAAATAAATCTGAAATTATAAAATAAGTCGCGTTCTTTAATGGATTGTGATTCTCTTGTTCTAATTCGACGAAATTAATAAGAGAAACTTTTTTGAATTTCGAATATCGTGTTTGTAGTTGTTAAGCTGTACCACCCGCTTCACTACATCGAACAAAATATATTCCCGTTTGCCCTGCTAATTATTCGAAATAATACAGGAACGCACAAAACTAAAATAATTTTAAGTCCAAATTGATAAGTCATTTTATCTTCCCTCACATTCATTAACGTCAAAGTCAATAAATGACGAGTTCTAATAAGCTCTTTAGATTGAAAAAACAGAAAATCTCTCGTAAACGCCTGATCTTAAAATACAGAAATTCATTAAATTTGCTGAGAAAATTACGACCTATGCCTCGATGCATCAGGATTGTGTGAAGACTCTCAATGGCTCATTATAATAACACACCCTTTCTAAATACCATTAATGTCAACAAACAAGTTTACAAGACTAAGGTTCCTTCCCTTAAAAAATCATGTTTGTTGAGTTCAGGATTTTAGTTTTGTCACAATGACCAGTTATAAGCTCAGAGCATCAACTATAGTGAATCAGCAAGTAAAAATAAAGAGTGATGGGAAATAACACGAGCTGAAATGAATTATTTTTAAACAGAAATAATACCACCTGCATTCGATAATAGCTTAAGTAATAGATACCGACCCTTTTGTATTGAATATGGGATGTTAACTAAATTAATAGCAGTCAGTCCAGACCCATTGAAATTATTGAAGCAAATAAAATACGTGGGCACGCGTTTGGGATATATGGAAATACTTTGGATTTGGTGAGCTACGATTCTATCGGTGTTTACCTTCAGATTAGACTCGGGGATTTCGCCACACAAATTTCCATGACTATAGTCAATGGAGTGCGTTTAAGGAAATAACATTATAAACATATTCTTGAGAACATTAGATAAATAAACTCCGTTACTGCAGTCACATAAAAAGTCAAGTTCTTTCGAGTTTCTGAGAAACAACACCTTCAAATTTACAAGATCGATCCATGGATTCAGCGTTTCTGGTTTTTTTTTCTTTCTTTCTTTTTTTTTTTTTAATTATCAGGGGAAACACCTCATAAAATTGATCGAAGCGCCTCCAAGGCCTTCATTGAATACCTTCTAAATTATAAAACATTTTCAGGTTTTCCTTCGTTAGAGAAAACTGCTGCAGACTTAACAGGACCTGTGAGCCAACAATTAGTTCCCGACTCATTTTTCTGATTAGGAGACATGAAAACCAACTTCCATAATTTTCAAGGTTCTTCTCTTTCAAAGTCATCAATTTTTGGAGGATAAGACAAAACCATTTTTGAAAGGAGATCTTCATAAGTACAGAGAGAAAAAACATCCATAGTTTTTGACAAGTTGGATATTTCAAATGAAGAAGATTCTTGTCGTCAACTCTATATTTTTTTTACTGTAATTTGAACTCAAACAGCGGGCTTCGTCACAGCATTAAATCCTCCCTCATCGCTCTTTGGAATTTCCTGTCGTTTCCAGTTTCACAATTTGTGACGAGCTTGGAACCGCCAGCACTGACTTTTTATAATTTTGCACTTTTCTATATTTACGATGGAACCACAATTTCGAGAAGGGGTGTAATTATAAAATTAAAGAAATATCACAGAGAAAAGTTTCAAAAAGGAATCCCGTTGTAGGAAACTAAAAATTAAGGATAACGATCTTGTTTATTTCAAATAGCTGAAGATGTTTTCTCGCCAAATGTTTTTTATACCCACATTTGGAAGCTCGATAAATTTCATTTTCGCTTGATTTCAAGTACACAGAAATAGAGGAGTCAAGAGTGGATATTAAATTTATATCATGGAATGAAAGCCAAACTCAAGTTATCCATGCATTAAGTATGATCATTTCTTACCTTCAAAGATCCAACGGTCTTTGGTGCCCAACTTTAGTGTTATTGAGCCAAATGCGTATTCTTTTATTCCTGTCGGGTATCTATGGTTACGATAGAAACTGTCGGTTTCAAGCCAAGAGGATCATTAATATTAGATATGAACTTCCCTCTTCCTGTTTAGGCTCTTTGCACAAACGCTAAATTGGCAAAATAATACCAGGTGAAAAATTTAACCTAATGCAACGGATTGATTTGGATTAATGCTTCTTGGACTATGAATTGTTATTATTAATTACTTGAAAGTGTCCCATGTGGGCAGGTGCCAAAGGTGTTATGATTCTATAATTACTGACCCCCGTAAAATCTTATTGTGCTCCCTTTGCATTATATTAGCGATTTCAGTCCAAGAAGGTTATTAGGTCTCCAGTACGGCCCAAGTTTCTAAGGAAAATGAGGGCGAGTTTTTTAGATATTAACCACCTGAATGATTAAATGCACGAAATGACATATATATGACAAAGTCAAGTTGCAGTTTCAATTAACATGTCCTTGACTATTATGTGTTTATTAAAAGAATATAAAGCTGGAGAACTTCCCTATAGCATTTTTTTTCGAACGGTTATCGTAAACAGAGGAAATTCATGTGAATTGAAGCCGAAAAAAAAAATTCTTGTCTTGCGTCAATGAGCAGATTTATACCAGTTTTCGAAAGTTTTCTAAACGTACACATCTAGAATGAAATTTTTAAATTTTTACTTTTGTTAGTCAACGTAGGTTGTCAGAATCGCTTAGTTATGGTGAATATAATCAACTGACATAATAGCACAACTTTGCTAAATACCATTAATGTCTACAAACCAAGTTTACAAGACTACGGTTCCTTCCTTTAAAAATCATGTTTAATGAGTTCAGGATTTAAGTTTTGTGATAGCGACCCGTTATAAGCTTAGTGCATCAACTGTTGTGAATCAGCAAGATAAAAATAAAGAGTGATGGGAAATAACACGGGCTGAAATAAATTAGTTTTAAACAGAAATAACACCACCTGCATTAAATAATGGATTAAGTGATAGAAACCGACCTTTTTGCATTGAAAATGGGATCTTAACAAAGTAAATAACAGTCAGTTCAGCGCCATTGAAACGATTGAAGCAAATAAAATACGTGGGCACGCGTTTTAATTTCTGCTCATAAACGCTTTTGTGATGTTTTCCGTTTTGCTTTAAAGGAAGACTCTGGATTTGGCGAGCTACGATTCTTTTGGTGTTAACCTACAGATTATACTCAAGGATTTTGCCACACAAAGTGCCATAGCATTCAATTGCTTCATAATTACATTCAATGGAGTGCGTTAAGACAATAACACCATAAACATATACTTGAGAATATCGGGTGAACATACTCCTATAATGCAGTCACATCAAAAGTCAAGTTCCCTCGAGAACTGCACTTTCCAATTTAAAAGATCGATCCATAGATTCAGCGTTTTTTAAATTTTATTTTATGTTATTTTTTGTTTCATTATCAGGGGGGGAAAAACTTTATACAATCGACCGAAACATAAATAATTGACAAAAAGCAATGCTCACAAAACATGGTAAAAAAAAAAAAAAAAAAAAAAAAAAAAAAAAAAGATCCGGCTTATGTAACGATATTCCCGCTCACGCAATCATACGGATAATGGTAATCGGTGTGTAGGACCAGACAGGTTGGCGTAACCTTATCCGCTGAAAAAAGACATTATCCTTGCACTCACGCAGTTCACTTTCATTTTCCAAAAGCATGAATTCTTAATTTGGACTATATCTTGAGATAACTCAGAAATTATAAAATAAGCCACACTCTATGATGGATTGTGAGTGTCTTGTTCTAAGTAGACGAAATTAGTAAAGGAAACTCCCTTTTGAATTTCGATTATGGTGTATATAGTTGTTAAGCTGTGCCACCCGCTTAACTACATCGAGCAAAATATTTTCTTGTTTGACCTTCCTACTTACTCCACAAACAATTCAGGAACGCAACAAGTTAAAGATGGTTTTCTTGTTTGAAGTCCTCAGTAATTAGTCATTTTATCTTCCCTCACATTCATTAACGTCAAAATTAATTAATGATGAGTTCTAATAAGCTCTTTAGTTTGAATAAACAATTAATCTCCTGTAAACTGTAGATGTTAAACTACAGAAATCTCATCATTTTTTTTTTGAGAAACTTACGACCTATGTCTCGATACATTAGGATTGCTTAAGGAAAACGAGACCTGCAAGTCAACATTTAGTTCCCGACTCATTCTCCTATTGGGAGCCTTGCAAATTAACTTCCATATTTTTCAAGGTTCTTCTATTTCAAATCATCACTTCTGTCATAATATGAACGGGATTCAAACGAGCTGCATATCAGTATAAGTTGGGCACAGGACAAAACAATTTGTGAAAGGAAATCTTTATAAGTACAGAAAAAAAAATTTTTTTTTTGGGAAGTTGTATGTTTCAAATGAAGTAGATTTTTGCCATCAACTCTATTTTCCTTAACCGCAAATTGAACCCAAACAGCGGGCTTTGTCACTGTTTTAAATCCTCTGTCATCGCTTTATGAAAGTTCCCGTCGTTTCGAGTTTCACAATTTGTGACGAGCTTGGAACTGCCAGCACTGACTTTTTATAATTTGGCACTTTTCTCTATTTATGTTAATGATGGAACTACAATTTCGAGAAGTAGTGTCATTAGGAACATAAAACAAATATCGCTGAGAAAGGTTCAAGAAGTAAACACGTTGGTAGAAAACTAAAATTTAAGGATAATGATCGTGTTTATTTCAAATAGCTGAAGCTGTTTTTTCGCCAAAAGTTTGTTATATCCACATTTGGAAGCTCGGTAAATTTCATTTTCGTTTTATTTCAAGTACACAGTAATGGAGGAGTGAGGGGTAGATATCCAATTTATATCATGGAATGAAAGTCAAACTCAAGTTATCCATGCATTAAATATGATCATTTCTTACCTTCAAAGATCCAACGTTCTCTGGTGCCCAACTTTAGTGTTATTGAGCCAAACGTGTTTTCTTTTATTCCTGTCTGGTAGCAATGGTTACGATAGAAACTGTTAGTTTCAAGTCAAGATGATTATTAATATTAGAAATGAACTTCCCCTCTTCCTGTTTAGGCTCTTTGCACAAAAAACTAAATCGGTAAAATAATACCAGGTGAAAAATTTAACCTAACGCAACGGATTGACTGGAGCCATGCGTCTTGGACTATAAATTGTTATTATTAATTCCTTGAAAGTGTCGTCTGTTATCAGGTGCCAAAGGCTTTATAATTATATAATGACTGACTCCCGTAAAATCCTATTGTGCTCCTTCTGCATTACATTAGCGAGTTCAGTCGAAGAAGGTAATTAAGTTTCCTATACGGTCCAAGTTTCTAAGAAAAATGAGGGCGATATACTAGGGTATCCTTCAAAGAAGATCATCCTTGGTCAAAGTGTATGAGATATTAAACACCTGAATGATCGAATGCACGGAATTACATATATATGACAAAGCCAAGCACCAGTTTCAATAAACAGTTGCTTGACTATTGAGGGTTTATTAAAGAAAAGTATCAGTGAAGAGGTTCCCCGTGGCTTTTTTCTTCGAACGGTTATCGTGAACAGAGGAAATTCATGCGAATTGAAGCCGAAAAAAAACGTTCTTGTCTTGCGTCAATGAGCAGATTTATTTCAGTTTTCGAAGTTTCGAAACGTACAAACCCAAAATAACATTTTAAAATTTTTACTTTTGCTAGCCAACGTAGGTTGTTAGAATTCCTTAGCTATGGTGAATATAATCATCTCTATTTTTCCGTTACTTGTTTTCTTAAAACAACTCATTTATCTGTCATCGTTTTTAGTCATTCATTTTTTGTTTCTTATTTCGAAAAAAACGTCCGCCTACATCATTTTTCAGAAGTTGAAAATATTGATTACAGCTACATCGTTTTAAAACACTGAATGATATAAACGTGAATAATTTCAGTCTAGGGGATCCTTGCTGTGAGATTAATTTTGGAAAAACAAAAAGTTTCAAAATTACACGAAGCTTCTGTGCGAAAGTTTTTTTAAGGATCATCTCAATCAAGCTATTTGTTATTTGGCAAGTTTAAAAGCCTACACTTCAAAAGTTAGCTCTTGGAAGACTTTTTTCAATTCCACAAAATGGCTAAAAGCTTATGAGACCGGCTACCCTTTTTTTATAAACAATGTCTTAAAACCAGAGAGAGCGGTTTGTTCCAAATGCCAGCATCTTTCGTCTATAAAAATGACTTCGCTTAAGTTGGCTACGAGCGGCCAATTTTTCTTCCATGCAAATTAGCGAATTCACGTCTGCGAAACAACAACGAAATATTTTTGATAGAATTGATTACCCGTCCATGTAAAAATAAGCTGAGCCTTAGGATTGAAGTGGTTTTGAATGAAGCAATTCTTCACCGTAGCAGTTCTTTTTTTTTGTAACAAAATACTTCTGCAAATTTCCGATTTGGCGTATTATAATAACACACCCTTGCTAAATACCATTGGTGTCTACAAAACAAGTTTACAAGACTAAGTCTCCTTCCCTTAAAAAATCATGTTTGTTGAGTTCAGGATTTTAGTTTTGTCACAATGACCAGTTATAAGCTCAGAGCATCAACTGTAGTGAATCAGCAAATAAAAATAAAGAGTGATGGGAAATAACACGAGCTGAAATGAATTATTTTTAAACAGAATAACGCCACCTGCATTCGATAATGGGTTAAGTAATAGATACCGACCCTTTTCTAATGAATATGGGATGTTAAAAAACTTAATAGCAGTCAGTCCAGACCCGTTGAAATGATTGAAGCAAATAAAATACGAGGGCACGCGTTTGGGATATATGGAAAGACTTTGGATTTGGCGAGCTACGATTCTATCGGTGTTTACCTTCAGATTAGACTCAGGGATTTTGCTACACAAATTTCCATAACATTAACTTCAATTGCTCCATGACTATAGTCAGTGGAGTGCGTTTAAGGAAATAACATTATAAACATATTCTTGAGAACATTAGGTAAACATACTCCGTTACTGCAGTCACATAAAAAGTCAAGTTCTTTCGAGTTTCTGAGAAACAACACCTTCAAATTTACAAGATCGATCCACGGATTCAGCGTTTTTGTTTTTGTTTTTTTATATTTTTATTTTTTGTTTTCCTTTTTATTATGAGGGGAAAACACCTCATAAAATTGATCGAAGCGTCAAAAATTGACAAAAAGCAATAATCACAAAACATGGCAATAAAAATATAAAAATCTTATGTACCGACATTCCCGCTCACGAAATCATACGGATAATGGTAATCGGTGTGTAGGACCAGACAGGCTGGCGTAACCTTATACACCAAAAAATTTGATTAGCCTTGCATTTGCACAGTTTACTTTTATTTTCCAAAAACATGAAGTCTCAATTTAGATTATATCTTGAAATAGATCAGAAATTATAAAACAAGCCACGTTCTTTAATGGATTGTGATACCACCCACCTGCATCGAGCAAAATATTTTCGTGTTTGAACCTTCTACTTACTCTAAGCAATACAGGAACGTAACAAGTTAAAGATGGTTTTCCAATTTGAAGTCCTCAGTGATTAGTCATTTTATCTTCCATCACATTTATTGACGTCAAGATTCTAATAAGCTCTTTAGTATGAAGAAACAGAAAATCTCCCCTAAAACTACTGAAATTCCATAGATTTGCCCAGAAACTTGCAACCAATGTCTCGATAAATCAAGATTGCATAAAGAGTGCCAAGGCAGAACCCCTCAAATATTTTATAATGATTGAGCACGATACAGTTGTTATACTTAATCCAGAGCCTTGTTGAGACGATGCTCTGAGTGTTGTTTTAAGCGCAACCTCCACCTCAAGGATAATGGCAAATTGATATTTGGAAAATGTGTGCTGTAATTTATGATTTGACTCAGGCAAACCATTCAGTATCGGATCTGGCCTCCAAGGCCCTCATTGGAATACCATCTAAATTATAAAAAATTTTCAGGTTTTCCTTCGTTAGATAAAACTGCTGCAGACTTAACGGGACCTGGGAGCCAACAATTAGCTCCCGACTCATTTTTCTCATTAGGAGCCATGCTAACCAACTACCATATTTTTCAAGGTTCTTCTATTTCAAAATCATCAACGTTTGGGGGGATAAGACAAAACCATTTTTGAAAGGAAATCTTTATAAGTACAGAGAGAAAAAATGGCTATAATTTTTTACAAGTTGGATATTTGAAATGAAGAAGATTTTTGTCATCAACTCTATATTTTTTTACTGTAATTTGAACCCAAACAGCGGGCCTCGTCACATCATTAAATCCTCTCTCATCGCTCATTAGAATTTCCTGTAGTTTCCAGTTTCACAATTTGTGACGAGCTTGGAACGGCCAGCACAGACTTTTTCATAATTTGGCACTTTTCTCTATTTACGGTAATGATGGAGCTACAATTTCGAGAAGGAGTGTAATTATAAACTTAAAGTAATATCACCGAAAAAAGGTTCAAGAAGGAATCCCGTTGTAGGAAACTAAACTTTTCCGCTTGATTTCAACTACACACTAGGGTGGATATCCAATTTATATCATGGAATGAAAGTCAAACTCAAGTTATCCATGCATTAAATATGATCATTTCTTACCTTAAAAGATCCAACTCTCTTTGGTGCCCAACTTTAGTGTTATTGAGCCAAACGTGTTTTCTTTTATTACTGTTTGGTAGCTATGGTTACGATAGAAGCTGTTGGTTTCAAGCCAAGATGATCATTAATATTAGAAATGAACTTCCCTCTTCCTGTTTGGGTTCTGCACCAAAATGATCTTTGCCAATGAATGATCGAATGCACGAAATGGCATATACATGACAAAATCAAGGACCAGTTTCAATAAACAGTTGCTAAACTATTGAGTATTTATTAAAGGAATGTATCACTGAAGAGGTTCCTTGTGTCTCTCTTCTTCGGACGGTCATCATGAGCAGGGGAAATTCATGCGAATTGAATCCGAAAAAAGATAAACATACTGTCTTGCGTTAATGAGCAGATTTATATTAGTTTAGAAAACTTTTCTAAACGTATAAATCTAGAATGAAAGTTTTAAATTCTTACTTGTGTTAACCAATGTAGGTTGTTAGAGTTGCTTAGCTATGGTGAATATAATCAAGTCTTTATTTCCGACATTTGTTTTCTAAAAAGAACTCGTTTATTTTTCCATCGTTTTTAGTTATTCATTTACTTTTTCTCATTTCGGAAAACGTCCACCTACATAATTTTTCTACTGTTGAATAATGGTGATCACAGCAACAGCGTTTTAAAACACTGAATAATATATACTTGAATAAATTTCATTCTAGGGTATCTTTGCTGCGAGATTAATTTTGGAAGAACAAAAGACTTTAAAATTGCACGAATCTTCTGTGCAAAAGTTTTTTAAGGATCATCTGAATTAAGCTATTTCTCATTTGGCAAGTTTTAAAGCCTCCACTTCAAAAATTAGCACTTGGAAGTTTTTTTTTCTATTCCACAAAATGGCTAAAAGCTTATGAGACCGGCTACCCTATTTTTATAAACAATTACTTGAAACCAGAAAGAGTGGTTTGCTCCAAATGCCAGCACTGTTCGTCTATAAAAATGACTTCGCTTAAGTTAGTTAAGAGCGGCCAATTTTTCTTCCATGCAAATTATCGAATTCCCGCCTGCGAAACAAAAACGAAATATTTTTGATAGAATTGATTACCCGTCCATGTAAATATGAGCTGAGCATTAGGATTGAAGTCGTTTTATTATCTTGTAACAACACACTTTTAAAATTTCCAACATGGCCCATCATAGTAAAACACCTTTCAATACCATTCAAGTTTGACGTTCCTTCCCTTTAAAGATCTTTTTTGTTGAGTTCAGGTTTTTAGTTTTGTCATAGCGACACGTTGTAAGCTCAGTGAATCAACTGTTGTGAATCAGCGAAATAGAAATAAAGAATGATGGGAAATAAGATTACACGGGCTAAAGTATGAACATAGGGAGAGCAAATGATTTGCATTTTGCAACTCGATTACCTTTACCAAACGTCAAGTAAGTCATCGATGAAGTCCAGACTGCGAATATAAGAAACGCTGAAAATTCCATGCTTCCTCAAGACAACGAAGCTCTATATTGATTCTCTCAGTATGCCATACATTTCGAGTGGACCACCTGCATTCAATCATGGATTAAGTAATAGAAACCGAAATTTTTATATTGAAAATGGGATGTTTTTCGATAATTTGAACGGAATTCAAACGAGCCGCATATCAATCTAAGTTGAGGATAAGGATGAGACAAAACAATTTGTGAACGTAAATCTTTATAATTACAAAACAACCATAGTTTTCGGCAAGTTGGATATTTCAAATGCAGAAGATTCTTTTCGCCACCGTTATTTTTCTTTATTATAAATTGAACCCAAACCGCAGGCTTCGTCATTGTATTAAATCACCTATCGTTGTTTTATGGAATATCCTGTCGTTTCCATTTTTTTACAAGTTTTGAGGAGCTTGGAACCGCCAGCACTGACATTTTATAATGTAGTACTTTTCTCTATTTACGGTGGTGATGGAGATACAAGGGGTGTCATTATAAACATAAAGAAATATCGCTGAGAAAAGCTTCAAGAAGTAAACCCGTTGTAGGAAACTAGAAATCAAGGATAATGATCTTGTTCATTTCAAGTGGCTGACGCTGTTTTCTCGCCAAATGTTGGTGATATCCACATTTGAAATCTCGGTATATTTCATTTTCGTTTTATTTCAACTACACAGAAATAGAGGAGTTAAGGGAGGATATCAAATCTTCTCATGAGATGAAATTCAATTTAACTTCGAAGATTTAACGTTCTTTTGTGTCCAACTCTAGTGTTATTGAGCCAAACATATTTTCTTTTATTACTCTCTGGTAGCTATGGTTACGATAGAAACTGTTGGTTTCAAACCGAGATGATCACTAATTTTAGAAATGAACTTCCCTCTTCCTGTTTGGGCTGTTTGCATAAAAAGCTTAATTGGTTAAACAATATCGGGCGAAAAATTTAACCTAATAAACGGATTGACAAGAGTAACGAGGTGAATAGAGTAGATTGACTAGGGTAATTGGTGAATTTTATATTTTCGGTTACAGTATATATTGAGACTGATAAGACAGAAGTTTTGTCAGACGTTTTAAGTCATCCATAATTGTCTAAAACGGGTTTATTTTCCTTTTATGAGTCTTTATATTTTTTTTCTACCATCAGTTTGTACTATAATACCAGTTGTAATACTTAAACAGCTTCACATGCTCTAGACTTGTTTACCAACATTATTTGCGTGCTTGAAGCGTCTAAGGCGTCAAACAGGTGCTATCAGACTACATTGCGTGATGTATCCGAGGCTGCACACTGCGATATGATCATCTGCTCAAAATTTCCTAGATTGACCGACCGGAAACTTTAAAGAAGTTTACAAAATAATGATGATTTTCTCTCTTGTAAAAAATTACAAAAAAAATTTAAACCTCTACCATGAGCATGTTATGCAATAATGACAGAGTATGTTGGGTTATTTTTCATTTTATCAAATTGCTCCATTCAAAGCACCTTTCTTCTTTTCTGCAAAATTTTAGTATGCGTTGTTTTCGCTGTGGCAAAAAAAAACACCGTACAGAAGCCCGTTACCCGGAGCCTCAATAACAATTTTACCCTTGAGTCAACTCCGTCTCGTATCTTTTTACTCAGTTTTGATTTTTTTTTTTTTAATATCATGTTCAGCTCTAGCAAATTGCAGTATTCCGGGCTTTATTTTCCTTTTATCTACGAGGGAACAAAAATGTGTCTCAACTTTAAATTCTGTGAAAAACGTGGCTATACAGATCTTAGGGCGGGGGCCAAACTGACCACATAAACCTTACCGCTGTGAACCATAGTATTCTCCAAGTGCGAGAGAGAGTACCCAAATTAGCATATTTACCACAGCGCAACAGCGAGCGTGGGCTCGTTTCGGAGTATTTAATAAAAGGAATTGTTACTTTTGATTTCGTTTTAGGCCATAAAAGCTTAGAAATTTCTCTCAAGTTTTCGCAGCCGAGATTCTTGACTACAAAGCAAGAATGACTGTGAATATATAAAAATCTTATAAGTGAACTGCGGATTAAGAAATAAATATGAAAGCAATCTTCGAAGCATTGAACACTTCTTAAGTAGTAGCGAAAATAAGGTCGGAAAAAATTCAGGCCTTGCGGGGTTTGAACCTATGAGCTGTGCAATACCTTGCTTATATGATTTTCATATATCCACTGTCATTTATTCGTAACTTCACGGTTTGTAAAAGTGTAGTCCGGGTGAGTGTAGTCCTAAAAAAAGACTGTTGTCGGTAGTGGTGACTGACGTTTCGACTACCTGAGCGGAAGTCGTCATCAGAGTCAAGTGAATAGTTCTAAGTCTGGTTTGTATAAAACTGATTGGTCAGTTTTGCCGTGATGTTATTGGCTGTAAGACTTTAGTGGCGTAAGTCGAACGTAATTGGTCGGTCTCGATCCTCTAGTAAAGTTAGTTCGTTCCGTTCTGTTCGTTTGTAATGTTAATGTCGTGAATGAGTCGTTTATATGGTGCCGTTAGTGGTTGACACATGTTGACTATCTACCGACCCTCTACCGCTACCGATAGAGGACATTGTGGACTTACTAAACCTTTGCCTTACGTCAAGTTACTTTAGGTACAACGGTAAACACTACAAATAGCTACACTGCACAGCTACAGGATCTCCAGTTTTTGTTGTTGTAGTAGAAGTTGAGATGCAGAACATCTAGGAAAGCGCCCTCGTGATGTTCTTAGCGACCACGAAATCCCAGTTGTTCCGTCAAATTTTTGAAGTTGACATTGGTCAAGACCTTACCATTAAAATCACCCAAGTGACCTTTTTCCGACAGGACTGACTCTTCTTCAGGTGTGATTGGCTGAGCTTTGTTCTGGAAATAAGATGTGATTTAAAGCAAAAAAATTGGTGCGATTCATGAATAAATCGCATCAATTAGAGCGAATCAGATTACATAGACCACCAGTGATTTCAAAATGGGTGTAATAAAAACATGATATCATAACAGAATAACTGAGATCCTACAAGCATCCCAATAGATCAGTTCCTATCATTTTATGCACCAGTAAACCCATACAAAATTTAAACATACTGGGTTTTATGTTAAGTTTACTTTATAGAAGCAATAGACAGTACTCTCTTAGGGATAACCTACGTTCTAACCGAAAAGTCTTTAAATCACTCGTGATTTACACGTGTTCTCCCAACATCATGCTTGGGTTTTTACGCTGGTAAACTGATAGAAGGTGTGGTCTACTGCTTATACAAACAGCTAAGTGCAGGAAACAATTTTCGTTTCATAATTAGTTTACCTCACAATTCCGTAAAGTGGATCAAACGTTGACAAATACATATTGGTATGACAGCTTTCCGGAATTTTTTCAAAGTATACGTTTTTGCTACAAGAAAAAAATGACACGACTTATCTGATTGAAAATTTTCCTAATTCCTATAATTCGAACAAGAATTAATGCGAAGAAATCAAATTATCCTGCAAAAATTTATTTTGTTGTCATGATTTTTCAAAAACGAAGAAGGTATCCATATGTTTTATTTATCCCCCAAGAGTATTTCAGTTTTAAAAATATAAAATTAATCCGAAGAAATGAAATCATCCTTCCCAAACTGATTTTACTGTTATGATATTTCATAAACCAAGAAGTTATCCAATTTTTTTAGTTATCCCCGAGAGTTTTTTAACTTTAATAATCTGTCCATTTTGGCACGAACACACATGCAGCGTGTCGTACCAGGAGGATCTAGCACTCTTCGATTCGTTTAAGATACCGCACCAAGTTTTTGTCGTGGTCAGTGATACGGTTTGGGCTCTCGAACTTGCAAGTTTATCCAAAAATAAATTCCTTTTTACGGCCCTCACGGGTCAGCACAATAAATTAACTTACGCCCCAGCAGGAAAGGTAGGTAATTATCCATTGTGCTGCGACGACAAGCTGAGATCATTGTTTGCGACATGAACGTCAGGCGGCTTTGTAACAGTTGTTACACGCAATGGGTAAAAAACAATCCAGTGGTTGGTTTAAGAATGGTTCTACTGTTTTCAAGATTTTTCATGGAAGACCCCAAATATTTATGTTTCAATGGAGCAAAAAATCTGTCTCATAGTAAACATCTCTTGGGGAGTTAAATGCGACGGAAACTCAACAAACATAATTGAAATGTTTGTTCTAAGCGTTTTCTTCGGTTAGCTTTGAGACCAATTGTTTTTAGCGCATAAAGCTGTTTTTACATTTCTTCGTTCTGGAAAGATGGATTGAAATGTAGGGTGCTATAAAATTGAGTCGAAGGTTTTGTTAACAATAAGTAATGCGTCTCTCAGTTCTGGAAACAAGAAGTTTACGAATGATCCGGTAAGTGAATTTTTTCACAGTTTACAGTACATCTGAAAATTGATTTACTTAATACATCAATAAGAGAACTTTAAAATATTTTTTTTTTAAAGGAGCAGTCTCTAGTACACAAGGGGCGTGCTCATTACACATAAACAACTTGGTATCTTGCGGTTTCCCAGGCAGTGTCCACATCTAATTATCAGTCTGCGATCACGCTTTCCACTCTTGATGTCTAACCACAATTTTTGTGGCTACTGCCTCCTATAGGAAGCAAGGCCACATATGTTATTTTTCTTTGAGACCAGATTATCATCAGAGGCTTCCCAGGCCGTGACCACATCTAATTACCAGTCTGTGATCACGCTTTCCAGTCGTGATTTCTAATCACAATCTGTGTGAGTAGTGCCTCCTATAAGAGGCGAAGTCACATATGTTATTCCTTTGTGATCACGCTATCATCACAGGCATAATCACGGCGTGAAATGTTCTTCCCGCAGAACTAAATCTTTTCGGTCGCTAATTTTCCAAATTCATCAATTAAATGCACCTAATCAACATCTGGAACTGTGCACAACTCCCATATCTTGACCAAAAATTAAAAATACTCCCTTGCTCGTGGAAAGTTGAGACACGATAAAAAGGTCCAAAGAGTTATCCAGGCCTCCTAGTGAACGTCACGTTTCGTAGTGAAGAATAAACTCGGAATCAAGTATGAGCAAAGCATTTATTTCATTTAATGTGTATAATTCTTAACTTAATTTTTTCTTTGATGACAGGGACACTTAGAACAACAAGCAGTCTCACTTTTTCAACAGCCTGAAAGGAACAGGATGGTTATGGAAGATTGCAGTCAATAAAAGTAATTATTCTGAGCTCCTGAAAAGAGAAATGGGCCATTTCATTCTAACCTTTAACTAATATCAGCAACTGATATAAGTACCTTTAAGTCATTAATTGCAATTGAACACTAGCATTGCTTGTGTTATGAGCACTGCCTTGTAAAGAAATCAAGAAGTACGTAAAGTTATATTAAGCAGTCCTTACTGCGAAAGCTTATACATGTTCGCACTTCATGTAATTCAAGCTGGTTAATAGTTTTCAGTTGAGTGTCAAAAGTCCTAACTTATTCCCGTTCCTCTATTATCTCTAGTTTTTCCCGCTATCAGACCTTTATTAAATCATGTACGTTGTATTTAATCTAGTTTTCACTTTACGACACTCAGTTGAAAATGCTTCAGGTAAGATAAATGTATTTATAGAGAGTTGTACAATTTCTCTAAAACTTAATGATTGATTTCACTATTCTCCTATATTTATATAGTTTAACAGCTGACCTACAAAATGATTCAACCTATTTTAGTGTCCTTTGAGTAGATTATCTTCGATTTACGTTAAATCTTGTTTAGGTTTATTAAGAAGTAGCAAGAGTTGATCTCATTTGCTATGCATTTAACTTTCTTCTCGGACACGGAAGATAAATAATTGACTACTGAGGGAGTCGTGTATAACTTCATTCCTATCCCTTAACTCTTACCCTATCCTTAACCCAAAATACTGAACACTGGCATTTGGGATTCCTTTTCCACGCCATGATTAATGGTTTTATAGGGTTGGAACAAGGGTAATATATTTCTTTTATAATAAAGCTCGGATATAACACGTAGTGTCATTGGTTGAAAGAGCGTGCTCTATGAGAGTATAGAGCATAGAACTGAGCTAAAGCTGTCACGCCATCTGCCAAATCGTATTATGTCCGACCTTTTCCGGGACTTCTTTCTAGCTTTTCTTTCGTTAATTGAAAGTGAAATTTCGGAACAAGAGAGCAAAGGTTTGCAAAAATGCCAGGCGCAGTAATTTACGTTACTGTAACGTGAGCAGAGACAAAAATCCTCAAAGATAACACAAGATAGACAGTCCGAGTTTTTTTAACGGTTTTCACACTCAGTTAGATTGCGAGTTTATGTGTGGTAATAAAAATCAAACACAGCTAACACTTGTATAATAATATAAAGTTTCGATTTCAAACAGAAAAAAACAGGAATGATGAAAAATATAACCTGGCATAACTGTTAAAATTCATATTAATCATGACGGTGTCAGAGCGACTTAAGGTCTATCGCGGCTAGCTAATCATGGCGATCTTCGGTCATCGCAATGGAGCAAGCCTCAGGAACTAAATCGACTACCCTTCGAGTGAAAAAATAAGAGCCTGCCCTGATTACCTTTCCGATACGTTGAGTGGAAGGCCAGATCAGTCACTGCAACCGAGTTTTGCGGCGCTGTCATTCCGAGCGATCTTCATTTCTTAGTGAATTCGGCTGTTGTTCCTTCATAATTCACTCGCCTTGAACAGTTTGTTTTCTACTTGTCATGTGAAATAACTTGCGTATTTTTGTGAGCCACGATTGGGCCGAATTTCACTGAACATTTCACTTTCAGATCCTGTATTAGAAACTAGAAAACTTCAGGCAAAAGTGTTAAATTCGACATGCCGAGCTATTTTAGTTTGTAAACTATTGCAGAATATGAACTTTGATGGTTTTTGAACTTTGACGGTTTGACATTTTTGACAGCTTTAGTCTTGTACAGCCAATCAGATTATTTGAACCATTCTAACAGGGATTCTGATTGGCTTATTGTAGCGTGCTTTATGAGAGTATAGAGCATGCTGACGACACTGTTGTTCGCTTTGGAAATAAGATTTGTTTTGAAAATTGAAAGTAATTCTTGGGGAATTTAACGGATTATTTTATTATAAAACAAATAGAGAAGCCTTGACTGTGCTCTGTTTTGTTGAAAAGCACTTAGGAAGCGGCTAGAGCACTCAAGAAGTGGGGAGAAACACTCGACTACGTCTCGTGTTTCCCCCTACACTTCTTTCGTGCTCTAGCCGCTTCCTGCGTGCTTTACAACAGAACAGAGCACAGTCAAGGCTTCTCTATTTGTTAATTAAAACCCCTCAACTTAGAAAGATTTTCATTTTAGTGTGAAACTGCAATAAAAAAAGTTAAACTTTAACGCCATACCTTATTTAGTCCTTACATAATCGTGTTGCTTTGTTTTTAAAGCATCTATCAGACTGAACATATCATTAGCACAAACAAAAGCGACATCTAAATTTCAAAATAAACTGAAGCTAAAATTATCATACCGTGCAAGATATTGCGTCCTGTACTGCAGCCTCTAACGTTTTGAGACACGAGCTTCGTCATATTTTGTTAGTTATCATACTGACTGATGTTCTTGCTCGTCTAGGATTTCACTATTTAAGCATTTTTCCTTTTTCTCCTTTCTTTTTTGTTTGTTATTACTTCTTTAAGCAGTGACTGATTATTTATGATTATTATTATTACGAAAGAGATGCTTTGTATAATGTGAAATTCAAAGCATTTTTGATTACAAGTTGACAGGACATCATCGGCGTATAATCTCTATAGAAGAAATTCTATGGAAGACTTCGCAGAATCCCTGAAGTACGTGTACCTGAGGATCATTTTATGAGTTCCCTTATTCATTGAATTTTTTGCTTCACATTCAATCTGTACCACAGTAGCGTGAGTAACAAGCAGGTGGGTAAAGTTTGTAGATGAGGTAGGATCCACAATTTTTGACTGAAATTCGGATTTCATATTTGCAACCGTCAGAACGATCACTAAAGCAGACCTTCCTTTTACCTTTACCATCTTCCACTGTAGTATGAGCATCATCCAACCAACCTGACCAGTCTGCACCACATCTGTATGCTGGCACACGCATTTTTGGTATTTTTGTTCCGGCAGCTCCCACCAAACGATACTATACCCGAGGGAGTTGGCATGGGGAATTCTTATCACAAGCATTCTGAAGGAGAAAAAAACACTAAAATGATAACTGAGAAAGGTCGAGGGTTTGAGTGAAAGAAGATACTAAATACAGTATGATCAAATGCACGATAATTTGCATAAACATTCATAATTATTTCCATATTATTCAAAGGCGACGATTTCGAAAACCGATTTGTAACTCACCTTCGAGCCACGATAATAAAAATCGGCATCAGTTGTCAAGTCATTGTCATATCTCGGATGCGTGGCGTTATTTAGTTCACAGATGTGAACTGGTTCATTATTCTCCGGATCTTTTTTGAAGTTAGAACTCACGCAGTTGTCGTTCAGGTAGCACATTAACTCACAGTCATCCAAGTTCTTGACACGTTTTTCTTCGATAGTATGGTTCACCAAACGCCTTTCAGCAATGGAGTGGTAGTCTGGGAACAGCATTTTGCGATTTCGCTCGGAAAAATACATAACAGTAATTTTAGTGATGATAACAATAATGATAATAATATGTTTTCTCCACTAATAAATAGTAAGGTCAAACTTTTAAAAACTTTGGAGAATCCCTCGGTGGAAAAAAAGCCTAACCCTAACATGAACTAAAACTTTGATGAGAGGTGCTTGATTTTCGATTGTTTCATGAAGAAATACATAATTGAAAAAATTCCCTAGGACTCTTTTTTATTGAACAGTTATTATCCTCATGCTAATTTCCATTGAGACCAACCATTCTTGTCTGACATCATGCAGTATATCATTCGAAATGTATCAATTTAGGGTCAAACCTTTTTTTCAACTTGCATTTTCTCCGGCGAAGGAAGGCTTTAAACAATTGTCTTATAGTCTTTCCTCTTTTCTACGATTTTTTTTTATTATGGTTATACATTCATCCCCTATTTACATTTTATAGCTCCCCTCATGTAAAAGTCAACATAGTTTACATGTCGAAAAAAAAAACATTACTTGAATCAATTTTTGTAAGCCTCGGAGAATTTTGGTGAAATCATCAAATAATAGAAAGTAGAAATGAACTATAGGGCTAGGTCACTGATGTCGATATTAGTGTTGAAAATATTCCGTGATTCGTCAGACAGTGCGCTTTATAATTTATGTTTTCAATGCAACATAAATTTAAGTCGATCGACTACCATTATTCAGTAATGCATTAATCAATACAAACCGACGCGTTTATATTAAAGACTGGGGTCTAGCAGCGGTAATTGTGGACTAAATAGGACTGCTAATTCAACAATATACGCACGTTTCATGTCTGTGATGTTTGATGTTTTTTTAGGTAAGAATCCCCATTCGTTATTCACAAAAAAATTAGACGAGAGGATTGTTTTTTACAAATTTCGTTTCGCAACAACATGAATTTAAGTCGCTTGTAATCAAAATAAATGGAGTAGATTTAACATGATATCACTGTGAACATAAAAGGTGGCGTGCAAACGCAAGGAAAGCTGTCATTTCGACAGCCATGTTTTTCTTTCCGCCTTACGGATCGATCCACTTTCAGTAATTTTTTTTGGGGGGGAGCCAGCATGTAAAATACGCGAGTCAGGATCGGAGTCAGCGCGCGAGACCACGGCTAGTAGTCGTGTGCAACTTCACTGAGATTGATTATAATTATTTGCTGTGGAAGCATGCTGGAAAATTAAACTTCCCTCCGACACTAATCACGTTAAGTTGGCTACCATGGGACACACGCTCTCGGTTGTCGTAATGGTGAATTAAAGTTTGCAAAAGATGCAGCGTCATCTACTGTTTTAATTTAGCGTAGTCGTTGACTTAGTGCCGTATACACGCAAATAGATTATTAACGAAAGAAAATGTGGTAAAATGCAATATGTCTTATTTCTATCATTTATTCATTCACTCATTAAACTATTTGTTATCGCAATAACAATTTTAGAGATGAAAAGTTACCAGATTTTCTGTATTTCTGAACATTCTTAACTTATGTGAATAGCAACCGAAAATCCCAACGTTAACTGTCGTACTGAAATGAATTATGGTCTTTCCAATCATATTGAACTAAGATCCCCTTCTCTCTGGGCCGAGTCTGACCAATAACGACCGTAACTGATCAAGTGGTTTCTTCTTTTCTCGAGTTTTCTTCTCTAAGAAGCATAGGTATATTAAGATGAATTATTTGTAAAATTTTGTCACATGTCTCCAAGTATGGTAGGATTATCAAAAAATGTATCAACTGCCCCTCCTCGAAGGGTTCTTTTCTAGGCCCTAATGGTTTTTAAGTAATGGAACAGCAACAGATTTATTTATTTATTTACAGCTCTTCTGTTCAAATGGATGCTACTGCAGTAGAAAGAAAGCATCGAATAATGTTCGATCATTGAAAACTTTATTAACCTACTTTTCGATAACGCATACAGCGAGAATGACACGTCGATTTCCGAAATAAGTTCTTTTCTTTGTCATGAGTCCTTATTATCATTGCATATATATATTTTTTTTAATGATAGCATTTACCAGGCGACAACAGCGTAAAAATCTACCAAAATATTAAACATCGCGACGCGAAGGCCCTAAAATACAACGATTATGAATCCTATTACTATGGAAACTCTTCTCTGCATATTCAGTCTGTGCCACAGTAGCGCAACGGACACTTGGACGTCTGATAAAGTTTGTAGATATAGTAGGATGAGCAGTTCTTCACAGAAATTTGGGTAGTATGATAGCAACCTTTAGAGTGATCACTAAAGCAGACCTTCCCATAAACTTCACCATCTTTCACAGTAGGATGAGCACCATCTAACCAGCCTGGGAATTTTGTACCACATTTAAATATTGACACACGCGTTGTTGGCATTTTTGTTCCTGCAGCTCCCACAAAACGATATCATCCCACAGGGAGTTGGCTGTCACAAAACGTTGATCCATGTAACAGTGTTTTGTGAATTCTATTTCGATTGGCATCACTCAGGTTTTTGTAATGATAACAAGGATCGGCTACACAGTGAAATGATAATTACAAAAGGATTTAAGTTATTAGAAATTATTGATTGCATTAAGTAAGAGGTCATGTGATATCATACTGTTAAACGATAAAAATGGGAATATATCTAATCTAAAAATATTGTAAGCGTTTCCAATATTGGTGTTGGGGGAATGAATGGAAATAATATATTCCATTCCGTTAACATTGTAATAAGCCAGTTGATCATTTCTTATTCCTTTTTGTGGTCTTATCTTACAAATAGAGTTTGGTCACCTTTTCCTTAATATATATGATCGTGAATTTCACATGGAGACAGATGTTTTGCGTAAACTGCGGTTTGCGACTAGTTACTGGTATCCTTTCATCATGTTGTTCAAAAACAATTAATTACAAAGAAAATGACTCTACCCTATAAAAATTGATCCTGCACAGGAGTTTCCTGGAAATATTCTTTCTACGGTGACCCTCATTTTTTCCTCGAGAGATCAGAGCTATTCCCCGTTGTGACAGCTAGTGTAAAAGGTTAGAATAAAGAAAAAGTCAACAGAACGAGTGTTAGAGTAAATTTTACTCTTAACAATACTATGAGGCTAAAAAATCAATATGAGAAATACATTTATTAACCATAGATAGCAGTATCTTAATTCATGTTTTCTTTTTTTTTTGTTCTATAGCGCATTAAAGGACAGCTTTCGGTAAACTAAAGGTGCAGGTAACGTAGTTCACTTATAACCAAGCAGCAATATGGTCGTTAATGACCACCTGAGTAGAGATGATTCAGATCGAGTCAAACCAATCAGGATCATAATTAATTTAATGGCATGATAGATAACAAACGTACTTCAATACTTAACACCATTCCCGATAAGATGTGGGTTACAAGAACAGTTGTATGAGCCCTGGGTATTAATGCAAGAGGCATTCGGATGGCATTATTTTATATTATAAACATGAGCCTCGCTGCATTCGTCAATATGTGAAAGATAACACGCCTACTAAGTCAAGATAAATATACAACGGTATGCAATATAAGATAGAGAAAACTAAATGTCACAGATTTAGTACTCATAATCTTTGAAAAGCGATGTTTATCATAAAAAGAGCAAAATGTTTTTTCAAAAAATCGGACATCAACGACAACGTGAGGATATGAGAAATCAGCCATTTATCCATCTAAATAGTGCTACCATTAAAATAATTTTAGGTTCTAATTATGAATAAAATTGTTATTGTTAAGAGAAATAATTGTACTTTCCAATGATTAAGATTCATCTTTAATTGGTTGACTGTGTTTCAGTGGCGCCTTAGAACGAAGTAAGCACATGCATAGGAAATATACGGAATTAACAATCAAGGAAATGCTGAGTATTGTGGTGAAGCTTGCAAGATGTACCTTGCGAAGCATTTTATATGCTATTGTCTTCATCCTAAATCTTGCATCTTATACTTAACAAAGGGTAAATTATGATTTGCCTGGTTTTTACTCAAGAATTCATGAAATAATCGCTTCGGGAAGTCAAACGCCGCTTGCCATAGCAATGCTACTAACGCTGAAGGAAAACGCCTTTTTGGCCATGACGGAAACATTACAGTACTGATGGTCTTAAAATAATGAGGGAACTTTGAGCGGCAGGCTTGTAAAACATCAAGGCGGCGAAACAAAAAATACATTTTATTCGTACCTTGAATTATGCACTGCCTCTATTTCATTTTCTAAGCGCAGGAGTTTATGAAGAAACGGTTGCTGAATTTTTTTTCATTATACCTTTACTTTTAATAATTTGTCTTGAAAACAAACACAAATAATTTTAAAAAAATTAAGAATAAAAATAAAAGAAAAATTGTAGGTTCTGCGTAATTTAGTAAGCAGAGTATACGTGGAAGCTTTATATAGTAGGGTATTAGAATGAACCGTAATTATAAGTTCATGATAAAATTTCCTTAACAAAGTAGAGGAAAAGTTAAAACAATGCTGACTGAAGTATATTGATATGGTTAAAATTTATTAGTAGAGGCCGCAGTTGTCATCATAACTATCATTTATATTTAGCATCTTAAAGCTCTACTCCAATTCGTTTGAAATAATCCGCAAAAGCTAAAATTTGAAATGAAATTGGTTTTCAGCCCGTGTTGTCTCATTCGTTTTCTGATTTATCTTCCTAATCCTGTTTAAAAGAGGAATATGAGCATTTGCACTCTTTCTCCGTTTGCATTCGCTTCATGGCAGTAAACAGTACACGAAGGTTATTACGTTTGTAATTCCATCTCATCTTACGTACGAACTGTTACGTAAACACCGAGAAAAGTTTTCAAAGGCATCCGGTTTCAACTTTTCAGTAATTTTGTTATGGCGGTGTTGAAATCCCAGGACTTCCAACTTTAAGCTAGTCCGTACGTGCTTCGTTGGGTGTTTTTGTTCCGAACAAAAACGTTAATATAATTTTTCATAACCACTCGAACTCTAACATCGTTAATGTATCTTTCTCTCCCGGTCAAATTTTTCTAAAAAGAAACTCGCTTGGAAGATAACAGAAAGTTTCAAAGACGACACGTGGTTAAACGGTAGATTTTTTTCTTTAGAATATTGAAATCATGTACACATAATATATACAATTGCAAAAAATCCGGCATTGAGCAACTCCAGCGAGCTTACTTCCTTTAAAAGTGCCTCTAAACTTTACAATAGCAGAATTAGATTCAGGCCGAGAGGAGGCCATTACTTTTCTTAGATACTATGGATAACAATGCTTTTCCCATCATTCTTTCCTGCGAACACCCCCTACCCTCCCCTCCTCTTCCTCTCCTTTATGGTTTTATGTTTTATTTATTTCATTTTTTTTTGTTTTTGTTTTTGTTTTGTTTTCTGTTTTTCTCTCGTTTTAACCTATTAGCACTGATAAGGATCGGGACTACAAAAAGTGCCCTCTTGCATCCGTTTTTTAAATATTTGGTTTTTGATTCGAAGATCGTAAATTAGAACCTACCCCCTTCGAGACTACAAAAAGGCGCCCTCTTGCATCCGTTTTTTAAATATTTGGTTTTTGATCCGAAGATCGTTAATTAGAACCTACCCTCAGAATCCATTCTCACAAAACATTTCATCGAAGACTGTGACGTAGGTGCTCCTTCTGTCCTCATTACTCAGGACTTTGTAATTTACACGTGGGTCGACTACAAGATTGACCAATAATTACAAATCATCGTCATCATTTTTCCTTAGTTTTTAGAGTTATCTGGGAAAGCAATGATTGTTAAGGCTCCATAAGTTCTAAGGAAAATACCACGCCCGTATTAAGTAAAACCAAGTTTAAAACTATTTCACAATTTTTAATTACATCGATTTCATTTTCGGATGATATTCGAGAAAACTGATGATAAACATTCCTTACATATTCAAGAGTGCACGTCTGGGGAACTTGAGTAGCAGTGCGGGAGGTATTAAAATGACAGTTTACTATTTGGACGGCATGAAAATAATTGCGATCGTACGTCAGTATTGTGAAGAGAACGTACTCGATAAAGAAAAAAAAAGGGTGTGATTTGAACGAGCATAGAACGAAGTAACCCGAGTTGCCCCTTAAGATTCGAGTTACTGCAGTTGGATATTCTGCCAGTTGAGTCTATATATAAGTTAACATGATAAAAGTTTCTTTTCACGACTGTCTCCTGTGTATCTCTGCTTACCTGAGCAGTTAAGAGGGAGATATTAGTTTTGGTTAAGTTCGCATTCACGTCCTTGTATGGCTGAAAGGGTCTGACATAGTCACCTTTACAGGTACGATTGTAAGAGCCATAAGTGTTAATACAGTCCACTTTTTCAAATGGATCTTGAGCATCATCAATGACTTCTTCTGTACCATGAAAGAGAAAACATGAATATTG
Source organism: Pocillopora meandrina (assembly GCA_942486045.1). Classification (NCBI taxonomy): domain Eukaryota; kingdom Metazoa; phylum Cnidaria; class Anthozoa; order Scleractinia; family Pocilloporidae; genus Pocillopora; species Pocillopora meandrina. The sequence continues at coordinate 418,636 of CALNXJ010000100.1, forward strand.
AGGACGACGAGAAAAAGCAAGATGTTTTTTGGTTTATCACCTTGGTCATAATAAACCGTAAATGAATCCGCACACTTTTCCTTACAGTTTCATTCATACGATCATACCGCCGTATTGTCACACAAAATATCTGTGAGCACTGTTGTAAGCCTTTTCGCTGATTATGCTAGATTTTTTAAAGAATTAGGGGTCAGTCATCGCTGATCACTTGGAAGGGCGGAAGGGGGAGGGGAGAGGGAAGGGAGGTTTCTGGGGGGAGGGGAACATATGAGGGAATAGAGGGGTATTAGTCATCACCGACAAAGTCTACAGGGGGAGACATGACTAAGAATATTGACTGGCAACTGATTAACTTTTGATAAAGTGCGAGAGGATCAATAGAATATTAAAACCTTATGTGTGAAGTAAGATCTAAATTGTTTGCTAATTACCTTTGTGTAATTTTGTATTGGTATATTAATTTATTTCCTTTATTTTCCCTACCTCCTTATGAGTATTTTTTGTTATATTTCTCATCATTTGACTTCTTTACTTACAGCTTATTTGTGTTACTTGGATATATTTCTTACTGCACGTAACTACGCAATCGTCTTATATTTTTTATGCATAATCATTTTTCTATGTCAGTTTAACTAAAATGGCCACCATAAAGAGTTTAAAAAGTGACTTTTCGAGTGTTTGCCCTTCGTCGGAGCTCTAATGAAGGCCTAACGCCCGAGGCGTCAGCTTTTAAACTCTTCACGGTGGCGAATTTACGTTATCAACTCGGTTGATAAAACTAAATTGCTTTGTAGTACTCTCCCACCGACGCAGCACCGCATTTTATCTAGAAACTCCCTCCCCCCCACTCAATTCAGTTTACCGAAAGTAAAGTTCCTTGTAGATTTCCCTCCTTCCTCTACTTAGCAATTATTGGCCGATGGCGAAGTGAATATTGTTGAATAATGATCCCCGAGACGAAGTCGAGGGAATTATAACAATGTTCACAGAGCTTGATGCGAATAATTGTTGCAGTTTAATTGCACAAGATCTTTTGAATTCTGTTGTCAATTCTGCAAACAAATAGAGCATTGCGCATATTTTGTTACAATTCATTCGTGTCGTGATAAGCAAGGAGGTTTTGCAGGTTTAGCCAATTAAATCAGCAAATAATTAATATCTCTCTTTTGAAAAAAGTTCCACCATACTCAGAAGCATTTTTGTGCTCTTCGCAATTTAATTTTCTTTTACCACGTTTATCACTTCCGTGGAAGCATAACCAAAACGCGAGGCAGCCAGTCCCTACTATAATCATCTCCTGCGAGGCGATTAAAGCGAGGTATGATGCAATGCTCGATCAATCAGAGGACGCGTATCTCTCCAATCACCTATGTCAATTATACTGACACGTGACATCGTAGATTACGTTATTCGTCACTCACTCACCTGATGATGAGGACCTTAACCCTTTAATCACTCTATTTTGGAGCTTTCGGTTAAGCTTTGTAGAATTAATTCAGGATCTTTCAGTTTTTATATTTTTTGGACTGTGTTTTCTTGTTTGGTGTAAAGCGGTATGTCACTTTTAGGTTATTCTCATTGAAAATGTTATGGAGTTTGTGCGATTTGTTAAAATGATTATCTATTACAAATGCAATCCTATGAATGAGTGACATTTCTTATAATTATCCATGCCGTAAGACGGATTAAGCCAGATAATATTTTTCCGATGTTTTCAAGATTTGGACATTTTGTGCAGGCGGATTTAGGTAACATATTCGTGCAATTGTGAGTTTCTTTAATCCCTGGTTGTCCCGAGATCTAGATAAAGTTTATTTTTTCGTGATTATCGATGCCGGAACTTGCCCAGGTGATGGTTCAAGGGTGTTTGAGTAAGTGTCAACGAATTCGAATGATGGATTGCTGCCAGCTTTTCGAAATGGATTGTATCTGCAGTGTGACAAACGCCAGAGACCATCTGTTTAGAGGAGTGGTCACTACTCCATAAAACGTCAATAGCTTAAAATCTAATATCTTCCCTCTGCCATTGATTGATAAACTTTGCTCATAAGGGCAACGAGTAGCCAAAAATATTAAATCAATGAATAACTTTGTAGATCTTTGAGTGACGTGAAAGACCGACTTTAAGCTGGAATATTTTAGAAGGAAAATCCAAAAGATTTGTTAGTTTTGCTTAAATAACAGATACCAAATGTCTTCTTAAGGAGTGGAAAACAAAACGGTGCTGTGAAGTCTCCAGGTTCATCCTACATAACTTTCAAACTATAGGATACGGATCAGTTCTTACCTCTTAACTCGTTGTGGTCATGGGTTTACGTAGGATGTTTTCTTACAAACACCACTGCGATAAGTACGGCAATGGACACTATGATAGCAACAACAGTTACCAAACTTTTTCGACGGCATCTTGTGAGACAATAGATAGCTGCCGCTACATGTCTGCCTTTGGTTTCTGACGGCTGTTCATCAGGACCTTCACGTTTTGAATGAACATGATCCACAACGATTGTCTGCTTCTCTTTCGACGCCACATCCTTTCCTCTGCCATGAATGTCGGATTTACTTCGTTTTTATCGTAAATTTTAGCGATCTTTTGAAAGTGCTTCAAAGCCACTTAAGGGAACGACGAAACATTTACCGAAAAAAGAAAACGACTTGAGCCGATATGGAGTGATCTAGGCAATCTGATTGCACTTGACGAGATCTAACCTAGGTCAAGACTTCTTTCAAAGGCACGACTTTTCTTTATTTTTTGTTTTGTTTTGTTTTGCTTGTTTGTTTTTTTTCGTTTTAATATAAAGGTCACATTTTACTTAGTTTTGCAAACACAATACAATCCAGGATTTACTGAAGAGGGGTGTGGACAAATGTCCGATGAGGATAACATTTTTGATCCTCGGAAAATTTAATTTCCTATATTTTATGGGGTCATTGTTTGTCGTTGCGATCCTTTGGACCGACTGGGTTTTAGTCATTAAAACATCCACCGTGTCCACTAAGTTTTTATTAGGAAGCGCGCTCGCTTAAACTTTTTCCGAACCACTCTTAAATAACTGAAATAACTGAGTTACTACAAAGTGCCCTGCACAGGTAAACTCATAAAATATTTGAACACACTGAGTTTTGTGTGACGTTTACTTCATAGGGGCAATGGACAGTAATCTCTTTCGGATAACCGGCGTTGTAACCGAACAGTCACAATCACTCGCTTCCGACTCGTGATTTACACAATTTTCTCGTGTTCTCCCAACGTCATGCACGGGTGTCTACGCTGGTAAACCGATAGAAAATGCGGTCTATTGCTTTATACAAACATATAAATGTGGGAAACATTCTTCGCTTCATAATAAGTTTATGTTACAATTCCGTAAAGTGGATCAAACGTTGACAAATACATATTGGTATGGTGGCTTTCAATGAGTTTTTCTGGGTGTACATTTTTGCTGCAAAGAAAAAATGATGCGACTTATCTGGTTGAAAAATTGACGTAACTTCTATAATTCGAACAAGAATCAAAAGCAAAGAAATCAAATTATCCTGCCAAAAATTTCTTTACTGTTATGATATTTCAAAAACGAAGAAGTTTTCAAGTTGTTTTATTTATCCCTGAGGGTTTTTTAGCTTTAATACTCTGTCAATTTTGGCACGAACCCCCATACAACCTGTCCTAACAGAGGGATCAAGCACTCTTCGACTCGTTTAAGGTACCGCACCAAGTTGTTGATGCGGTTAATGATACAGTTTGGGCTGGCAAACTTGCAAATTTATTTACAAATAAATGTCTTTTTACAGACCTCACGGGTTAGCACAATGAAATAAACTTACGCCCCAGCAGGAACTGTAGACAATTATCCATTTCCAGTCTGGAAATGACAATATTTTGATTGTGTATTTCTATGCTGTGCTGTGACGACACGCTGAGACCATCGTTCGTGACATGTACGTCACACCGGGCCTTGTAACAGTTGTTGGACATAGTTGCTTAAAAACAATCCAGTGGCTGGTATTTTGTTCTTCAAAGATATTAAATTTCGAAAGAATGGTTCTGCTGTATTCAAGGTTTTTTTTATGGAAGATTCCAAATATTTATGTTTCAATGGAGCAAAAAAACTGTCACAGAGTAACATCTCTTGGTGATTTAAATGCTACGGAAATTCAACAAAACATAATTGAAATGTTTGTTGAACGCGTTTACTTCGGTTAGTTTCGAGAACAATTCTTTTAGCGCACAAGGCTGTTTTTAAATTTTCTATTTTTTAAAGGGCAGTCTCATCGGTTAGAAAAATCTTGGTATCTAAAAAATATATTAAAGTTTACACAGCAACCAGGTGGACAATCAGACATGGTTTGATGCTACTATGGTTTACATTCAAGGTGTTACGGAAACCATCAAGAATATTTTGAATATGCTTCGAAATCAAGTGATTACCTATACAAACTGAAGCTAAATTACCATACTGTGCTATATATTGCGTCCTGTATAGCAGCTTCTAACGTTTAGAGAAAAGAGATTCGTCATGTTTTGTCAGTTATCATGCTGATTCCTGCTTGTCTAGGATTTAACTATTTAAGCATTTTCCTTTCTATACTCTTCTTTGTGTTTACTAGTAATTCTTTTAGCAGAAATTAATTATTTGTGATTACAATTATGAAAGAGATACTTTGTAAAATGTGAAATTCAAAGTATTTTTGATTACACGTCAAAGGGAAATCATCAGCGTAAAAAAATTATAGAAAAAATTAATGATTATCATAAAAGAGGACTTCGAAAAGTTCCTAGATTATGTGCACCTAAGGATCAATTTATGAGTTCTCTTATCTCTTAAAATTTTTGCTTTAAATTTTGTCTGTGCCACAGTAACGTGCATTACAGCTTGGAGGCTTCAAAAGTTCGTAGATATAGTATGATCCACAGTTTTTCACAAAAATCTTCTTTAACTCTTTGCAACCATTAGGGCGATTACTAAAGCAGACCGTCCTTTGAACTTTACCATCTTCCACTGTAGGATGAGAACCATCCAACCAGCCTGACCAGTCTGTACCACATCTGTATGCTGGCACACGCTTTGTTGGCATTTTTGTTCCCGCAGCTCCTACAAAACGATACCATCCCTCAGATAATGGGCTGTCACACGAACTTGAATCGGCAGGTGTTACGTAACTCATCTTTCTATTCGCATCACTCAGATTTTTATAATGATAGCAATGATCGGCTACAAAGTGAAATAATTATTACAACAGGACTTGGGTTATTAAAGAAGACAACTACATTAAAATTAGAGAGGTGAAGTAATACTTGCGTGGGGCATTTTCGGACCATGAGGCTAAGAAATAAATATTGGAAATAAAATTTATAAACTACGAAAAGCAGTCTCTGAATTTGTGTTTCCTCTTTCTTCAATAACGCATTAAAGACAGCTTTCGGCAGAATTAACGCGTAGCTAACGTACTTTATATATAACTAAGCAGCAATATGGTCGTTAATGGCCACCTGAATAGGAAAGATTCAGATCGAGTCTAACCTATAGCCATCTTAACTAATTTAATGGCATGGTGGATACCAAACGTACCTTTACAGTTTGTACCATTCCCAATGTATTTAGGTTTACAGGAACAGTTGTATGAGCCCTGAGTATTAGTGCAAGAGGCATTCGGATGGCAGTTGTTCATTTTCACTGCATGAGCTTCGCCGCATTCGTCGATGTCTAAAAGAGAACATACATTTCGTCATAATCAAGCTACAACGAATGTCAATCAAAAGAACGTTTCACGCCGTCGTCTATTATTGTTGCATCGCCCATGCAATGGCAGAAAGACGCAAAAAGCATCAACGATGAAGGGGTCCGTAACATGATTTAAGGCGGGGTAATAGAAATAATCCAATACTCATTATGATAAAGTTTGGATATAACGCGTTCTGTCATCGGTCGAAGAAGAGTCCTCTATCAGTGTACTGAAAACATATACTTAGTCTGACCATTTCTCGAACCTCTCCCTATCTTTTTTTATTAATTGAAAGTAAAATTTCGGAATGAGCGAAGTAGTAACAGAAGAACCAAATTAAGGTTTCAAAACATACCAAGCGCCGTAATTTACGCTATCATAACGTGAGCAGAGAGAAAATGCTTCTCGACTACGTCTAGCGTTTCTCTCTACACTTCGTTCGTGCTCTAGCTGCTTCGTGCGCGCTTAAAAAAAACAACAACAACAGACAAAAATTCATTGCAATAGTCAAAACGCTGAAATTATTGACTGTACCTGTACAGTTGCGTCCATCTCCAGTATATCCAGGTTTGCATATGCAAACGTGTGATCCATGCGTGTTGTTACAAAGAGCATTTACGTCACATTTGTTGGAATATGTTTTGCATTCGTCAATATCTGTCAAAAAAAAAAAAAGAAAAGAAAAGAAAAAGTAGAAAAGAATGAAAAATGGAATTTGTGTTTTATTCAAAAGTCATACATGTACATGTATATGAAAAAAAGTGGAACACTTATTTGCAATTTTTTTGTTTCATGCGATTCTCGGGTTGGACCTACAATTCAAACCGCTATTTTTTCAATTTTTTTCTTTGGCATGGCAAAGACTATCTAAAGCATACGCTATAAACTGCTCTTGTTTTCCTAAAGGAGCACAAAACACGTTATATATACAAAAAAAAAAAAGAAAGAACTAAAATAAATCATCCATGACCGCATTTCCTTGCTATTCCGAATTCACCTGTGCAATTTTGTCCATTTCCAGTATATCCAGGCTGACAATCGCATACGTGTGATCCATTGGTGTTGGTGCAGTTTGCATTCTCATGACAAGAGTGGTTTCCTTTACACTCGTCAATGTCTATGAAACCACAGATGAAAAAATGGGATTTCAGAATTATGCAAATATTGCCGTGGCATAAGCCTTTACTGTGTTATCTAAAGCATACGCTTTAAACTGCTCTTGTTTTGCTACGGGAGCACAAAACACGTTATATATACCAAAAAGAAAGAACGAACTAAAATAAATCATCCTTGACCGCATTTCCTTGCTATTCCGAATTTACCTGTGCAGTTTTGGCCATTTCCAGTATATCCAGGCTGACAATCGCATAAATGTGATCCATTGGTGTTGGTGCAGTTTGCGTTCTCGTGACAAGAGTGGTTTCCTTTACACTCGTCAATGTCTATGAAATCACAGATAAAAAAAAATGGGATTTCGAAATTATGCAAAAATTGTTGTGCATAAGCCATTACCGTGTTTAAAGAGTGCAAGCCGCGGCTGTTTTCAATCTTCTGCTGGATTGCGAGAACGCGAGATTGTCGTACCTGATGAAAAAAGTTGTCTACGCAAAAACCTATCTCTTGATAACTTTTTAGTCAGGTAACTGTCTCACCTATTCTAAACAATTAAAATATGGCTTGCCACGTTACCAAAATAAACATCAACAAACAACGAACCAAACAAAATCTCATTACATTATTCAACAAGAATCTAAAGGCTTTTGAGACTAATGAAGGTTACCTGTACAATTATGCCCATCTCCGATAAATCCAGATTTGCATATGCACACGTATGATCCGTTTGTGTTATTACACGTAGCCTCCCTGTGACATTTGCCAATGAATGCCTCACATTTATCTGTCGTAAAATTAGAAAGAAAGAAGGACCAAAAAAAAAAATACATGAATAAATATCAATTACAGATATAAGCATTTTGATTTCTATCAAACAGCCATAGGAACTCAGCAACTCAGCAACTCACAAAAACCTCAATTTATTTGTAGCTTCCTGCTTTTAGTAGTTCTCTGGCCGTACTTTTCAATTAAGCTATTATTTCTGAGCTCTCCTTGCAGTTACTTTATTAAGCACTCGACATACGAATGAACTGCTCTTATTTTGCCATGGAAAGGCGTCGAACATTCAAGGTAAATAAAAAATAATAAAAGATAAAACAAAAAAACAAAAACAAATACAAATACAAAAAACAAAACAAAAAAACAACAAACAAGCAGACAAACCAAAACAAAATAAAACCAAAATATACAAACGAGCGAACGAAGAATACATTACACACGCTCAATAAAATATAGTAAGAAATTTTTCTTAGATTCTAAGATTCAGCACGTTATACAATGACATAAATTCACGCCACTTTCAGCAACTAAAGAACAGTTGTCATACCAGCATTGAAAATCAGAAAAAATCTCATATACGTTCATTTCAAGTGTTGACTTAGACTCATACCCTTTTCACAATATTCTCCTTTGAATCCAGGAGGACACAAGCATCGATATCCCTTGAGTGTAAATCCAGACTGGCAAGTTGCGTTATTTTCGCAGTAGGGACTCTTGTCACAAGCGTTCTAAAAAAAAAAGGAGAAACGAAATACCGAATGATCGAATACACAAAAAATTTGTATAAAGATTAATTTTGTTATAATATTATTCAAAGGCGATAACTTCGAAAAATCGATTTGTAACTCACCTTCGAGCCGCGACAATAAAAAGTGGCATTAGTTGTCAAATGACTGTCGTATTTTAGATGAGTGGCGTTATTTAGTTCACAGATGTGAAGTGGTCTATTATTCTCTGGATCTTTTTCGAAGTTAAGACTGACACAGTGGTCGTTCAGGTAACACAGTAGCTCACAGTCATCCAAGTTATTGACGCCTTTCTTTTCAATGGTATGGTTTACCAAACGTCTTTCGGCAAAGAAGTAGTAGTCCGGAAACACCATTGCGCGCTCTCGCTCTAAAATAGATAAATTGGAATATGATTATAAGGCATACTTTTCCGTCGCAAGAAAAAGAAATTTCGAGTAAAAATTTCTAAGAACAAATCTCTTCGGAAGTACGTTAAAAACGTAAGTCAAACATAGCAGTCGGTGAGAAAAACGATGATTCGTTAGATGTAATTGAAAATTTTGTAAATTGCTTCGTCGTTTTCTACAGTTAAACAATTAAATTAAAAATACCTTTATTTGAGAGTTTAGGGGTTTCTGAGATACGGAAAATTTACGGCAAATATTTCGAGTTTCACAATTCCAGAAGCTCGTACGTTTTTAGATGAGTCTATCATATCGATAGAAAAGACGAGCTCATCAAACACTCTGTGAAATTCCTACTACAGAGAGAGTTAA